>CM067530.1:4002500-4227500 GCA_034509925.1 Hirudinaria manillensis | reverse complement strand
TGACACCATGAATAAATTAATAAATTATGATAATGCAGGTAAACGTATACAATGCACCGCGAGACACGTTCTCGAGATCGACGAAGTATTATGCATTTGATTGATTATTAATGACTTTCTCTGTTGACGTTAATATGAATATATTAATAATAATTTATGCGATTTTATTCGTCCGAATAATTCGCAGAATATCCGCTGAATTATTTAAAAATTAGATTTAAATTGCAGAGCAGACGACACTGGAGCCACGTTGTGATGGGGCTGTTATTGCTGCCATCAACTTTCAATGCCGCCATATTTAATTCACAATAAAATCTAATTTCATGGACGCATAAAATTCTATGCATTTTGACAATTTCATCCTGCCAGTTGTTCGCATATTTTCAAGTCATTGAAATAATAATAATAATAATAACAATAACAATAATAATAATAATATTAATAATAATTTTATATATTTTCATTCGAAATCATTTTCCTTTCTTGGCTTAAATCCAATTAAATTTCATCTCATTCTTAAAATAATCATATTTTAAGTTTAAAATCGTATAAAATCATCCAAAACATAATTTCTAATTTACAACAATTTATTTATTTATTCCATTTATTTCAATCGTAAACCGTTTTATTTAAAAATATTTTTTAAAAAAGTTAAACACGTTTCATTCGAAGCTTTAATCCGAGTTAACTTTTAAAAACTTCCGAGTGAAACAGAAACTGAAAGATGGAAAAACATTGGAGCCGCAAAATGTTCTGAAAATCAGGATTTACTTCTGAAACCTCGCAACCTTTGTTCGTGCCATCATTTTTTGTTGCCAAACAAAAATTATTTTCGGAACGTCAATTTATCTAGCGCTGCATTCGTGGCATCTGAGGCGCTGAATCATTTATGTAGCGCCTATTCCTGTGGGTTCCGTTGACCAAGATATATTTAAACTCGTGTTTTGTTATTATATTGTAATTACGACTGTTATTGTTATTATTTATGGGGATAAATTAAATATTTTCAAAAAAAAAAAAAAACAAAACAAACGACAAATGAATGAAACGTGTTTCAAACTTCGTAGAGGAAAATTTTCAACAGAAATTGAAATTTAAAACATTTTAAAAATAATTTTGCGAAATAAAAATAAATTCTCAAAATAAATTTGAAACTCTTTAATTTTTGAAATTTCTTCAAAGCAATGGAAATTTGCTTGAAATTCAATGACTTAATGTCTGAGTGAAGTTTTAAAAGTTGAAAATATAATTTTAGAAAAGTTTAATTTAAAATAATTTTTAAACAAAACCAAAGAAATAAATAAATTGTTGAATGAATTCTTTTTTTCAGCCACAAACAACACAATGGTTATCAATGAAATGAAGATATTTTAAAGTCAAAAGTCACTTTGCATCGTTAAATTCCAAAAATAATTTAAATTCGATTTATATTAATACAATAAATGTTAATTCTGTGATTTCTCAATTTAAAAAAAAATGAATAAAATAAAATAAATAAAATGAATAAATTTGTAAATCCAATAAATACGACGTCAACCTCCGATATTCTGAGGAAAACTGAAACTCTGTGTTTACGATGGAATTCTATTTCTTCCTATTTCACCTTATTTGTCTTCTGTTGAGAATTGTTTGTCGTTGGCTTTGTATGTTTTTGCTTTGTTTGTATGTCAGGAGACACTGCACTGCCCTGCTTTGTTTGCATGTCAGAGGATTCTACATCTCTTGCTTTGTTTGTGCTTCTAATCCTAATTTGTATATTATAATGTATATTATAATATTTATTCAAAATAAATATTATAATGTATATTATAATATTTATTCAAAATAAACAACTGATTTTCATCCAATTCACCCGAATAAGGAATTTATGAATAATTAAGTTACTGCTATGAATATTCATGCAGCAAATTTTTATTTTAAGGTTAAAAAAAAATTGAAAAGTTCTACGTTTGAAATTATTTTTAATAAATTATGTAAATTGGTTCACGAAACAAATTAAAATCTCAGATTCTTTTCAAAGACAGCAGCATAGATATAAGATAATGCAAGCAAATATTCGACGTAAGCAAAGAAATTTAATGAATTTATTAATCCCCGTCCCTATTATCGTCCAACGATGGATGCCAAGAGAATCGAGCAAAGAATAAAAACAAGGAAATTGCGTGGTTCTTTGCCGGAGAGATTTCATTGGATGGACGATAATAAGAGATAAATGACGACACTGGATGCCTTGATTTAAAGTCAATTGGTTGGTTTGGAATAAGTGAAGGATGGAGGGAAAAATAAATAAAATAAATATGATTTTAATAATAATAATAATAATAATAATGTTATGGTTGTTAATTAATTATAGGATGGAGGGAAAAATAAATAAAATAAATATGATTTTAATAATAATAATAATGTTATGATTGTTAATTAATTATATTTACTTAAAATTTAATCCATGATGTAGCTAAGGCCTTCTCTTTGTTCCTGGAATGCCGACCGGTTTATTCAATCAATCAATAAATCAATCCAAAGTCAATAAGTGATTGAACCAATCGATTGAGTTCAATCAATCAACAACAAGTCTCCAAGTATTTTCCACCAATCGTAGCTCGAATAAACTCCTTAACGTCAGAATGGGTTCAAAGGTCACGTGTGGAAATTCATCCGATGACCTTTCAAGGGATTGAGTCATTTTCAAGGATGAAAGAAAACAACAACAACATTAAAGCTCTGACGTCATCGATGACAGGTCACTGAGGACGGTTGCGTAACAACTGATGGATGGACGGACGGACGGATGGGTGAAAAATACCAAGCATGCCTAAAAATAGATTCATCAAACGAAATGCTCTTGAGTGAATCTTTCTGTCTTCTTCCGCCGATAGAGAGCGCTCTCAGGGCATGCACGACCTGATGGTAATGATGATTATGATTATTATAATTATTAATATAATTATTAATATAATTATTACTATTATTATAATTATTATGTTCATGACGATGACTAAGATGATGATGATGATGATGACGACAATTAAGAGTTAAGATCAGAAATGGTGAAGGATAAGAATGTTTCACGCACAGATTTGGAAATTCAAAAGAAGCTTTCCAAACAACTGACAAACGGCGCCATATAAATGTTATTTATTATTATTATTATTATTATTATTATTATTATTATTATTATTATTATTATTATTATCCAAGGAAACCTAACCAACCCAAGCCGGGATTCGAACCGAGTACCTCAGGAATCCACCAAAGTCATCCTTCCACGCTGAAGTTAAACCACTCACGTTCAACCCGGCTTAGGTTGAGTTCCGTTTTATCGCCCACGGTTATTTCCAACATGGAGGACTCCGAGACAACTTAGTTAATGATGCGTCGTCTGCCTATTCGGAATTTACAAAGGTCCTCTGCAAGTTGAACGTCTGTCGTCAATGGATCATGACGACGACGACGATGATGACGATGATGATGATGATATTGAAAATTGTGATTACCTTCCCCTGACAAGTTCATGAAATATTTCCAAGAGATTTGCAAACAAGAAAAAAAGGAGGCATAAATTTATAAATATTCATAATTTATAAATATTCATGAATTTATAAATATTCGTAAATTTCATATAAAAAGGAAATTAATCGAAATAATTCATGGAAAAGACGTCGTTTGAAAACATTTTCAAAACCAAATGTAATTCGACAACAATGAAGGCGATGATGATGATGGTGATGATGATGATGATGATGATGATGACGTCGACGACGATGACGATGATAAAAGTAATGGTCATCACCTACTGAAACATATTCTTAAGTTTTATTAAATTTTATTAAATTAAAAAATCAATTAAAAAATGATTAAAAATAACATTTAAATAGCGAAATGAATCATGTGACGTCGAGAATGTCTTCGTCATTAAATTAATGTGACGTCATCAGCATGCAACAGGGAGTTTCAAGTTTTGAAAAAGTTTTTAAAAATAAAATTATAACAAGGGGTTTAGGGTTATTAATATTAATTAGAATAATATGGTTAGGGTTATTAATATTAATTAGAATATTATAAATATAATCGTCACAATTTGTTACGACATTATAATACAATGATTGTTAGAAATTTGAAAACCGGAATTGATAATTTCATCATGAATTTAATGCTACGATGTAACAAGTCACGTTAAAGTTGTGGTGTTTCATATATTAACATTTATTACGCATTTATAAAATTAAATATATAAAATATATTTACATAAAATCTTATTATATAAGCAATTTTAATGGAATTACTTGATTTTTAATTCCAATTATTGGGCTTCTAAAATATTACGTATAAATCAATTTACGGTTTACAATTTTGGCGGGAGTTTCAACTTTTCAACATGACGACGACGACGACGATGATGAAATGGCTTACATTGAAAAGAAAGTTGTTTATTTCTTCCTCAAATTTACAATAAAAATAATTTTTCTTACAAAACCGGAAATTTAGAAAATATTAAAAGCAAAGAATAAATAGTTGAAATAAATAAAATTAAGCTCCCCATAAATAAATGAAGCAACACCTGCTGTGGACGTTCCGTCACGTGAGTGGATGGTGATGATGATGATTATGGTGATGACGACGACGACGATGATGATGGTGACGTTAATGGATATACTCTTGCAACTATCTCGAATATTCTTCCGCGAACAAATGTCCGCTAATTAGGACCAATATCACGTGATGTCTGCCATTTTGTCACTTTTTCTTTCTCAGACGTCCGTCCTTCTGTCATTCATCGTCCTCGTCATCATCACTCCCATTATCAATATCATCACCAACATAATCATTATCATCATCGTCGCCAACATCATCATCATCATCATCATGGCTGGAGAGAGTCTGCAGTAGCATCCACGTGGGAACACGTATATTTACGAGCCATCTTGAAAACATCGATAAAATATCGAGTGGCCGATATCGCTGGCAAAGCTAATTAACATAAACACCGTCCGCACGCACGTAATTGGTCATCTAATTACTTTAATACAATTTAAATATAAATAAATGAATAAATTTAAATATATTAATAAAACACGTAATGATATATTGTCATGTTCTAACACTAACAACAACAACAACACTAACTGCGGGACCCCATTTTTTAAGCCGTTTGAATGCTGATTCAAATGCCTCTCCGAGTGAGATTAAGGAAACAATTGTTTGAGAAATGAAAATAAATTCATTTCAATTGTTTTTTAAATGATTTTTATTTCATTTTTTATTTTATTTTTATTAGGAAATTAAATTAAATTTAAAAAAAAAAAACTTTTAAATTTCTTAAATCTCTAAAATCTCCTCATTCCAAGTTGATCCTTTTTTTTTCATCCACCAATCCTGCATTCAGCTCTTTTAGAGGATCGTTATCAGCGGTGCTCCATCGTCACCATCATCATCGTCGTCGTCATCACCATCATCATCGTCGTCGTCATCACCATCATCATCGTGTACACTTCTACCCACTCATCTTTTGAATCCACCACGGAATAATAATACCCCTGCAAATGGTCATCCATCTTCCACAAAGATGAATGCCCTTCCAGCATAGGGGCGTGCCAACCGAACCCCGTGGAAAGGGGATTCGACCTCTAAGTCTGGCCACACCCACATTTGTTTTAGCCCAGCCCACTTTATAAGTATTAAATTAAAAGAAAAACTCAACTTAATTTGACTAAGTTATGATAATTTATGTTCATCTCTGGTTGTCAAATCCTAATTATGACTGCATTAATTATGCAAGACACTGAGCAGTTTTCAGACTCCGCCGGTCTGACGTCACGAGAAAAGGGGGCGGGGTCAGAGGCCGGAAAGGTCACGTGGGTTGCATCGCGTGTTTTACGTAGCTGACGGAGCGTCACGAAATGTAGGCAGAAAAGTTTTTATTTGTTAAATAAATAAACAAACAAACAAATAATTAATTAAATAAACAAATAAATAAATAAACAAACAAATAATTAATTAAATAAACAAACAAATAATTAATTAAATAAACAAATAAATAATAAAATAAATAAATAAACAAATAAATTTACTTCATAATCGTGGACACCGTTTTTGTTCCGGCATTTCTCGACCCAAACATTTTAAAATTTATTTTATTTGATCAAATAATTTCCTTTTTTCTTTAACTGTGGGTTTCACAATATTAAATTAATTAATATTTAAATAATTAATATTAAATTAATAAATATTAAATTAATTAATACTAAATACATGTTAACAATGTTTTTAATAATAGTTTTAAAATAATCGTTACTTTTTAGCGATTGCGTGCGAATATGGAATGCTCGTTGCCATTGGTTACGGACCTAAGTGATGGCGTCTTGAATTAATTCAAGAAATGTTCGTGATCACTGAACTAAATATACTTCCTTGTTGTTGATGATGTTGATGATGATGATGATGATGATGACGACGATGGTGATGATGATGAGTTAAAGGTGATATTATGATTTGCTAGTGCGACGCCACAAATTAATGTCGACGGTAATCATCATCATCACCGTCACAGATATGGTCAGCGCAATAACACTCGTTTCCATATCAACCGTAACCATGACAACGCAGCGGACGCCGCAACAACACATCTCCGTACCGAAAGCAAAAAAACCCGGGTCTATAAATAAATTTCTGCCCGAAACACGCCCGTCGGGTCGTGACCTTCAATTCCCAAAAATCCGGAAAGGTCAAATCAGGATCTTCTATAAATAACCCCTAGTTGGAGCTCGTTGTCTGCATAATGCTCCCAGCATAAACATCTTCTAATCCAGGAACATGCTACATTCATTCACTCACTCACTCACTCATTCACTCACTACATCAGTCCGCACGGATAGGTCTGAAATGGACACTTTCAATTTCGAACTGGAAATTCTCAAATTCATTCGAGTCACTTCAATCCTGTTTTCTGAAGGTCATTTCCTAGTTGTCTATAATTAGAAGCTGAATTCATATGGGGAGGAGCCAGACTCTCCCCAAAGGTCACTTAAGGTCGTAGCGATGATGATGAGGATGGCGACTTGGTAATGTGGGTGATGATGATGATATTGATGATGATGATGATAATGAAAGCGGTGTTCCTAATGAATCAAAAGAGAAATGTATGTCGGTCCGCGATCCGACGGCCCCCAATCTCTCATAAATCGATCTCCTTCTCCTATTGGTGGATTTAAAATCTTTTTGCATGCAATTTGCATGTCATTAACGCTCTCCCGTCTCTGATTGATTGTGCGACCTGGCATGACCCACATTTGCAAGATCCGATTGGCCCGAGAAGTGTAAAGACCTCGCCCAGATTTGGACGGCAAAAGAAGAAAGTGCCAGCAGGAGAAAGTTTTGGGTCTTAATTTCAAACGAATTCCAAGATGGCATTGATGATGACGATGATTGACTTGCAACCACAACAATATAGATGAACTACGAATTAATAAAATCAACCAACGCATGCAAACTGAACTGCTTCAAGAGGTCTCGTGGCATTGAATTGGAAACTGAAGGAAAAGGACAATTGATTGATTGATTGATTGATTGATTGATTGATTGATTGATGAACGGTTGAATGAACGAGTGACTGTGTGGATGAGTAATCTCAGTGACCGATGAAGAAGTACATCGTTTGACGAATAGCACTTGGTCGTTGCTCCAATTTACTGCACGAACAACTTTCTAAATCAATCGCAATATCAATCACTCCGGTCAATCGGAAGACCAACCAAACAAACGTTCAATCACAAAACCGTTTGACGTTGAAGTCGTTCACCCACGACGTCCTCTTCTCTGTCCATCCATCACTGACAACGTTGTCTACAAGTTCTCAATGGAAACACAGAGTACCGTGATGTTCGGCATTCAATCAGATGATGACGACGACGACGACGATGGTGGTGGTGGTTACGATGACGACGACGATGATATATGGAAATCCGAACCAGTTCTTGACACGAACATACATCGATTATAATTGGACGAGGAACAAGTGCGAGGAACTGACTGAATGTTTGTGAGAAAGTGAGTGAGTGAGTGAGTGAGTGAGTGAGTGAGTGAGTGAGTGAATGATGTTACTGAAGTGGACAAAAAATTATGTCAATATCGTCCAGGTCAATAACAAAACACGTCAAATACCAATATCCGACTGTGTGAGTGAGTGAGTGAGTGAATAAGATGAAATATGGATGGACGGATTACATTCCAAGCTGAGTAGATAATTGAAAATGTCTTAAAGTAACACAAACGCCTCCAACAACGCCCGACTAACCGACCTGATTCCAGTGAGGGTCCCTTTATGACACGACCAATCAGAATGAGGCACGTGACCAGCTCTAACTGTGACGTCATTGCGCTGCGCATTTCAACTTCCGGGCAGGCGGGGATTGTCTTTCAAGGAGACCTGAAAATTTGATAACCTGATGACGATATTACTTTAATTATAATAATATTATAATAATATAATTATAATGTTATTAGCTTTGATGTTGATGATGATGTAAGATGATAAACTACCCTCATCGACGTCAATGTTTTTGCTTCTCCGAGCATGAAACATTTTGTTTCGTGCACAAAATCTTTAAGAGTTCTTTGAACTTCATGTTGAACGGCCACTTCTTCATCCATCAGTTCGTCCATCCATCTATTCAATCCTTCCATCCATCTATCTATCTTTACATTCATCCATCTATTCGTCCATCAATTCCAAATTTAATTAAATTTTAAATATTCCACAAGTTATTTTGTTCAACTTAGTAAAACTTTAAAACGATAACAAAAGATGAAAATAAAGTGAATGAGAAAAATTAAGAATTAATATTTAATGATCTTTTATTTTCTCGAAATTCCATCAAAAACCCATCAAAGGAGACGCAAATGGACAAAAAATTTAATTACGAAGGAATGCTTGGCTAAATAGATGGATGGGTTGATGGAATGCTGGATGACAGACAGATGGATGGATGGATTGATGAATGACAGACAGATGGATGGATGGATATAAAATATCAGAATTCCATTGTATTTCTACTCAAAATACAATAATTTCAGATGAGTTTCAACACATCGTTTCAATTTTACCTTTCACAGACTTTCAAGAATTAATTCCTTTTCATAAACCATTTGCTCCATAAATTATAAGTTATAAATCACGCAATTTCATATAATATTAACCAATAACATTAACTTTTTTTTGCATATTTTCCTATAATTTTTTGGCTAAAATTCATGTAATAACATCAGAGAAATCTCTGACTTAACGAATTATTAGTTGTTATTGTGATCATTAGTTATTATTATTATTATTATATTATTATTATTAACAATCATGTGGCTATCATTTTAACCTCAGGACATGTTGTAACAAATAATTTATTGAATTAAAACCAAATTTCCGGAAATAAAAAAATAAAATAAATTAATTGTTTGCAACCTCCTTCACAGTGCTGTCCATAGTAAGCAAAGAAATGTTATACGAGGCACACAACGTAATCAATGACGTCACATCGGCTTCGATTCAACTGTTTCAATGCCTTCCTGGAATCAATGGTCGTCTTTATAGTGCTGAAGAGATGTTTACTGGCTGGAATGTGAACTCCTCCCATCCATCCATCCATCCGTTCATTCAGTCATTCACTCATCCATCCATCCATTCATTCGCCCATCTATCCTCATTACCAAGCATTCAATTTACTCAGGTGTATTAATGTCCATGCCGTTCGGTTTGATGTACGGTTTCGAAGAAATAATCGGTAGACTAACTGACCATCATTATCATCATCCTGCAAGTAAAAGCAGTTTCAGCCTCTGACATTTAACCTTTCACCTTGAATCCGAAATTCCCGTAAAGTTTAGAAATTACTGCATTTATATAGCACCAGCGGTAACCAATGGCAACCGATCAACCGCGACGATGGTCACCAGTGAATCTAAGGAACGTCTCGGAACTGGATTCGAACGCGCAGACTCTCGACTGAGACAACGGGGGAATTATTTTTCCAATTTCAATTCGAATTCTTTCAGGCGTTAAGTCTTTCTCTCCGAATTATTGGCAGGAAACAATTAAAATGAAAACCAATATTGATGTTACTAATAATAATAACTATTATTAATTACAAAAAAAACTATAATAATAATAATAATAATAATTACTATTATTGTAAACAATGAGGGATCACTTTGCAGTCTTGACATCCTTCTGAATGAATGAAGCCAATTAGGAATTCCCCAAAAGAAAGTTAGACGGACCTTCACCAAAGGAGGAACACGTGAATCGTTGAGTGCCAACGATTGCATGCGACTCTCGGCGAACAATTGGTCACGTAATCGTTGAATTTATAATTAAATAATTATCTTGGCCGTGCAGATAAGGCGATACCTAAGCACCCCGACGGCTGAAGCCATAGGAGCGACGACGACATCAGCGACAGCGTCGCCAAGGACGCGCAGATTCCTGCCGACCGACAATCAGTCGTGACTCAGTCGGCAGTCATAAAGTCCTATCGGGCGTGTCTAATCCTCCGCTCCAATATCACGGCTAATCTGGCGAGAAATTGGAACACGAAATTCTTACTTGATTTCCCGCCGCTGTCAGAACGAGGAAAGCAGACGAGTCGAGAGTCGACACCTTTAAGAAGAGATCTGCTCCTCTTAAGTGAATGGATTCCATAATTAGATTCAGAACGATTATCATAAAGTCACCCATCGGTCAGAATAAAAACACGCGTGACCATCGCCTGCCCCTCGTCGAGAGATTTAAATTTTAAATGCCATTCGTGACGTAAACGAATTAATTCCATCAAAGCTTCGAGAAACCACGATTCAAAGTTCAACTGTCAAAACGCCGCATTCCACAATTTGAAACAAAACTTCGTACAAAAACAAAACCTCGCGAGGGTTCCTTCGATCGACCTTCGACTCGAAAAACCGCCTCGCGACGGATTTCGCGACCGAACGTTCGAGTTCCGCACGACATGACGGATCGGAATCCGTCGGAGGTCGCCGAAAAGGGTCTCGAGTCGAGTCCTTCTCTCGACTCCGTCGAATCAATCCCTGTCGTCCTGCGGCAGTCCGAAGAGTTTCACGGTCCCCGCGTCGTTGTCCCTCGCGTACTTGTCCTTGTCGTCTCCCGCGAAAGCCAGCAGGTACTTGTTCGGATGCCAGGCCACGGTGAAGGTGGGACTTTCACAGGGGATGTCGATGACCTTCTCGCCTGATCGAAAAAATCCGAGGGGGAGGAGTCAAACGATTGATGTGGAAGAAATTAGTCCGACCGATCGAGGTCGGAGTTCGGATCAAAACGCACCCGTTTGAACTTCCGCTATGTCGATGACGAGATCTTCGGAAGCGGACGCCAGGAGTTTACCGTCGTGACTGAAGCTCAGGGCCCTGACTGGCCAATCCAATCTGAGGAATAAAAATAATTCACTAACAAGAAGGCCATATGGTCGCATAATTAAGGAATCACGAATATTGATTTCACGACCGGCAACTATTTCGCTATTAATACAAAATACTTTTGTTTCCAAGGAATCAGTATTATGCTAAAAGCATGTGATGATAAAACTTAATGGTATTCAGTTCATAAAATTTATCAATCTATCCATCTTGTCCATGAGAATTGTATCGCATATGACCGTCATCATCATCATCATTATCACCACCATCATCATTATCATCATCAGTCAGACCCACCTGCTGAAAGTGCAGACGCAGACGACGTCGCATGCATCCCACAGAGTGACGAGGGCGTCTGCTCCTCCGACGGCAAAGTACTGACCGAGAGGGTCGAACTCGATGCTGATGCAATTGGCCGGGTGAGCATCCAAGGAGTGGAGATGCCTCAGCTGAGGATAACTGGGTGGGTTCAAAGGTCGGCCAATCAGACGTTAGAATGACGACGATGTTAAAATGATAACTCGATAAACAAGAAACTACTAATCAACGTTTGCAGATAAAACAATGTAGTAGACTAAAAAACTTTGCTAATCTAATGCCATCTTGTCTGGCCTCACGAACACAAGTTAAGCGGTCGTCCACGACGGATTGCACGCCCAAAATCCAAGTTAACATAATTTATGCTAACATAACTCATGCTAATTAGAGTTAACATAATTAATGATAATCAAATACCTCCATATGTGAATGCTCCCCTGGCCACTGGTTATGAAGAAGAGATCGCCGTGCGTGTTCCACGTGATCTCGTTGACCTCGAACTTGAACTGTTCCTCGTGTCGCGACCTTAGACTCTTCACGTCTATGAAGGTCAGAAGGTCTTCCTTGTTGCCCACGGCAATGGTCTGTCCGTCCGGAGACCAACACACGTTTATGTTCTCACCTGGGAGGAGCCATAATAGGTCGATGACAATTAATTATTTACCAATTTTTTTATTTAGCACTATTGCCCTGGTGTTAAATGTCCAGTCTTATAAAATCAGGAAGAAATCAAAATAAGAAGAAAGTGACAGTCAAGTGTAAAGGCTTATTTTGTAACTGCATTCAAAACCTGACTAACACTATAAGATTTGTTCAGTGCTTTTAGAGAAGTTAATATATGAGTGTTTATGCAAAGATTTATTTGTTCAATCATAAACAATAAGCCTCAACTCCAGCCAATTATATCCAGAATTGTTATAAAATATTAGCATACAGTGTACTGGCCCTTTGGTTTGGGTTCATGAATAAATAAATAAATAATTAATTATCTCAACCTTTGGTGTTGATGGTGGCAACGGATTTCTTGCACCTAGCATCCCACAGTCGGACCGTTTTGTCACCAGAGGCCGTCGCTAGGACGTCAGGATTGGTAGGATGCCAACAGAGTTGATCCACGCTGTCCGTGTGTCCCCTGAACGTTTGATCTTTGGTCTGATGAAGAATAGGCATCTTTCATGTTTGTTGTGTTTCTATTAAACATCTTAATACTTTGAATGTCTTTATAACAAACAAAAATGACTTAATAATAATTACTTGATAGTAATTATGTTATGCTGCCCAGAAGGATTACAAAATGTGCATTTCTTTTCAAAACCACAGAACACCGCAAAGAAGACACATCAAGCTCTGAATTTGAGCTTTAGAAAGTCTATGCTCAAATGACTTTAAGAAGTTTTACATTTTATCTCATGTTTGTTGACGATAATCGCTGAGAAACAATATTCAGATGATTTGCCATAATATTTTGTATCACTCCACCATTGACCGACCTCCTTTGCTTAAAAGCTTGTTACTGTACATTCCATTATAGGACATTCAGATTTTAACTATGTAATCACATTATTTCTACTAATCCAATTTATGCCTAATGCTAACAAATAATAACTATGTCATAATTTGAATAATTAATTGAGTGCTCGTAATATTCCTACCAATCTGTCCCTGTCCAGTAAAAAAGTTACAACGCTCTTGTCAAAGCTGCCAGAAGCCAGCCTCCTTCCATCACTGTTCCAGTCAACGGAATGTACTTTTGACGAATGAATGGCATATTCTTTGACTTTGTTGTTGCTATGAAAGTATTTCTGCTGCTGTTCGAGATAACTCGTCGGCATTTCAAGAACAAACGTAACAAAATGAACAAAAATATGTGCCAAATCCGAGGAGCGATATACTGCGCCTGCTTGTTTTGATTTTCAAAGACTATGAAGTCAGAATTAAATGGAAGCTTCACTATATTGAGCCCTTTTTCAAAATAACATTTTTATATAATTTGTTGAAATATAAATGATTAAAGTTAACTTTTATGCAATTTAAATTTCTCAAACGACTAGTGCGTAAGTTTCGTACATTTTGGTTGGTATAAACCACATCATCTTCATGTTTTTCTTAAATATTTAAATATGTTGTGATTAAAAATCGGTTTGCAATTGTGTTCATACTAGGACACAAAATTAGAATTTCACTTTAGATATTCAATTAAGTCAGCTATCAAATTAATATTTTAAACTCGAATTTCGTAATAACACCTGGAGATTTTTCAAATCAGCTCATTTCGTTATGCCATCCATCGTTCACCCAAGATTCCATATAAGAGTAAAATCTTCAGTTTTCTTTCAGAGCGCTCCTTCTCTGCACGCCACAACAATTGACCAAATTTGATATTTGTTAATGTTATGCTTAAAATCTTAAATTTGAATGATAATTTTAATCAGGAGTAATTGAGAATTAAATCTTATTAATTGTAATTTTCAAACAAAAAATTATGGGCGACGAAAAAACAAATTCATCAAAAATGTGTGGCTTTTGCTTACATTTTTTTTACAAACGTCCTAAAATTCGTCCTGAATCTAAAAGAAGCAGCAGATTAGCTTCAAATCCCGATCGAGTGGATTCAGCCAAACCTCAGAAAGCAGAAGAAAAGGAATTGCAACGAACGACGACCGTCAAAGAGGCTTGGATACCGAAGGAATTCGATAAAAAGACCGAGGACGGCAAAACAATCATTCTCGACCCATCTAGTCTCGAAACCAACGACGGCCACTGCAAACCAATCCATCCTGCCAGCACCTCCAAGTCAAAACCTCCACAAAACAATTCGATTGACGGCCACAAAGAGCCCTCAATCACCAATGAGTCCCAGTTGGAGCCTTGGACAATCAGACGTTGGCACAAATGGTCGCCATTTTTCAACAGAATGACTGCGGCCAGAAAAAAGTCGAGGGCCCTCGAGGAAGCCCTGGCGGCCTCAGAGTCGAACCAAGTCCCCTTGAATGACATGGAGATTCAAATGGTCATGGGGTCGTGGGAGATTGTCAAACAGAGAAGCACCGAAGCAGGGATGGGAATGTTTAGCAGGTACGTGGTCATTGTGGATTAATGCGTTTTGGTCAGGTGTTCATTACATTATTGTGCTATTATGCATATATTTTTATCGTTTATAATAATAATATAAAAATGTTATTAATTAATTTATTTATTATTATCTATAATATTAATGAAAAGCACATTGCCTTTAAATACACAAATAATTAGCTATTTCCGTTTTTAAAAGAAGAATGTTCACAAGTTGTATAATCTATTGTTGTAAATAAGTTGATATGTTTCTTTATATAAAAACCTATTTTAACAAAACGTGCGCGCGTGAATCAATCAACCTTCCCTACGTTGAACAAGATTGGATTTTGATGAGAAGCAAAATTGATGCCAAATGAGACAAAACAAAAACTTATCACGCATTTGGAAGCTGAAAAGGAACGGGACTTATGTCGAAGACCAGACAGGACTTGGAAAACATGTAACCAGACATGAAACAAGACAATGGCCAAGACATTAAGCAAGACATACAGCTATATGTACACCAGTGTCTCATCAGTGCGAATGATTCAATCTTTGATGAAAACCATTTCTAGGTGGTGAGATTACTTCTCTTCCACTTTATCATCATCTCTCCTTCTCCATATTTGCCTCCTCCTCCTCGTCGTCGTCATTGCCATCACTCCAGCAGAAACCGGAAGTGCTAAAATCTCGAAAGCTATGGAAAGTCACGCGCGTCTAAGTTTAATTAACCTCACTTGCATCACGTGAACGCCCTCCACTCTGAGACTCATCTCCAGTGTACGTGAACAAATACGTACCTCCTCCGTGTTTATACTGTTGCCATGTTTGTGTGCGTGAGAGTGCGTATGAAAAGAACGTTGAAAATATCTTATCGTATTAATAATATGTGGTCACATGGTTGCATATACCCTCATAGCTTACGTGGTGACGTCACTGACAAAGAAATAATTCATAAACACTAAATTGTAATTATACATAAAACTTCAAGGAAATATTGATTGTTGCAAAATGAAAGAATCCAATTATCGACTTCGGAGGTGAGGTTTAGAAAAAGATAATTCCGAGAACTATTCGCAATAGAATTATTGCAAGTAATCATCGTTTAATAGTAAATTTATTTATTTACAGATTAAACTTAATTAATTCTTAATTAATCATATTATTTAATCAGTGAAATGATCTAAGAGTCACCCTCACCTATTGATTTTCCTAATCAAAATGAAAGAATTGAATAAGTCGACCACTGACATCGAACCAATCACGCCATCGCATTCTTTAAAATGGTCTTCTTCCAATTCAAATCAGCCAGTGGTAGCGTCGTATTTAAAATTCAAATCCTGACTTAAACCGCGCATGTCTGCTACTGCATTATTTGCCAACCACGTTATATATTTGGAAGTACAATAGGAATCGGTTGTAACCCAAAACAAGACTAAATTAAATCTCTTTTCAGACTTTTAAAAGGTCATCCCAAAGTGAAGAATACTTTCGAAAAGTTTCGACAGATGGATCCCTCGGCCGACCTCAGCGACAGCAGCGTCTTTGCCACGCACGCCATGGTAGTCATGTCTGCTTTCGAAGACATTTTCGAAAATTTGGACGACCCTGACATTGTTAAGGATATTCTGGACCAGGGGAGATCTCACTCCAAGTTCTCGGAAGATTTTGCACCCGAGACGTTTTGGGTAGGTAGTAGAGTTCGCCTTTTGCTTTTTTTTTAAATGGCCAGCACAAGGAGTCGTAATATTTAACCTGATTTAGAGAACTTTCTGGAATTTTAAGAACGTTTTAAGGGTTTTACTTTGATGACAAAGATGCTCTTAACCCCTTTCTAGCATTAAATCAAAAGGTCGATTGACCGATCGAATTCTTCGCAGACAATCGAAGAGCCGTTCCTTCAGTCGATCAAGGAAGTTCTCGGAAAGAAGATGACGAGGCAGTTGGAAGGACTCTACCAGAGGAGCATAAAGTTCATCTTGGCTGTACTCATCAGAGGGTTAAGAGAGAATCTTCGATGAAGTTTGCACCATTAACCATCAGAGTTATGAAATGTTACCTTAGTAATCAATGGCAACATCATTAATATTAATTAACATAACCACAATAATTGAAATGATGCAGCAGTTATAACTCATATCAACGCATCATTAGCAGGCACTTATTGAGATTTACATGCTTAACGTTTCAAAGTAATTGCTATTTTATGTACCAAGTAAATTGTAAATATTTATTGTAAATATTGGTGGTCATTATTGTTATTCTTACTATTATTGATATTATTATTTTAACGTTAATAACACGTAATGACATGACCACCATAAATTAGAAATATTTTTATGCAATTTCTTGCTAATTCTGGGTTATTTGACGGCTAAAAGATAAAGATGAAAGCACTCAACTCAACCATAATTATCATCTTCACTTACAATCAATAGCATCATCTTCGCAAATAACACCAACTCAACTGATCAAAGGACGTTGACAAAGTTTTAATATTTACATCAGCAAACGTTTGAAATGATTTTCCATCAATTTGAACTCAAAAACATCAATTAATAATAAGAGTAATCATAATTGATAATAAAAATGATGTTGATGATGACATTGCTGCATGAAATTGATTAAAGATTTGAGACATCCATAAGAATAGGAACACAGTGCACTGGAACGTTTATTAATTTGTGTATTCTAACAAAAGTCAGCCAAGCAATAACAATGGAAATAATAGTAATAATAATAATAATAATAATAGTAATAATTATTGACAATTTCAATAGTAATGATTTTAACAATAAATCATGAAACGTACATCATAACCGAAGAATTATTTTCAAAACGTTTCGAAACAAGAGGGGAAGAAGTTTCGACGAAACGTTTTTGTGGCGAACGCTTCTCGTTTAACGACAGACGAAACGGGCAACAACCTAGTCGTCAACGACAACAACAACAACGACAGAACAAATGATTGTAGTACATCTCAATACTTCACGAAATCAAATGCATGATTAGAGCTGACAATCGCAAACAATATTAAAGAGCTGTAATAATAACAAATAGTAATAAAGTGAATAGTAATAATTATTATTGTTATAAAAACTTTTATTATAATAATAATAATAATGATGATAACAACACATGCAACAGCATCTATCACAACAGCTATGCTAAAAACAAGCTACCAACATACAAAAGTGGCAAGATGCTATGTCATCAATGTCATATGTTGAGGCAACAAATCTTCACTTAATTTATACAAACATAAACAATTTTGGCAACATTTAGATTGAATCTAATAATAATGTTGTTGCTAATAATTTTGATTATTACTAACTGATAACCAAGTATTACTAGAACTAATAATTATTATTATTGCGTTGCTAAGTTACAATAACATGTCTATACATATATGTAATACGGATGAGGTCAAATAGAATGAAAACATGTGATAATAAGGTTTTTGATATTACAATAAAAGCCCATTAATGCATATTCATGACGGAAATATCAATAGAAAAGATAATAATAGCCGTACCCCGATCGATGAATGTCGCGACATCTACGGCTTATCATTACGAGGATTCTGATAAGCCGGTGATGATAAGCTGATGATTATAATGAGAGGTGAAGTCGATATCGATTTACTCGTTCACCTGCGATTCATGACATTCACCTGTTTCTGTGTCACTGATGAGTTCGACCAGTTATCGACTTTCTCATTCACTCGTTCATTCATCGACCTATGAACTCTAGTGCGATTGGTCGATTACTCGAAAAGTCTTCAATTATGCAGCCAAGTTTGGAACAAAGAAGTTCAACAAAAGACATAATAACAATAAAGTAATAATAATAATAATAATAAGTTATGATAATTTAAGAACGAGCCATAACTGAGACGAAGGAAATGGTGTAGATGTATGTCGAGGCAAAAGATGGTGACAATAATAGCTGTAATAATAAAATTAATAACGTTGTCAATTATCATATTAATAATAATTTATGCATCGCATTCGTTACGAATGCACCGCACGATACCAAAGATGGATTCTAAAGAAGCTAGCGGATCATCGAAGGTCAGGAGACCGATCGGTCCGCCCCTCGCGAACGATTCGTCGACGATTGCCGAGAAGCGGACGAAAAGGCGGGGCGAGCCACGCGAGCAGACGGGAGTCGAGGTCGGGTTCGGTCGAGCGGAGGCGAATCCCGCTTCCGACAGGTGGACGATCAACCAATCGCGGTCAGTGACGAGGACGTCCCTCATCGTCGGTCTTGATCACGAAGGCGCTGGGGAAGTAGCCGACCTATTAAAAGACGAAGGTGCTAATTAGGCATCCGTTCGTTATAATAACAAATGAATGTCGATCTGCTTGTTTTGCAATGACTCGTCGCACTCGCAGACCTTTCCGTTGAGGCTGCCCTTCCACCAGCCTCTGCAGTCGTCCGATTGACTGACGATGGCGATGAGGTCGCCCTTGGTCAGGGTCAATTGGTTAGGTTCTTGGGCCACGTACTCGTAGTTGGCCAGGCAGTAGCCAAGGATGCCTAGGTCTTCTGCACGGGGAGAGATGAAGACGACGACGATGTGCATGGGTGGTTGCGATTGCATGATTTGGTCGAATATAATGAACTTACCCTCATCAAAATCAGTCATTATCGTGCATCGTCGACGTGTGCATGATTTTAATTTATGCGACAGAAATTATTATCTTGTAACTTATTAATAACTTATCAGCACTACTCGTTTGCAACACTAGGGGATCAAAGTTTGTCTCATTGATCGTTAGTAGTAGCCTGGACGTCACCATCGAAACTATCATAATCATAATCATCATCATCATCATCATCACTACCTAGGGCATCTTTGTATGGTATCTGTAGAGTTGTTGGAACTTCAGAGAAACTGGGTTGAAGGGAGTTCTTTTGATAAAAATGGACTAGGTCCTGTCGATGAGAAATTTAAATACGATTAATTAAATAAATATAATTAGCTAATCAAACATAATTAATTATATATAAATAATACATTATCATAATTATTATTTAAGCAAGTACAATAATTAATAGATTTTAATGGTAATTAATAATAAATTATAAAATTCATTAAAAATATAATTATTTAATTCAATATTATAAATTATTCATAACGGGGTGTTGCATTAATTATAATTATTATTAAGGTCAACAATTTCATCACATCCATCCTAGTCAGTCCAACAATTGATACAGAACTAGTCAGGATTTGAACCCTGTGCCTACAGACCTGAATACTGTGAAACATTTTGCAGTCAGCTATATAGAACATGCCTTCGTGATTCTTCTGTATTTTTATGTGTTTCACTGGATGACCTCTTCCATACCTGCAGAGGTATGTTTACACAAGGTTACTGTGTAAACTGGTGATGATAATGATAGTGAAAATATATTTCATATTATTTATTTTAAATGATATTTGATTAACTTCATGGAAAAGATGAATGATTTTGGGATGAATCTGCATAAATTTCAAAGATTTCAGATAAAAATATAACTAATAAGGGTCGTGTCAGTGACAATTCATTGGTTGTTACCAACTTGATGCTGAGGGCATATTCCCCTCTCCTTGTTGCTGATTGGCTGACTCGAACCAGGAAGGTTCCATCTTGGAACATCTCTAACTTCCTGGATGCCTCGTCCCTGCTCATGCCACCTACGAACCTGATCGAAAGAAAGTCATCGGTCATGACTCCAACTGATAGGAGGGCACGAGACTTTATTTCTATTACTACAGAATTTATAAGCGCTGACAGATTTAAACTGAATAATTAATGAACGCAATGATCTCACAGAGGACCAAGCAAAGAGGAAAAATCTAACAAGCAAATTGAAGGATATGAAAATGAAATTGAAAGGCCATCTGTTGATAACAACAGGGCCTTTGGAACCAAGGACATGACAAGCTGAAACAAAGCAATCAAACATGCAAAACAAAGCCACTAAAGCAAGATGAACAAAGCCAGATACAAAGGAAAACCCACACAAGGAATCCAAATGCTTCAACAATTGGCATTGAGACAAAGAAAAAGTTACAAAATCATATATGAAGAGAACAAGAAATCGCTGACCTATTTTAATCTAGGTCAGCGAATGGTAGCCTGTCAGTCGAATGTAGGTCGTGACTGTGACGCAACATAGTCAACCTCTGCAGCTGTTGCAGGTTACAGTCGGTCCATCCGAATGCAAACAAAACGCAATCAAAGCAAACAAACAGAAGACAACACACAAAATCAAATCAAGAGGTCTGATCTGGTAACTGAGTCAGATCAGGTGTCAACGCAACCAGTAATAAGGTCATACCAAGAGAATCCCTCCAGGCCAATAGTGTCCTGAAGAAAGTTCTGGTGGCGGGACTTTTTGAACCCAACATCTACCGAAGGATGTTGGGAAGGAACATGTGCTTGGTCTGTGGGTTGGCACTTTTGCGACCTGCTTCCCTGCATATTGTTACACAAGTGTGACTCATGTAGGTCATAAGGTCGCACGGTGCTTAGAAGCCACGAGGTCATCCAATACTTAATATGCAGGAATTTGCTGATCTCTGGCTTAATAGGTCAGGCCTACAATTGGCTATCAGTTGTGGCAGATGATTATTTGGAATTTACCTTTTTTAAAATGATTTTGTTTGGATGTGAATGTGTTTGTGAGCGAGATTCTCTTTGTGCATGTGTGGTTGATTATCTTGACCATCCAATGTTTTGGTCTTCTGATATGAACCAAAGTCATCATCATCATCATCATCACCATCATCAAAACAAAAAAACAACTTAATGAACACATTATCTTGCTACATTCAGACCTTTTTAGTATCTTCTCGGTGCAAGCGCACGTCAAATGACGACGACGATGATGGTAATGATAAAAAGCGGCATCCGTTAGTCGACGTTGAAATAGTTTTCAAAGTGGGTGGTCCACTGCTTTGCACTCGCATCGTGATTCCCACGCAAATTGTAAACAAGAAAAAGTATTTGTAAATATTTGCTCAAAGCTCAACTAAGTAATGGATTGTAAGCAGTAAGCATAATGTAGCACGTTTGTGAAGCATTTTATCGAATTAAGAATTAAATGTGGATTAATGAAAAAATGCAGTAATTCCCCTGCAGGGCCAGACAAGGTCCGAGCACGGAGGAGATCGACGAGGATCAGGATTATCGTCGGGATCGACTCGGCCAGGATCGCGGTCGTCATCATTACCATGACCATCACAATCATCATCATCATCATCATCACGATGACCACCGTCACGATCATAATCATCATGGATCTCATCACCACGATCGACTAAGACATCATCGCAGATGTCCCGACGACCACGAGTGCAACTGATGGGTCGTTGACTGGATCGTTATCGTCATCGCCACCATGTAATTATCATCATCATCATCACCACAAAGATGAAATTGAAAAAGAATGTTCATCAAAAAAAGAACAGCTAAGCAAGTAAATAGGAAATGGATTTACAATGCATTTGAAAAATGATTGAAAAGGAGAATAATTTGAACTTTAAACATGCGAAGCCGATGCAACGTTGAAACGTTACGGAAGCAACCATTCCACGGATCAATCGACGATCAAATCCGTCGAAGCTGCCCGACGACCGACGAGAAAGAAAGAACGGCCAATAGGGGGAGACGATGCCATTTTCGACTCCTCCCACGAGAACTAACCAAGGCCAGGATAGGAGGGAATCGTTGAACTCGTCGAGGTTGTCGTACCCGGTGAGCGACCGATCCAAGACTGGGGAAAAGTCGTGGGTGGCTCTCCTCCTCGGGTAAACGGAAAACGGCCCGTCCTCGGAACCGCGCGGGGGGTTTTGGCGGCCCGGACGCCACGGAGACGGGGTGCACGGCCCGGTCGTCGACTCCGAGCGGGACCTAACGACCTTAGGCGGACACCGGGGGTCGATCGGTACGGGAACCACGTGATTTTCGGGGTTGAATCGAGGCTGATCGAAAATGGAAGTCGTGCGAGAGGGTTATCGTCGTCGGTTTTCTTGTCACAGGAAGCACGAATGCATTGCACGGGTGCATTGCATCAATGTGCATTGATTTTAATCCGAACATCTTTGAATTTAGCACCGAATTGCCATTATGTATGATGAGAGGATGTTTGCTAGTGCTTGTACACTCTTTGCACATGTGATACTATTATGTTGGCATGACCTGATTTATAAATGTGACCTAGTTTGAACCCTGCTAAAAATACCTCCTCTGACTATAATTCAAAATATCAGGTTACAGGGAATAAATTTAATTTTTAATAAAATTATAAATTAATTATCTTTTTTATCCATCAATATTTATTATTTATCTATTGATTAACTAGTACCTACCTGTGAGTCATAAGCTTATAATTGGGAAAAAAATTATAATAACTTTTCGAAAGTAATTTGTTGCTATTAATAATAATAATAATAATTTTGAAATTAACAAGCAAATCAGATGGATGACAGATATTTAAATATTCTTATAAAATAATAACGCTTTATTATGATAACATCATTTTATGCGTAAGTTATTATCATGTTATTACAATATTATTATAATGTTGATATCTCTAAGAATAAATTGATGTGAAAAGTACCGATGTGTAAAATGTTGCACAATCCTTGGGGAAGAATCCCTCTGCACTTTCGCACTTCCCCTGAGAAGATAAATGAGTCAATCAGTCAATCGAATACAAATACAGCAATCAATCAATCAATCAATCGTGACTGAAATGTAAACATTGAACATAAATGAGCAACCTCGGCCGATTAATTATCGATGGATAGCTAATTAATTATTCACAAGCAATTTATTATTGCCGGTAAAGTGACCAGAACCAACAGAATCAATTAGGTTGAACTAAGTTACTACTTGACACGACATAGATGTACAGCACTCATATGAAATTCAACAACAGCAATAACAATAATAATAACAATAATAATAGTAATAATAATAACAATAATAATGGTAACAATGATCTTCATCACCTCAAACCAGAATGGATCCTCATTGCTGATGACATCAACCAGTTGATCCACTTGCAACAGGAGAGGTTTCCCATTGTTTGGTGGCTGGGGAATTCCGCTGTAGGGTCTGACTACTTTTGCTTTCCCTTTTCAAGTGAATTAATGTTATTATTTCCATCGATTTGTTTAAATAAACCAAAAAAAAAATCACCTTAACAACAAAATTAATGATTTTTTTATTTTCAAATTTAGACACAAAATCTTTCAAATGAACCAATGACCATAAATTAGGATGGTTTATGAGTGGGCATTATAATTAATGAGATCACCTTTGAGGGATCGCTCCCCATGATTCAATGACAATGACTTGGAGGGTGTAGGTTTCGGTGGGACTCGAGGTGGACCTGAACAGCAACAACAGGTAATAGTAGTAGTAATAATAATAATAATAATAACAACTATAATATTAACAAATAAATGGTTGCTTAAACTGCTGAATATAAGGTCAAACAACAAGTTTAATGCATTGAAAGACAAAAATAAAATGAGGTGACCACAGTCACAACAACATCCCGAGGGTCGTGAATAATTAATTAGCGAGTCATCTCACCAGTCATGTCCTTGGCCTTCTCTATGCAGCCCTTGTGCACAACCATTTGTGTTTCTAAGAAATTATTGAAAGATTAAAAAAATAATTTAAAAAATTGATTTGCATGTTTTTGAGAAGTATTAATTTAGAAACTAATAAATGTGACTTAATCAAAATGTTAACTAATAAATAATTAGTTACGATGACTCACTCATGCATTTGTAACCCTGGAAAAAGACTCCCCTGAATTGAAATGCAAACGACGTCTCATTAACATTCATTAGGACGTGAATATTCATGGTCACGGTAAACACCGCAATTTATTTTTAGCTCTGCATATTTTTATTTCTACTATAAACTCTGGTTAAAAATAACAACTTTCTTTAAAGGAGGCAGCTTTTAAATTGCTACTTGAAAAGTAGCAGTGAGGTTTGAGAATAACTTAATAATAATAATAATAATAATAATAATAATAATAATAATAATATTGATAATACTAATAATAATAACAACAATAAACCCGTCAACTTGCCTGAGCAGCTTACGACACACGTCACAGATCGTGGGTTCCTTGAAGCTGGTCATTTGGAAGTCGTGCAGTTGGTTCTGTGCATGAGGTGGACTGAAGTTGTCTCTATTCAATAGAATGATACAACATTACATGAATGTTGTAATAATACTAATTATTAATTTTAATCACTTTAACAAATGTCATTAATTATTTATAATTGTATATAATTATATATATTATTAATAACGTTAATTATTTATATTTTCCTTTTCATTTAATTACTGATGTAATTGTTATTTCTTTACAAAATTGAGACTAATAATAACAACAACAACAATAATAATAATAATAATAATAATAGCAAAAGGTGGTCATGATGATGATGATACTGACTGAGCTTTCCTGATGGCTTCAATCCACTTGTTCCTCAGTTCGATGGTCTTACAACCGATGGTGTACGCATTCTCTCTGTTCTTCTCACCAAGTATGAAAGTGAAACCAAAATTCTACAAAAATGGATTTCAATAGTTATTTATAATTAGTTATAATAATAATAAGAATAATAATAATGGTAATAATAACAATAATAATAATGGAAACAATAATAATAATAATAATGTTAATAATAATCATCAACTCACTCTTTCCTTTTCCTTGATGTTGACATCTTCAACATCAAAGGAAGACACAGCCAATGCATTTTTGAAACTATACAACACACCCTGCATAAATAAACAGAAATTGTTTTTACAAAAACATTGTAATCATATTGGTGATCACTGAAAAAATTAATTGGCATAATAAATAATAATAATAATAATTAATAAATAACAATTAATTAATAAATAATAATTAATACTATAATGAACGGTCGGTCTCGATCGATTATTGATCTCACTTTGATCTTGCAGAGTAGGAGGGCCTTGTCAAAGAGGAAGACATATCTGAGGATATGATAAATTTATATTTAATTAAGATTAAATTAATATTTAAAATAACATTTAAAATACATAACAGAGAAAATAACAAATTATAATATACTCCCAACTCCCAAATAACAATTATAATAAGAATTTCATCAATTAATTTATAAATCATGCACTCTTTAATGCGCTAAAATTCTGTCGACAGCAATTCTATTGGCCGGGCTGGACGATCGTGACTCCTCCTACAAGTCCTACATGGACAAGTAATGGACCATTTAATGTATGGGCACCTGTTTTTGGTTTTGTAGTCGGAGTGGGCTTTCAGTTTAAGTTCGCCATCCATTAGCAGCTTACCATAGTCTTTGAGGGACATGTTCTCTGGCTGGATTGAAGCCAATCAATCAATCAATCAATTAATGTTCAATCACTCTTAATCAATTGCCACTTTGGCTCACCATTTGATATCCTGTGATGCTGTAAACGATAATTCATTATCATAATTAAGGCAAAGCATGTCGATTGGCCAGAGATATTTTATGGCGTTCACCTGTGTTCAATTTCCTCCAATAGCAGGAGAGCCTCGTTGTCCCTTTTGACTTCATTAACATACAAGGAAAGGTCCTGGAATAATTGCAACAAATGCCATGACTGTTACTGATGATTAGGTAGATGATGATGATGATGATGATGTTGATGACGACACACACCTGTATTTCATCCAGTGCTCTCTCCAGGCTCTTCAATTCGGGGTGGTTTTTATCCGTGTTCTTTATCAGTTCCTGGTAATGATGATGATTTATTCATTAAACATTGATTAATAATTAATTTTCAATCAAGTACATTATCATAATCTATTAATCCCCACCTACCTTTAGAAACAGATGGTACTTGAGCACCCTTTGCATGGGCACGGAGAGCAAATCCCTCAGTTTGAATCGTCCCTCGTTGGCTTCCAATTGGCTGTCCTGAACGAAGCGCGTGCGAATAAATCATAATAAATTAAGAAACGACCGGAGCGGAACGGCCGATCGCCGACCCGATTCTCTCACCTCGACCTTCTTTCCGACGAGGGGGTCGGAGGCGCAGAGGTCGTCGAGTACGTTCTGACCCTTGGGGAGGTTGGAGCAGTACTCGCCGTACATGAGGAACCTCTCCTTCCAGGTTATGAAGCAGTCGGGAATCGTCAGAGAGGACATTGAATACCTTTCGTCTGCTGTTGAGTTCTCGTGAGCCTTCTTCAAGTCCTCATAGAAACCGCTGTGAACGGAGTGCAGGTGCTGCGCGAGATGCGGTTATTATTATTATTATTATTGTTATTATTATTATTATTAAATTGACGGAGATAAAATCGTTCGCTCGTTGTTATTGCAATAAAATATTATTAATAATATTATCGTCATTATTTGCAACGATATAATTAGTTCAAACTAATAATTAATTAAAACTAATAATAATTGAATAAATCGTCAAAACGAATTCACCTCGATTCCTAGAAATATGACGTCATAATCTTTTTGAGACAATATCTCCTTCAAAGGTTTCATGAAGAACTGTAAACAACACCAACAGCTATGAGCACGATTGATGATGACGACGACGATGAAGATGATGATGATGATGCAATATAAGACCATCTCCTAAAGGGGCATTATCACGGTGGTTCACAAGATTCGTCAGATGAATATTCATAAGATTGCCACACACACCTGCCACCTGTTATGTACTTTTAATAATTCATACAACTCATCCCTGAGTATTATCCACCACACAGTGGCCACTCACTCATCTACGAACTAGCTCCCCCAACCCAACCCAACCCACCCACCCGACAAACTCATTCTCAGACAAAAAAAACCTTCAAGTCCCCCTGCAGCAGATCCAAGGAAAAAAAATTAATCACAGCCATTGAGATCAAAGTATTAGTGTCAACGACTTCGATGATGTAGAAGATGATGGTGCTGATGATGATGATGATGGTGATGATGATGATGATGATGAATAACCGTTTTAATCATCTGCAGGGCATCCGTGAAATTCTTCTCTGTGGTGACGAGCTCCAAGACACACTTCTCTCTTTTGGAGAGGACCACTGGTTCCTGCCATTACGACTATGATGATGATGATGATGATGATTGCGATGATGATGATTATGACGATGATGACGACGACGATGGTGGTGAATTCTGCAAGCCTTGGAGATGGATGATGAAAATGACAATAATAGATTCCATCAAAATGTCAACAATTCAATCGTCAATACAAGCAATCATCACCATCACTGCATCATCTCATCGTCATCATCATCATCATCATCAACCCACCCTGTTGATTGGTTGGAAATCCACCAGCCGTCCATAGACGTCACCTTCATCCTTCTGACCATTGGAACTGTAATGGCTCTTGTCACAACAGGCTCTGAAACTGCCATGATGATGATGAAAACAATTATTATTATTATTATTATCAATATTAGTATTATTATATTATTTAGCAATTATTATTATTATTATTATCATTATTATTATTATTGTTATTAATCATCAACTGACTTGCTGAGAGTAGACGGGGCATTGTAATAGGTGGATGACTGTGACTTGGAACTCGTGTAGAAGGGTCTGAGAGGTTCATGAATAATTTATCAGTCTCACATAGTCTCATGAATGTTAACTGACAAGGATAGCAATTACGTTAATTAATTAATCAATCAATCATGCATTATTCATGAGAACCGATGAATAGCAACTGCCTACAATGTCTCGAGACGTTGAGTCCGAGTGGTCTCGGCTGCCAGTAACAATGTTGACAAGCGGCCTTGAATTAATTGACGTATGGTGATGACGATAATAATAATAATATTACTAAAAATAATAATAATAATAATAAAAATAATAATAACAATAATAATAATATTACTAAAAATAATAATAATAACATTAACGACGACGACAGTGATTTACAACAGCAACTAAAACCACACGTCGACCGAGAGACCCAGTTTCGATTCCCATCTCTCATCGTCGCCGTCATCATCATCACCGCCTTCATCTTCGTCGTCGTCATCATCACATCCATTCAATCAAAGAACCTGTCAATCCTCCCACTCTCGAAGAAGTGAGGCAAAGTTTGAGAAGAGGACGAACTCGGAGCTGATGATTATGATGACGAATGCGTCGATGATGAGGGTGATGATGATGGTGACGATGATGATGATTGACCCAAATGATTGATTGCACTGCACTCGATGGTTATTAATAATTGCAGGAACTTGAAAGATCTTCAACGACAACCACAAGTTCTCATCGTCCTCTTCGTCACCATCATCGTCATTATCATGACCACCACAACACCACCACCACCACCATCATCATCATCATCATCACCGTCACGACGGTTGCATGACTGACATCAAAGGTATCAGCAGACCATTCTGCCTTCAATCTCAGGAACAATTCTGACTCCAATCCATCTGAAAGTCGTCATCAATTCTTTCAACTGATGTCAGAGCCCACATCATCACCGTTCACCATCATCATCATCATCATCATCGTCATCATCGTCGTCGTCATCACCGTCGAATACTCACCCTATTTCCAGCAGCCTGCAAAGGTCTGACCTTGAAACAAGGGACAACGTATGTACCACCTGGGAATGACATTAAATTTTAATTTTATTACATAACTATGATAACGATGACGACGGTGATGATCTTTACGATGACACGCATGACTTAACAGGTCACGAATGAATAGAAGAATGTGACTCTTTTCTAGTTGACCATTCATCATTCTAATAGTGACGACGACGATGATGATATCGATGGCAACGATGATGATGATGATGATGATGATGATGATGATGCACGTTGCTTGGTAATCGTTTATTGTCGTTTGAAAAGAAATTACTTCCAAACTTGTTTTATTTGTGGATAAATGATGGATTGAAGGACGGACGGACGTACGGATGGGCAGACGGATGGATGGATGGGTAGATGGATGGATTGAGGGACGAACGGGCAGACGGATGGATGGATACATGGATGGAATAAAGTGAAGGGTCAATTTTTTAGAACATGCTCCAAATACTGGAGACGGAAAAGTAGTGCAGTGTAATATTACACGTCTGAAAAGTAGTAGATCATGATTATGATAACCATCCTCAGTCATAACCACCGTCACCATTACCATCGATCACTACCACTATCGATCACCATCGCCATCGTCATCATCATCATCATCATCACTGTCATCAGGGCTTCAGGAGGTCACGTTGATGCAGATTAATATGGTTTAATCTGAAGGTGACGACGACAACGATGATGATGATGAATAATGGGTAATAAGGCGACCATCAATGATCATCAATCGCTAACAACAGCAGCAACAACAATAACAACAAGCAAACAATGCAATGCAATTCCATTCAATTTCACTTTAAAAGTACTGAAACGTGTCTTAATTGAAGGAGCTTGCAGGAAACAACTAAAGACGTGTTCTTTGGAAGAGCGATGATGATGATGATGATGATGAAGACGACGACGATGATGATAATGATGACGATCTTTCTAATGAATTGAGAATAATGGTGACGAATGCTTACCTCATTCAACAACCCATCAGTCCATCCACAGACATTAAAAAAAAACAAAAATGTTCAAAACGCCTACAAACTCTTGCAAGGACAGGTGACTCTGCACTTGGAAGATGTGCGCGTCTGTGACGTTTAATAATACGTGTGCATGAGTGAACGTATGGATGAGGACATCATCGTCATCATCATCATCATCGCCTTCGTCAGTATCATCATCATCACCATCACCATCATCATCACGGAGGGGAGAATGTGTTTGCAATTAATCTCAATCCTGCATCAAAACACCAACAGTGTTTTTAGTTCTAGCGATGCCATTTTCAAACATTGCTGTGCTTATACTGTCATCATTATCATCATCATCATCATCATCATCGTCATCATCATCATCGCAATCATAATCAGCGTCATCACAATCATCATCGTCGCCGTCATAAATGCCTTGTTATTGATCTAAACTTTAATGCTGGCATAATGGTTGCCATTGTTTCACTTGCACTCTCATGGAACATGTTGGTGTTTTAAACAATTACTATTTCTTATTATTATTATTATTATTATTATTATTATTATTATTGTCTTTAATCTTTTATATTATTGAAAAACAGTATACTTAATATTGTTATTATCGTTATTATTGTTATTATTATTGTTGTTGTTGTCGTAATATGTCAGAAGCAATCATCCCATCAGAAAGATAAATTTGGAAACAGAAAACAAAGCAGTCTCAGAGGGCACTGCACGAATCAATGATAATGTGATAATGACGAAGACGACAAAGATAATGACGATAATAATAATAATAATAACAATAATAATAATAATAATAATGATGATGATGATGATGATGATGATGAAACAGATAATGGACAGATGGATGGACGGATGAATGAATACATTTCTCAGAAGTCATTCCAACCTTAGGAAAGTCTTTCATTTCGTAGAGGTCACTGGGTTCAAAAAGGTCATGGTCAGACAGTCTGAAGACGTTTTTGCAGGACTGAAGGAAGACCCTGATGTTCCTGAGGCAGAGGAACTTCAAGACAAACAAATATGAATTATTATTTATATGATTAGGAAATGAAATGTTAATTATTTTTACTTTAACAAATAATAATTTATGAATAATTTGTTTAATAATAATTAATAACATCGACGGCATCGATGACCGAGAATGCAGACGGCCCCGCCAATCCGTTCGTTCGAAGAGTTTGTAGCAGTTCAACATAAAAAAAAATTATGTTTATTTAGAAATTAGATTTTAAAGACTTCAAATGTCATTTAATTTAAAATATCAATTCGTGTCGTGAATGATATATGATGTTTTCAAACGTAAGCATTGTTTGATGAAAGAAAATATGGAAGATGTTTGTTAGAATTGAATGAATATTCAAATGAATTAAATATTTTTATGCTAATTTTTATGAAAATAATAACCAATAAAATAAAATCATTAAATTTATTTTATGATCTATAATAATTACATCAGGCCTAAAATTCATTTGAATATGTTGATCTGAATATGATCTGTGGACTGCATTCAAAACAAAAATTACTCTGCAATCATAAAAGCAATAACAGCAAAAAATAACAATCATAATAATAACAGCAATAATACCACCATCAATAAAGATATAACTGTGATTAATTTGAAAATAATGACTCTGTAAACAATTGAAAGATAAATATTATGATAATAATGTGTCATCAGCACCTCAGACATCTGAGGCCTTCTGCAGTAATCTTTAGGATCGATTGCCATCGGCGACAGCTTGTTGATCAGTTCGCAGAGTAGGATGCCATCCCTGAGCAAGATGACCAAATCCGTGGGTTCGGAGTCTGCAGAGGCTACCCTGTGGCTGCGTGAGATCAACTTCAGGCGCAGCAACCAATCCACGCACAACTTCCAGTCGTCTGATTTCGCCATTACTTCTTTCCAATTTGTTTTAATAGATTAAATTTATCAAACCGATGATTTCGTCCAGCGAGTTGAGATATTTAAGAAATCAAACGGATCGATTCACAACCGGCGGCTATTCAGTAACATCTCCAAAAATGCACCAACATTGGATTTGATATCGCAAGTCCCAATAAAAAAAAAATACCCCAAAAGAAATCTTTGCTCGATGTCCGGAATCGATGATGCATAAACTTAAAACAGAAACTCTATCGTCAATAATTCGAAGAGCAGAAAAGCAATCCGACAGTTTAAATTTAATTATCCATCTTCTGAGCATACAGACCCCGCCACCGAGAGCCGCCGTCAACGAGATAAATGTTGACAACTACTCTACAAATAAACAAGTGCTTAATTTATGCTTTACCAAAAATCAATATTAAACCATTCCAGATTTAAATCAGAAAATAATCGTTATGAGTCGAATAGTTTTTGATGCTGCAAAAATTATTAATTCCTGCGTTTCTTTGTAGCGTCATACCCCATATAGGAATGTCTTTCATGGCGATGAATGTGCTTCTCATCATATTTCCACCGTTTACAAAAACATTAACAGTAGCAGAAGATAACTTCATGAAAAACGTGTTAAATCCGCTAGGTCTATTTTTGGCGAGGCTACTTAATTCTGGAACACAATTGGCGACCTCTCCAGAATTGTCAGACCACAACCTTCCAACTTCAAAGAAAACAATCAAAACCGTCCCATTTTCATAATCACTGGAGCTACTAATAGCTAATAACTTCTCTACTGCAACACATAATTGCCAACCCTCAGACACAAGACAATTAAAATCAAGGTTCCTATTAAAATCATGTACAAAAAATAAACAAATTACTTTTATTTTAACTTCCATTAAAAGTGCAACAGTATTTTATTTCTTGAATCAAGCTGAGAAAAAAAGGGCGAAGAGGTGACCACAATGTTCTATGTTGTTTTGAATTATGGCATGAACCACATCTAAAATTTTTGGAGGGCAGGCTGAAAATACAACGAAAAGATAACAATTAACATATAATGTTCACTTTAACTGAACTAATTAATTAATTATGAGCTTAGGCAACAACTTATTATTCAAAGACAACCCAATTAATCAAGCAAAAACTCACCAAATGCCTTTTTAACACCTGTCTGGGGACAATATTCCTGACAATCATAACCAATATTATTAATATTTTAACTTGTTATTAAGCCATTATTGAATCATAACCAATATTATTAATACATTAACTCATTATTAAGCAAATATTGAAATTACTTTGACAATTACTTTCATTCCATCGTTAACCACGCCAATAATTATAAACATTATCAATAAATTTACATATGCTAATGAACAACCTTGATGTATCTCCATATGTTAATGAGCAGCAAGTGTACTTCGTAAGGACTGACAAGTGGCAGCAGTTCGACTGAAAGGCTCAAAGGCTCCAGTAGTACTTGTGACTGTGTGGTGCAAAATAAAAAATTATGATTATGCAGTTTATTATTATTATTATTATTAATTAATTAATTAAGAATATTATGAATATATTTATCAGTCACAACCAGTGACAACTACAACTGAATTAATAATAACCCACCCTTCTGAGACCTTCGATGACCTTTTCTGTGACCGCCAGTAGATGGGGCAGTGCCTTTGAACTGCTCTCCCGTGAAGATTCCCATTGCACGATCAGGTTGCCAAGGAGACTCCTAAGTATACACAGGCACGTCCAAGAGCTCGAGGGGGTTGCTGCTGCGAATACATTAGCATAAATTAGTGTCGTTAACGTTCAGAGTTCGAGTCAAAGTCAGATTAAACGTTAACAAAAGAAGGGTCGAATTAATAATATTACATTATTATAAAATTATTACCATGGTATTATTATAATTGTAATATAATATTATTATTATTATTATTATTAATGTAATAAAAATAAGGTTAAGAAAAAAAATAACAGATGACGACTCACAGGTCGTGACGAGTTCGAGAAGATGCCACAGGAGTGGGTGGTCATCAAACTTTCTCCTGACATGCAAGTCTCTGGAATGACAACAACATTTTCAATTTCAACCATTGCATTGATGCAACAATTGCAACCAGTGATTTTATGCATCAATTACAATCACCCTATTAATGCATCAATTACAATCACCCTATTAATGCATCAATTACAATCACCCTATTAATGCATCAATCACTGTTCTTTCCAAAGTCTAGCAATTAATCGGCTCATTTGAACAAAACATCATCGAAGCGAGGAAGAAATTGATGAAAAATAAAACCAATCAAAATGCTAATAAAGTCGTCAACCTTTCTGCACTGGTTTTGAGGAAATCCTCATCCGGCCACTGCACCGAATTGAGGAGGGCGTCTGGCATCACGAACTCCACCAGGGTCGAACCCACGACCTTCACGGCATCCCGGGTGCATTGGGACTCTTCCCGGGACGGCTTGTCCGACGAATGGGAACGACAGCCGCAAGACCAGACGAGTTCCAGGACCAATCGGGAGTTTAGCTGCAAAAAAGGTCGATTACCTATGGGTTGACATCTCAACAAAGTAGTATTAAAGAAAGGTATTATTATGCATCGTGAATAAAATAAATTTAACAAAATAAATTCACAAAAAATAAGAAAAACAATTCAATGGCACCCTAATTTCGGGGGTCGGATCGGTAGGTTTGAACTTCTTCGGTCTGCTTCCGATCTCCCCGGTGTGGAAGAGCTGGAAAGACGAGCAGGAGGAAGAGAGCATCCTGTTCTGCTCCATCAGATTGGGCTTGGAAAAGAGAGGCTCCAGCCAGTCGGCAGATGCTCGGACGTTTTCTTGGTTCGCGCCTCCGAAGAGGTTCGCATTCTCGGAGGACAAGGCAGCCTCAAGAGTCCAGACGATGATTGCCACTTGGACTGCTTTGTTGGAAGGAAGGTTCTTTAGGTACTCGATGCAGTCGTAGGCGACAGACATCTTCTGCGTGTCTTCGTATTCTTTCAGAATGGAAAAGAAAAACTCGACGGCTTCCTTGGCGACTTTTATGGGGACCGTCACGTCGTCCTCGGACTGCGGAGGTCCGAGGATGTTCAGCAGTCGGAGGAGGTTCTTTCGAGTTTCCAAGTCGGAATTTCGGGAAAGCAGAACGAGTCGCAGGTTTCTCGTCTGGAGAGCCTTGTAAAGTGGCTGTCTGGAAGATGAAAAAAAGTTTACAACTTACAAAATCTTAGAATCTTTTTGGTCAAATTAAAGCTGCGCTTTTTATTTTCAAGTCGTGCTATCCTTGGAAACGATTTCAATCGGTTTTCTTGCAACCGATTGGAAAGCCTCACCTGCAAGAAAGCTCCTTGTTCTTGACTCCAACCTCTGGATCCATCTCCCACCTGCAAAGGTCGAGCATCTTCCCGATGATTTCCCCCTTCAACTTTGCATCTCCGCTCGATTCAATTGCAGACAGCAGGTCATCTGCACAGTTGGAGATGATGCCCACGTGACGAATCTCGCAGCTTTTCTGAAGCTCCAAGAAGCAAGAGAGCTGAGGAGAAAGCTTGATGTTTATATTATAATAATAATAGTGATGATCAATATAATTATAACAATCAATGTAATTAATAAATATTGGCAAATATTAATCATCAATTATCACTACAAGAACAACAACCATCTCAGGCACGTTGGACTCCATGATGAAGATTGTCGAAAGAATTCCACTAGCGGTTCTTCTCGTGTCTCCGACACAAAAGCAGGCCAAGAACTTGAATGACCAATTTCTCCTGAAAGTAAGCAAAAAAACGTTGCATGAATGAATGAAAGAATGAATGAATGCAGATGACCGAATGCGTTCAAAGATACTGAAAAATTACGATTCGCAATCAGAACATCAAAAGCAAAACTTCACCTGCGGTCTTTGGTTTCGACAAGCAGACGACAGAGGTCCACGTATCGATGCCTGAGCGAGAGCAGGATTCGAACCTCGGAGGAGAGGTTCGTACTCGAACTGAAGACCAGTTTCTGAAGTATCGTGCACAGGTCATTCTGTGGCAAAAGGTTTTAATAAAAGGTTTTAATAGTTCCTGATGTCATCATAACATATAAAACACTGTTAATTGTGCCAAGATGAATATTTTAAACTTGTACTTAAATTTAATTCAAAATTTATGAAATTGTAATAAGTTCTGATTAAAAAGACTGACCATGACATCACAGCAGAAATTAGACACTACAGGTAATGGGGAGACACCTTTAACTTGGTCTACCTGCCTCTCACCTGAAGAAGTGCAAATTCCAAATAAACATTATCGACATAAACAATTACACCCACCACAATCATCATCATCATCATCATTCAACCCTAACCTTTATGATTGAAAGCAGCAGTGTCCATGAAAAAGTTGATAACCTCAAATGCATGGCATTCAGTTCTGACGAGAGTTTTGGACATCATCGAGACTGCACTGAATAATAATAAAAATAATATTGATGATAATAATATAAATAACAATAATAATGATAATAATAAAACATAAAATACATAAAACATTAGCATCTTTAAATCAATATCCATGATACTCATCATGACAATCATCACTCACATCATGACAATCATCACTCACTTTGCATAATTGATGTGATTCCTAAAGTTCCTCCTCTGAGCTCTTTCTACCAGTCGGTTGACTGTTGACATGTCGACTAGGAGTAATTAATTAAATAATTAATATTATAAAATTATTATTATGAATATCATTGCTTGTAATAATAGTTTTAGTGTATTAATAATATTATTATTTTACATATATTACTGTTATTTATCATTAATTCAGGACAAAAACCTTGTTCGAGGAATGCCTTTACGACGACTTTGTAGATGACCAACGATTGTGATGCGAGGTGGAAGATGTACAAGGGTCCAACCAGGTATTCGTTCGTGGCATCCTCTCGCATGCTCGTCTGCCAATAAATTATGTTAATGCCATCATTTATTATAAGAGTTTAATACAGAAATCTGTCATTGATTAAGAATACAATCATCTTTGCCTTAATCCTAATCCCCAAATGAATTCAAGGAGAAATTAATTTCCCTCATTATTACTCAACATCTCATAAATATTAATTATTATTATTATTAGTAGTAGTAATATTAATAGCTGTTTGCTCACCTCAAACAAAGCAGACATCTTCTCTTTGAGCTCCTCCTCGAAATCCAAAGCCAGGTGGCTGAGGATCCCCACGACCGAAGGAATCCTCGACACGTTTCCGAGCTCCGAGTCGCCGTGGACGCGAGCGGGAGGCAGAGGGGGCGGCGGGGGTCCCTGCACCTGGGTCTGGAACAACCGAGCAGAAGGGGGCATGACGGGGTGGGCAGGTTTGGGTGCCTGTTGTGAAGATGCGCCGGCGTTCTGGTGGTAGTCGACCAAGCCGCACTGGAGCATCCTGGTTATTATGGCATCCGGAAAACGTGATCTGAAATGTTTTGAGATTTTAAGAGATGTGGAGTAAGTCTAAATTAATAAGCAATTATTTCTAATTAGAAGTTGATTGTTATATCATTTCACACTTGATTACTTTTCAAGTTCCATAGTAACAAACAAACCCTGTATAAGCCACTACCCAATCGAAGTGTGGAGAGAATTTCATGGAATTCACAAGCAGCGAATCAAAGCACGGATACATCTCATCCTCGTCCCTGATTGGATTGAAAATATTTTATGTTATCGCTTAAAATACGGTAACAAATAGGCAATGTATCATACAGATTGGAGAGACACTTGCAGAGTATGGTGGCCAGTGATTGGCTAGCCAGACAAGAAGTCCAAAACTTGATCAGCTCCTGAAGAGTACTCAGATTGGTTGCTACTGGCAACATTCTGTGGTTGGAAAACTCCTGGCTCAGTTCTCCAAGTACTTTTATGCTCCACTGTTTAAAAATACATTGTTGTCATTGAGAGATGATTAGTAGGAAAGAGGTTAAAATGAGACATGAGAATAGTGTTGATGAGGTTACAATGTTATAGCAAAGCTCATGATGATGCTAGTGGCTGGCTTAATTAATAGGACATTCTGTCATGCTTATAAACCTATAAATGAAAGGATGGGTTAAAGATTGATACTAACCTTTGACAGCATAGATGACCAGAACACTGAATTCTCTGAGCACATAAGTTCTGCTAGCACAGCATCAATTTTTTTAATTATGGGATCATTATCTTCTACCTCACCTATTGATCGGAAGTTAGTCCAATGATTATTCCTTTTATTGAATTGAAACTTTAATCAAAAATTATCAAATTTGTAGGTAAAAAGGCAAACCTTTTTCTGAATTCTGGAGTTTTGACAAATATCCCCTAAAGCAATCTTTATGAAGGCTTCCAAGGTAATCTAAGACAGCAGTTCTTGAAGCTGGCAAGACTTTCAATAACATTAAAGCTGAATCCACTAAGTTTCGAGGTGGCCGGCTAGATTTCTGGGCCAGTCCCTCCATAAAATTCTTGAAACATTCTGCGACTTCCTTAAATATTAAAATTGCATCTATATGCGGTTATCAGAATCAATTAATTTTTAAGAAATTTGCATGCACACTTGTGGTGACATTTCTGCTTGTGACATGTTCCAAATTCTGCCGAATATCCTCGTCGGCTGGATACGATTGAGATATCTGCAACAATGTCGGAATCTATGTTTGGAATCTATCTAAAAAATCGGGAATATTTATTAGATAACTCCTCAAAGTTGCGATTGAAACAAAAACTTCAACGAGCGACGTGAGCGTACATAAAAGATGTTGTGTTATTAATGACCGATTTAAAGTCATAATTCTTTTAATATCAATATCAATAGAGTTATGGAAAAAAATAATTAAATTTTACAAATTTTGTAAAATATGTTTATATGTCTGCCACACGCAAAATCCCTGATGCACCTTCCTTCGATGAAGCAGACAGGAAGGTGGTTGCGTTCGTTAATGTATTATTAAAGTCAAACAGGGTAGGTATTGAAGAACACTTCAATACTTTATATGGCATAAGCAATCGCAACTTTGAGGAATTATTTCTGATCTTTCTTATTTAGGTTAAAAGTACATGTTATATGTTTTTTGAAAGCTCTTTCGAAGGGGGAATTCATTTATCTAACTCTTTCGCCTGAAAGCCTCTCGGACGGGCCATACAATCGGCTTTAATCGTTTTTTTATTAATTAATAAATGTTCCCGATTTTTTAGGTCTCCCAAGTATAGATTCTGACATTCATTGGAGTGTCTATTATTTTTTTTTAATAATCCGCACATTTTTATCATAAACGGTTGATTTTTAAAAGCTCCAAACGTGACACTAGGTTTTGTTGCAGATATCACAATCGTGGCTGGCTCGCCTTAACGAGACTATTCCAGAGTAAATATTGTGCCCACTCTCAATCCACCAAAAGAACTAATATAAGCTGCTGTTCATGACATTTTTAAATCGTAAAAAATTGAAAGCAATCGGCCGAATTAGTTATTTCACTAATCTAATTCTTTAAAATTTCGAATTTCAAACCTTGAGTCAAACAAGCAACATTTTTCATGGATTCGAAAGCATAAAAATTCATTTCTAGTATTGAAACCGTTTATTTTAAAATGTTGGCTCAGCTGATGTAATCAACTGACAATATAGAATAATTTTATTAAAACATCTTTATATTACTTTCAGACCTTTTAGATAACGATTATGAAAAGTCGATTTGAATGAAGAACAATGACAAGAATAAAAATACAATAGTATTACTGGATAATAAATAAACGGCTTAAACTTAAAATGTCACAATAATTTGGGCATTATTCTGATTTCTCTGACGTGTCCTTACGAAATTGTTGCACAGTAGATTTACTATACACCAGAACATTCTCAATAGCACGTCACTAAAAGGTAACACAGATTTCGACCAATCAGCGACTGCCTTGTATCTAGGTCGACCAATCAGATTTAGACACGCTGAGGAAAAGTCGACGTAAGTCCATTTTATAAGGAGAGCGGCTTCTTTCCTTCACAGTTTTTAATTTCTGAGAAGTCATCGTAGGAGTCAGCTTCTTTGAGAAGCCACGTCGTTTACTGATATTATTCAGCGAGAATATTGCTGTTAATTAGGCATCGGTTTTCGGAAATCTAAATTCTTTGGTGAGTTCTATGAAGTGTGGCAGGAAATCGCCGGCTTTCTCATTTAGATTAATGTTTAAACGAGATTTTCCTTTGACTTTTGTAGATCCAGATTGTCGTAAAGTTTAGAGCAATGAAGAGTTTGTTCTTGTTGGGCCTTTTGGCTCTGTCGGCAGTCGTTTATTCTTCCAAGGAAGACGACGGAAAGAAGGATAGCGTCGGCACTGTGATTGGAATCGATCTCGGAACGACTTATTCCTGGTGAGTAAATAAATCCAATTGTTTTAGTTTGATTTGCAGATAAACAATAAAAAGAGCTTCATTGATTGCTAATCACTTAATATTGGCAGTGTTGGAGTGTACAAGAATGGAAGAGTTGAGATTATAGCCAATGACCAAGGTAACCGTATCACACCATCTTACGTGGCCTTCACTCCTGAGGGCGAGAGGCTGATAGGTGATGCAGCAAAGAACCAGCTTACCACCAATCCCGAGAACACTGTGTTTGACGTCAAGCGACTCATTGGGCGTAGATGGAGCGAATCCTCGGTACAACAGGACATCAAGTACTACCCCTTCAATGTTGTCAACAAGAACGAGAAGCCCTACGTCCAGGTGAATGTTGGTTCAGAGAGCAAGACCTTTGCCCCTGAAGAAATTTCTGCCATGGTGTTGATAAAGATGAAGGAAGTAGCCGAGGCTTACCTCGGCAAGAAGGTCACCCACGCCGTCGTAACGGTGCCTGCCTATTTCAACGATGCCCAGAGGCAAGCTACAAAGGATGCTGGTGCCATTGCTGGTCTAAACGTCATGAGAATCATCAACGAGCCGTAAGTCGTGACCCTGCTATTGTTTCCTCTGATAGATATGTCGGACTTACGGTTTTATTTGTTTCTCTTAGCACTGCTGCTGCCATTGCTTATGGTTTGGACAAGAAGGAGGGCGAGAAGAACATTCTTGTCTTTGACTTGGGTGGTGGCACTTTCGATGTCACTCTCCTCACTATCGACAATGGAGTCTTCGAAGTCCTTTCAACCAATGGTGACACTCACTTGGGTAGGTTTAAGACATTCCATATTAATTTTATGTTGATGAGATTCTCTTACTTGTGTTTGTTTTAAACACCAACCTAAATTAACTGCTTGCAGGTGGTGAAGATTTTGATCAGAGGGTGATGGATCACTTTATCAAGTTGTACAAGAAAAAGAAGGGCAAGGACATTCGCACCAACAACAGAGCAGTTCAGAAGCTCAGGAGGGAGGTCGAGAAAGCCAAGAGGGCCCTTTCTTCTCAACATCAGGCCAAGATCGAGATCGAATCCTTCTTTGACGGAGATGACTTCTCCGAGACTCTCACTAGGGCCAAGTTTGAGGAATTGAACATGGACTTGTTCAGGTCGACCGTGAAGCCCGTCCAGAGAGTTCTGGAAGATGCCGATCTCAAGAAGGAACAAGTCGACGAGATCGTCCTCGTCGGAGGATCGACTCGCATTCTCAAAGTTCAACAACTCGTCAAAGATTTCTTCAATGGAAAGGTTCGAATGCCAAATTGATCATAGTTTGTTATGTTTTGGTACATTGGTAACGAGAAATGCATCTTATCTCTTGAAATGCCTTTAGAACTTGGAATCGCGTTTGTTAAACAGGAGCCTAGCCGTGGAATCAACCCAGATGAGGCGGTCGCTTACGGTGCTGCCGTTCAGGCCGGCGTCTTGGGAGGAGAAGAGGACACTGGCGATCTCGTACTTCTCGACGTCAACCCCCTCACTCTCGGCATCGAAACCGTCGGCGGAGTCATGACCAAGCTCATCCCGAGGAACACCGTCATCCCGACCAAGAAGTCTCAGATCTTCTCGACGGCTGCTGACCAGCAACCCACCGTCTCCATCCAGGTTTACGAAGGCGAGAGGCCGATGACCAAGGACAACCACCTGCTCGGCAAGTTCGACCTCACCGGCATTCCTCCCGCCCCTCGCGGAGTTCCCCAGATCGAGGTCACCTTCGAGATCGACGTCAACGGCATCCTCAGGGTCACCGCCGAGGACAAGGGAACCGGCAACAAGAACAACATCGTCATCAACAACGACCAGAACAGACTGTCTCCGGAGGACATCGACAGGATGATTAACGATGCCGAGAAGTTCGCGGAGGAAGACAAGAAAGTGAAGGAGAAGGTGGAGGCCAGGAACGAACTGGAAGGCTATGCTTACTCTCTCAAGAACCAGATCGGAGACAAGGAAAAACTTGGAGGCAAACTCTCTAGCGAAGACAAGGATGCCATCGAAAAGGCAGTAGACGAGCAGATCAAGTGGCTCGAAAAGAACCACGATGCAGAGGTCGAGGAATTCAAGGAGCACAAGAAGCAGTTGGAAGAGGTCGCTCAACCGATCGTCAGCAAGATCTACCAGGCGACGGGAGGAGCTCCTCCGGGAGACGATTCCGAGAAAGACGAGTTATAAGTGAATGCAGTCTGACTGATGATGTTCTGTCTTCTGTTTTGTTTCTTCCAAATCTTCACGAACAATAGTATACAAAAGACCGGGTCGAACGGTCTTCTACCTTACATACGTATTCTTGTCCTTGTTTATAAATGACTTTGTATTTGTACACCAGTGTGCTTGTGTCTGGTTAAGCATCCTCACTGTTCTGCACAAGTTGGTTATTTGATTATTACTATCATTATTATTATCGATGTTGTTTGTTTTAATATGTCGTGCTTGATTGGCAAGCGGTAGGAAATATCGTCGACCGGGTGGAGGAGAATAGGTTTTCATAGGTTTTCCGGCGCTCTGCGACCTTTGTACATAATAGTTCTGGCAGACCGAGTCGGGACCTTTGTTTTCTGTTCGTGTTTGGTCTTTAAGGCGAGAGGTTATGTTAATAAATTTGACACTCGATTTGATGTCTTTTGTGGTCAGTTGGTGTTCTATTGTGAGGTTTATTTGAACAAGATGGGGAGGTCAGAGTATTGGCAATATCTTGCATTAAATTAAATGGAATTAAATTTAAAAATATTTAGGTGGGTTTGGCAGGTGCTGCCCAGTGTTGGACATTGTTAGTGATAAATTCGGATTTGGCTCGAATGGTTTTGAACGTGTCCGGGATTCTAGGAATTAATATAAAATAACATTATCAACAGATTCAATAAAGCAATGTCTCTTGTTAACTTCTTGGAATTAAGATGCTTTAATTTATCTCTTTGATGATGATGATCTATTACATTCTATGTCCTTCCCTTTTTTAATAGTTTTGTTCTCTGCTCATTGCTATTTAAAGACACAAATTAGGAACATTTTATTATTTTTGGAATATTTGGAAATTTAATCAATTGCTCAAACGCAATTACCAGTGCAAATTATGACAAGTCCGGATGACAATCATTGGTTAAACCGATCCAACCATTGCTTATAAGAAGGCAAATTGAACAAAACAAGAAGGTGCTTCCATCTCGAGTCAAGACAAATCCTGCTGGTAAACGCTCATATATTCGGGCACCAGTGTAAAGTTGACAGCGTAGGTGAAAGACCAGGCCTGAAATCCGTCAGAGAGGTTGCAGCTGCCCAATTGCGGCATTTGTTTACCGTGGTGCTGGGGCATGGCATTCGTTACCTGCACTATGCACCAATGAACCATGACCCCTTCGTCATTTAACCTTTTGACCCCAATGCTACCCCAGTTAAAGCCGCCTTGACCGGGTAGAAGTTCGAAGGTTCCAAACTTGTCGATCTCTTCTGGGGTCGGACACTCGGTCAAAGTGAGGTAAGGGTTAGGGGGATTGATTTTGACGCACTTGTCTCTGTAAGTCATGAGGCCATTCTTCAGGAGAGCGAAATTATTCTTCGGTATGATTTTGTGCTCGAAGCAGAAATATGTCATGCCTATGTAATAGTCCTCTGTGACCTCCCAACAGGCCCTAGACCGAAGGTTCATGATTTCTCCAAACAACTGGCTGTCCATAGGAGGCAAGTATAACATCTCGGGCACCACGTTATACAGGTACCACTCGAAATTGTGGCATTTGAGTCTCTTTCTCAGCTCGGTCCTTTCCCTGAGCGTGGCCAGATCTTTGGCTGGAAGTTTGATTCTCTTGAAGCTGAACATGAGCGTCGTGCCATAGAAAAATTTTCTCATTCCGTCCATCCAAACGTCGGCAACTCTGATGAGATTCTTTTGAACGGTTTCTTCTCTCGTACCCTTGGTACCGTCGAACTTATTTGGAGACTGTTTGAACACGTGACCGACCCTGGAGCAGGTAACAGTAACCGCTTTTCCTCCGCACATCCAAGTTCTGAAGGCCAATTCAATGTTTTCACCTCCCCAGACGTACATGCCTTCATCGAAGGATCCCAAGTCAAAGAAATAATCCTTCACCACTGCTATGGCACAACCGACTAGGGTAGGGGTGAAAAAGGGCTGTCCCGTTTCTTGGGCCATCATCTGCTCGTGGTCCGTGATCTTCGTCCAGGTGTACCTTTCAATGGAGTTAAGACATAATAAGTTGCCTGTACAGATGTGCAGATGTGCAGATGTATTGATGTAATTACTTTGTGAAGCCATTATCTACATGCTTAAATGACATAAAACTGAACTTGTTGAATTTGTTAGAATGCGTTTACATTTAGTCACCAGTGATTTGTCTATTGATTAAATAAACCCCGCCTCCAAAATACTAAATGTAATCATTTTAACTCAAGAGTATTGACAGGATTTCAGCAATGAAACAATTAATATAGATATCAGTTATTAACTAATAATATTAACCACTCGTAAGTACCTCAAGTCCCAGCTAAAGGTTCCCTTGAAGTAATGCGTAGGAATAGAGAAATCCAGGTTTTTATTGTCGATTCCATCGATAAATGGCTGGAGAACCTGCTTGGGATTTCGTCTCAACTCGTCGAGCAGAGGCTCCAACCAACCTACGTTGACCTCCGAGTGGGCGTCGAGAAAGATGAGTACCGGAGCCTTTGCCACTCTGGCACCTCTCATCCGCGATACGATGAGACCTCTTCTGTCGTCGTTTCGAAGCAGTTTCACCATCGGCAGGTGCTCGATGAAGTCCTCCAGAGGTTGCAGCAGTGGACGGTCGTAGCTCAGATCGTCAACTGGATGAATGAGAATTGATGTCAAGTGCTTCATGATTTTATCGACAGATTAAAAACACTGTTAGATTTATTATTATTATTATTTATGTTGTTATTATTGCTGTTGTTTATTAACAATCAAATATTTTTTATTAGTTATTACTTTATTATATGCACATTTATTTCTATAATTTAATTTAATTCAGACAGAAGTACCGAGTATGATTTCTTCCAAGAGTTGAGTCGGTGACCTGTTGAGGATGCTGTGTATGTTCCTCAGTAGCATGGTAGGAGCTTCGTTGAAGAAGGGTATGATGACACTGACCTTTGGCAGAGATTCGAGGTCATACTTCAGGGTCGCGCAGACAGCGGGCCTGGTGTCAGGCAGGGTTCGATCGAGAGAGGTCAGGTCGCTGAAGGTCACGTTGATGCCGTAATGACTATCAGGTGGTCTGTGGGGCATCCTCATGGCATCAGCTGCCCTTGACATTGCCTCCTTGGCGGTCCTTGATAGACTGTCCATCGCCATTATTACTCCGTCCTATTTGATGATCATAAGGAAATAAATGCATTTCCTAATAAATAAATGCCTAGCAACTTTTCCAATGAGGACTAAACGCTTTGAACGAATAACTTTTGTATCTGTCTCTCGTGTCCGACAATAGAGTTCATAAAAAAAAAATTTCAAGACATTTTAAAAAAATATTCTCAACTTTGCGCAAAAAAATGATTCAAACTAACTTTGTTCTTCGTCTTCTTGTTCTTTTTAAGACGATTAGAATGATAACGAAAGTCCTTCTTCAATGATTCAAGCGAAGTCCTTTTGATGAGGACGTCGTCCAATGACTCGGGAATCTTTCTCTCTTCTCTTCCAAAATCTTGCAGTCGGTAAGGTTTCTCATCATCCAAGAAGTTCAAGGATTCAATTCTCTTTTCCAGCTTCAGCGCGGCATGTCCTGCAGAGTTGGCACTGTAGAGGATCAATCCTAACAGGAGAACAATTAGGAGTATTATCAGAACCAGCCCTTTCCTCTCCGCTTCCAAAACGAGTCCACCAAATCGAATTCTCATTTTCTATTCGAGAAACTCGAATCTTTTGAATTCAATTATTAAGATTTGAAGCCACCGATAATCATATCCTACTCATGTCCCATATTTTCAGTTGTCAATTTCAGGTCAATATTTTCAACTATTAAAATTGAATTACTACCAAATTCAATTAAAGAGATCAACAATTCTGCTGCAGTTGTTTGGTTATTCAAATCAACGCCACGTATGAGACATTGGTATGCCATGTCCATTCATTCGCTGTCCTGAAATTATGAATTCTCGGAGCTCAAATGTTTAAAATGCTGCCTGTTCGTGTCTACCAGTAAGTAACGCTAACAATAAGTATTTTTGCTCCGCAATGCCGAGTGATATTAATAGCACATCTTATAATGGTCTTTCTGATTCAAATCCTTGTTCCAATGATTAAACGATCTGATATGAATGGAGGAAATATTTTTTTTTTTATTTTCCTTTTAGAAATATTTTGACATTGACTGGATTTGAACCATATTGAATTCGGGAAATTTTTAATAGAATGATTAAAATCAAGACTCTCCGTTGCATATTACAACATAAAAAATCTAACAACATGTCCAAAGCCGCTCAAAATTTCACCAGGCAAATTTATAGCCAAAAAGTGGACAACATTTGTCCTCACTTGTACTTCATTTAAAAAAATTCATTAAAAAAGGATAGTGAACTTTTTAAAACCATGTCAAACATCCACGTCTTCCAGATGACTCTGATGAAATAATATAATAATAATAATAATAATAATAATAATAATAATAATAATAATAATAATAATAATAATAATAATAATAATAATAATAATAATAATAATAATAATAATAATAATAATAATGTTAGGAACAAGCCAGGATATCGCAAATATCTAAATAATTACATCATTGAAAAGACAACTTGCTCTGGCAAGCCTACGAAATGTACTGCGATTCCCACACTCACGGCATCTCCAGTCGAAACGGAAGTGAATGGCTTCATTCAACTGCAGCAATTTATACTCGCAAATTACAAATACATAAATCTGCCATGCGAGGAACTTTCCGAACTGTTGAGAAATCAAATTGTTGACATCGACTCAAAGCGCCGTTTGATAGACAAGGAATACATACAGTGGATGGAGAGTTTGAAAGTGCACAATGGAAAGAAGGAGCTGACAGATATGAAAGCGGCCTCCGAAGGTCGAGACTACTTCCTATGTTGCATCGGACAAAGTAAAGCGGGAAATCAGACCAGACCATTTCGGGACAACGAAGATCCGACCATCCAAGAAGGAGATAAGATGGGGAAGACAGAAAGAAGAAACGAGCGAAGGTCCAAGGGTTATTCAGGAAGAATGGATCTTCAGGAGCTCGTTCGGTTTTGAATGAAGAATATAACGAGGAAGTTAAACCCATACCACACGAACAACTGCTCCAGTTTTTTGGGAACCAATATTTTCCCAAAAGTCAATTATAGACGAATAGATCGGTGGTTCCAGTTTGCGGTATTTGTCATGATTTGGAGGCTCCCGTCAGCTGCACTGAAGTAAAAATGGCTCTGCGAGGTCTTAAAGACGGTGCTCCCGGTCTGGATGGAGTGAAAAGGAAACACTTGGAAAACATCAGACCAATCGACTTTGCTGTGCATATGTCCCTCTGGTTATTGACGGGCCTGCCACCATCTCCCTTCAAAGTTGGCGTCGTCAGCTTTATTCCAAAGGTGAGAGGAACAAGCCGATCCAAGTGAATTCAGACCAATCACTGTGAGCCCGCTCATGAGTCGCCTCTTCCATCGAGTGATCAACAAACGCATGTCCGTATATTGGCCACTATCATCGAGACAGAAGGCGTTCCAATCAGGCGACGGTTTGGCCGACAACATCTGGCTTGTAAAGGCTCTTGTCGCCCAAAGCAGACAAGACAGAAAGAAGCTGAACATGACATTTGTAGACGTGTCTAAGGCGTTTCGATTCCGTTTCCCACGAATCGATCATCAGGGCAGCCTCACGATTCGGCGCACCACCCCTGTTAACAAGATATTTGTCGGAAATATACAGTAATTGTCAGGTGCACATCAGGATGGGAAAGGAGCTCAGCAGATCCATACAGGTCGGCAGGGGAGTAAGGCAAGGCGACCCCATGTCCCCGATGTTATTCAACGCTGTCATTGACATGGTTGTCAGTGACATTGACAGATCAATTGGGGTTTACGGGAGGAGGCAAATCCTCCGAAAATGCAACTACATCGCCTTTGCAGACGACCTTCTTTTTACTGTCCAGCACAGACGTTGGAATGAAAGTGATGTTGCGACAACTGGAGGTGTCGATGGCCAAAGTTGGACTCATCATGAACGCATCCAAGTGTGCCTCGATGAGAACTGAGGTCATCACTCGTAAAAGACAATGGATCGTCAACCCAGAGCCATACCTGACACTGCAAGATAAGGATATCAGGGCCACTCTCCCATTGTTTGACACCTATAAGTATTTAGGAGTTCGAATCGGACCTCGAATGCAATTTGCTTCGCTTGCAGATAAAATTCAAAAAGGCCTTCACTCGATTTCGCGGGCTCCGCTCGTGCCATGCCAGAGAGTGTATGTCCTAAGGACTCATCTTCTCCCTAGTCTTGTTCACTTCCTCACCTTCGAAGCGATCAGCCTCAAGTCCTTGAATTCTGCTGATGTTCGCAATAAGGAGGTCTGTTCGAAAATGGCTCCGGCTGCCAAGAGACACCCCAAATGCATTCTTTTCATGCCCCGATCAGAACGGGAGGAATGGGAATCCTTCAACTGCGTCGATGGATTCCGGAAATTAGAATACGTAGAATGACAAAAGTTCTACAGCAGGCCAAAGAGAGCAACGACACTTCCTGATGGATGCATTGCGCGAAAACACAATGATCGCCAGCGAAGTCAAAAAGATTTGGGAGGCCAAAGGAAAAAGATGAGCCGAAACGTTCCTCGTGGACTATCTACCGCGAGGGGAACTTTATAAAACGGTCGACGGACACGGGCTGATGAGATTCCCGGAAGCAATAGCCCCAAGTGAATGGCTGGTGGATGGCATCAACAGAATGTCATCCACCCAATACATAAGCTGTGTTAAAGTCCGCTCAGCAACACTTTTCAATAGATTGCGGGCTTCCAGAAAAACACCCCTGTTCAACACCAGCCTGCGCAGCCAGATGTGGAAATGGAATCTCTCGCCCACATTATCCAAAAGTGTCCGAGTACCGACGGGCCCCGCCATGCAAGGCACGACTGTATAGCGAAGATGCTTGAGACGGTCTTGACACAGATGGGGTACTCAACAACAAGAGAGCCTCGTATTCCAACCGTCAGCGGGACCAGAATCCCCGATCTTTGTGCCTGGAGCGATGAACGTTACATAATTTGTGACGTGGCCGTGGTGTCCGATAACGTGGACCTAGATAGAGTCCACCAAAGCAAGATAGACAAATATAACACCACGGACATTCATCGCTGGATGAAGGCTAACAGCCCAAATCAGGGCAGGGGCAAAATGGAGGCGATTGCCACAGCCTACATAATCAATTGGAGAGGAGCAATCGCCATGGAAACTTGGACCTCGTGGAAGAAGCTTGGCATATCTAAGCGGTTCTTAACGTGGACATCAATTAAGACTCTGATAGAAACCCATAGAATATGGAGAACATTCAGAGCAAACGCTTGGAAAGCAAGGAAAAGAAGAAGGCCGAGAAGAACATTTATTTGATTGTACTTTATCTAATTTATAATATTATATTTAGGCTACTGTTAACAGTCCATGGGTTTTCCCGGGCCCGTCTGAGGACTCTAAAATTAGCGATGAGGTTCACTGTTTGCGTGATGGTTTTACGGACGTAATCCGGGCTGAATAAAAGTTTTGAAAAATAATAATAATAAAAAAACACTCAAACAATAAGTTGGGCCAAATGATTTCTGACTCAAGCTGCTGTTGTATTGTTGTATTATATTATCATTGTTGATCGAGTTGAAAATAGAAATGTTATTTCCACGAGAAGAGAAGCATTCGCAAATCTTTTCTGACTTTTGTTTGACTACAGCGTTGGTTGCAGTTACGAATTTCTGGTAAGTTTTATTTTTTGGTCGTTTCGTAAAGGAGAATAAAGTAAATCACGATTTAATGAAATATAAATGTCGTAACTGCATGTACATCACTGTTCTTCGCAGGTATTTGTTTATGCACATGTGCGCTGTTTGTCTACTTTGATCGTTAAAACGACTTAAATTGGCTTAAATGTCCCGCTATAAAGAGCTCATGTTTTATTTTAACAAACAGAAAAACGAATCGATTATGTATTTCTTGTAGTTTTGCTGTTCTTTGGGAACGTTTCTTTGCGTAGGGCACAAAAAATATCTTGAATATCTTGATTAAAGAGAAGAAATTCAAATAAATTGGGTAAAACGAGCCGTAAGAGAATACACTCTGATGGAGAGCCGTTCATAGGAAATATTCTTACTGATTGAATTCTCACTTAAGAATAGTTTTACTACTTTTAATTTTACTATTTAGAAACTAGTAATAACTCAGTAGAATGAAGACGATGTCTTTCAAATAGATGTCGAAGCAGACTAAATGGAAGTTGACGGACGCCATCTTGATTACATACTTGGTCTCATTCGACGTCTTAAGTCATCTTCGACTTGTTACCGGTACGACTTTGCGAGTAAAATGATTTTGTCTGTGTTTGGAAGCCTGTTGAGTTTGTTGCAGTATTAGGAATGTGAAGTGTAATTGATGCAGTGATGGATGCGAATTACTTTCGCATCTTGGCGTTTGAAGAAGTTATAGAGGAGAAATCAAATTTTATTCATAGGATATTTGTACTTTATCGCAAATCTGATGTTTCAAAGTATGACAGGTATAAAAGAGTCTAGAAAATAATATTTAATGATGGACAAGCTTTCTTATATAATTATATACTTACTTATACTGATATACTTATTTATTATAAAATTCTTACACTTTATTTTATAGTGTCCTCGATTTGTTCGCCGATAAAGTGTACAATTAAATCTTAAAAGAATAATTCATTTTCGTTTCATTCTTCATTCTCGCCGAAGTTATTGATCGATTGATTGATTTTTCTTTGAAGCGGAATGCAAAGATCCAAACTGCCTCCTTTGTTCATCTTTCAACAGATGTAGTTTATGCAAAATCGGATACGTGCATAACTACGATACATGTAACAGTATGTTTACATATTTCGTAAATTAATTTTTGATAAACTTTACATAGGTTGCAGTTACACGGTTTATTAGTTTTTCATTCATTCCTGTTTATAATATTGATAACAAACTACTTCTTAAAATACTTTTGGATTGTGGTCTGTTACCGTAGATGTTTGGTATAAAAGCAACTGTTAAAACTTAAATAGTACGGCTTTCTTGTTGCTCTCGGATTGTCAACTATTCGTACATGGGTTATAAGTTGTAAAAACTCCACAAACATCAAAATGAAGCTTTATGAATAAATGAAGCTTTATGAACAAATGCTTCTATAAATAATCCAGAATGCCCAGACAAATGTTCGTATTGCTTGTCTACAAATTACTGCGTGATGTGCATTACTGGATATACTTCACAGAATGGCAAGTGTGAAGGTAGGGAGAATGAGATAATAATTGATGATTTACAAAATTTTTACATTTTTATTTTCTGGTGTCACAGATGTTCTCCCAAACGGCTTATAATTAAAGCTATTAAAATCTAGAAAGAATAAATTGGCTTATTCTAAGTTAACGAGTTGATTAATTTTTCTCCCCAGTGGAATGTGAAGATCCAAATTGTCATACCTGTTCATCTCCAAATAATTGTACTCGGTGTGAAGCCGGATACGTGCTCAATTCCAATACCTGTGACGGTATGTTTGCATGTTTCGTAAATTAATTTTTTATAATCTTTCCATAGGTTGCAGTTTTTTTGAATACAAATGCTTTATAAATAATCCAGAATGCTCAGACAAATGTTCGTATTGCTTGTCTACAAATTACTGCGTGATGTGCATTACTGGATATACTTCACAGAATGGCAAGTGCGAAGGTAGGGAGAATGAGATTCTCGTATTGTCATCTGTTTGTTTTTGTTGTCAAACATGTTTCATAATATGTTAGAAGTGGAAATTCATAAATTCACTTCTTTTTTCCCAATGCAATCTCTTCATTCTCAAAGAAATCAATGAATTGTAACTTTTCTTAACAGCAAATTGCAACGATCCAAACTGTCTTACCTGTTCATCTCCTGATCGTTGTTCTGATTGTTCAGAAGGATATTCGCTCAATAGTGTCTCGGGTGCTTGCGACGGTATGTTGCAAGCTTCATACTCTGCAGTATCTAACTAGTAAATTAGTTACGTGTTCATTAATTATAATAAAGTGTAATTCTGTAGCAGAACGATCAGAGGCTAATTGTTATTCATTTATTCTTCCCTTTCAGAGGTACAAATCATATGTTCAGACAGAAACTGCAGAACATGTAGACCCTCAAACGTCTGCTCACAATGCATGGCGGGATATCATCTCGAGAATAGCATCTGTAGAAGTCAGAAACTTTTTTTTATACAAAATTAAATAAATAAATGAATAAAGAAATAAATAAAACTTTGTATTTGATTTTATCATTAATTATTGACGAAAATCACTCTATATTATATTATATTATATTATATTATATTATATTGTAGTTGAGTACCAATTTGTTTCTCGTGTTTATCACGTTTATCATAAAATGATATGACATGATGTGTTATAACAATGAATTAATAACATTTTACTATAATTTAAAAATCTCCTATGAGTCGAATAACAAGAGTTGCAAATTTCAAAACGTTTTTCATCGTTTTTTAAGCTTAATTATCCTCTTAACATGGCATCTGTTTTTGTCAATTGTGAATCGCAGCCGAATGTCTGGTTCCAAATTGTGTGGAATGTCTTTCCGAATACGAATGCCTCTCCTGCGGAAATGGATACTCACTCGTTCCAAATTTAAGGCTCTGTCTGGGTTAGTTTTAATGAATTAGTTGAATGATTAGTTAATTTGGCTATATTTTGTTCACATCTGCAGTGGTATACTCGGATATTTTCCAATTGATCACAATTGGAAACTAAAGCACTACATTATCTAGATATCATGTAGAAGCTATCGTTATTAATATTAATATTACTATCGTTGTTAATATTAGTTATTAATATTAATTAGCCAAGGGAATTATTTGCATTAAATTAATAAAATGCAGCCGATTGTGACGTTCCAAATTGTGAGTATTGCTCGACTACAAACGATTGCTCGATCTGCAAAAGTGGATACTCCATCAATGAGAACAGAAAGTGCACAAAATATCGTTAGAATACTTTCGGTTGTTAAATTGCTTACATTATTTTTTTAAAACTCCGTTTTAATTCCAGTGTTGGTTAATGGTTTTTTAGTTTTTAATATTTAAAAATTTTATCCACAGAGGGCATCTCAACTTGCAAAATTAGAAACTGTTGCAACTGCCCTTTCCAGGGCAGATGTTCACGATGTTGCCCAGGTTACGACTGGAAGCGCATCAGCAACACCTGCGAATCTTCACTGCAGTGTTGTACATTTTCTTTTGCACTAACCACTTTATTTTAATCAAGTACTTTTAAATATTCATTGGAAATTTTTAAATCTTTATCATTTTCATAGCTGATTTGAGGTTGCAGGCCACCTTCTTATGAAAATTAATTATATTAGGTTCATTGTCATTTGTGAAGATTATTATTTTATTCGACATATGAAATCTTGCAGATAAAAGCGACAATAAAAGTTTGAACAGCAGTTGGAATATTTACCAGGCAATACTCATATCAATGCTCCTCTATTGCTGCAACATCTTCCACGTTTTAGAAAAATCCTGATATGAGCAAGAGAGAGAAGAAAGCCACAGAAAAATGATTACAATTTCGATCATTAAAATTTGTAATAATATTACAAAAAGTTAGCATTCTTGTTTATTTGGAGTGCCGCGGCAGAATTTGTGCTCTTAAGCTTTAAGGATTGTGGTTGGGGGGATGTTTATCCTTAAAAGTGACTTCGGTCCGACCCCTCGGGCGCCGGTTTAGGCCTCGGGTTTGGTTATATTTTCCTTTGCGAGTTTTGTGCTTAAAGTGTAGAAATATGTGATATTGCGTTCATTAAATTGTCTGAAACAATAATTTTTTTGGCGCCATGGATCGGGTGTCTATTTTTGTGCAAATTTTTTAAAAAGTAATTTAATTTTCAGCGATATTTAGGTATCCGTTTTATTTAATTTTAAAATAATGTTATTTTAATTTAAAAAAATGGAAAACAGATTGTCATGATTCCAAGTTTTGTTGTGATTTGAGCGAGCAGACGATTCTAGGCTTTCGGGGCGCGTGCTTTGTGTTTCGAATCGTTCCCTCGTGGTTCGTTTGTTGTGGACGGTTGGTTTTGGAACATCAATTGAAATCTAAAAAGACATTGTCTTAATCAACTGTTTGAAATTGAGAACTCTGAATGTTTTGAGATTTGGGTCTAGCGTTTGTATTCGTGCCTTCTAAATGTAACTTGTTTTGATACTGTTGATCTTAAACAGGATTGCTTTGAATAAATGAAGTTTTTAGCCGCAAGCCTTGGTCGTGGCTTTCAGGATCCCGCTGGCTGATTCGTGATCGAATCCTTGTTGATGTGCATTCTTTTTAAGTAAGTGCAAATGATTGCGTGTGAAACATTGTATCTTTTTAGAAGATTCCTTTTTAGAATTGATTTTTCCTTTATTACTTGAAACACAAGAAACTTGGTCTTAATTTTAACAAAATTACCATTGCTGAATGGCCGAGTCATATCTCTCTAAATTGAAAAACATTTCAAAGATGGAGTCATAAGAAGATTTATAATGTATAAATCAAAAGTTAAGTATTGTGAAGTTCCGTTGGTATGCCATATAAAACAAATAGTGATAGGTTGTGTGACAAGTTTTTCTTGTATCACAAAGCTAAAATTGTGGCTTTCAAGGGAAACTAGCCCATAATTTATGTGACTGGACAATATTGTTTCTTTCATCTTAATACAGACAAGAAAACTTAGATGAAAATGCTTCTTGAAAGTATCTCAAGACATGAAGGCCTGAATGTTTTTGTTAAGAAGTGTACTTGAAGTGTTGGAAGAAACATGAACTAGGTTACAGGATAAGTTCACTCATGCTGTCTGAGAAAACCTCGTGCAAGAACATCGAAGACTGCATCTGCCAGTCAACAATCCATAGGCTGCCATTCACTGGGCTGTTGCTATTGACGAACCAGTCAAGCGATAAGCCGAATAGACTGAATACCACACGAGCTAAGCATATCTTTTTTGGGGAGTTTTAAAGTGGCTCTACTGCTGTTTATTTTGACGACTGAATTTGAAATTCTGTGTCCAGAGGAGATCGCAAGCAGGCTCTCTGACGCAAAGCTCAGGGACCACAGCGATTGCTGCAAATCTTACAAGTAAGTAAGAATAAAGAAGTGATCCGTAAGTTGTTACATTATGTTTTTAGGTCAAAGTTAAACTCGTAAGATAATTAAATAAATTACGAACAGTATGTGTAAGCCATCTAGATTCGTTTGAGTGAAACATAGTTATTTTAAGCTGCAAAGGATTTGCAAACATTTTGGCTATAAATATTGAATTTGGAAGACATTTAGTATTTTGAGAGAGTTTCAGTGAATTATGAACTTCATTTTGAGGCATTATGGAGTAGAAATGTTTTTACAATCTTTACTTTCCATGTATTCCATGACGTTCTTTGATTTCCATATGATAAGTGGAAAAAAGGCCTAATACATTCGGGTTAAAAATGGTTATAGCCAGATGTTAGTTAATTTATTTGCCGTCTGAAATTATAAAAAGTAAAAATGGTAACAGTTATAAAAATGTAAGCAAACTGGTCACATCAACAGATGTCATAGTGAACAAAAAAGCGAATGAAAGGAAGATTAATTGTAAACAATATCACATTCTAGCACGTGATTATTAACGAAGAATTCAAGAGCTTTCAACAAAGTCGTTGTATTGTTGTCGAGGTCGACTGAATTGAACTACATTTGTATAAATAGATTGTTCCAAACTTTGCCTTAAATTGAAGTTCTAAGAAAATATTTTTCTAAAGGACGTTCCCATGAATGCATCTCTTTCTTATGAAATATTCCTTAACTTTCGGCTTTTCTGAGCCTTTAAGAAATCTTGTTTCATTCTTTTTTAGTGAGTAATTTATAAAGAAATTCATAATTGGCTCAGTGAGAGTCTCTTTATGTTTTAAATTTATCCAATTTATCAATCTAACATTGTCCTAGTTTGCTCGTCAACAAAATATCCACAATTGGATGAAGTTGAAGTTTATTTTCATATTGTGAAACATTAGTTTTGGTGCTATTTGGAAAGGCAGAAATCAACAAGGTATACAATGTATACTACACATGTTATACTTTATGAACCCATTCTTCTGTGGATGACAGTGGATAGAATTTAAAAGAATTAATTAGACATTTCAATGTTTTACTAGTTTTTATATTACATTTACAATCATATGCAGTAGTGCTTATGATTAATGGAAATATTTTAGTATCTTTTAACTGATAAAAATTAAAACGAAATTAGAAAGTAGATTTGCTGTATTTACATATATTTATAAATTTGATTTTATGTCTGGCATGTCCCACTCAAACGTATTTCAATGGAACTCTTTTTAAGAAAGCTGTCCATTCATAATTTGAACCTATACCGTGGGAATATATCATTCACAAGCAGTAAAGTCTTGACTTCTGCTTTTGATCAACTTTGTTATTAATGAGCATATAAATCAGATGTCCTTGGAAATAATAAAGGTGTGTTATAAAGGTGTATAAAATGATCATTTAATTTTGAGACTTAATTTTAAGGGGAGAAATTAAAATCTTTTACTTAGTATTTTGGGACGGTTCTCGGGTTATATTCAAACAGCTGATTCACAGCTTAAACATGAATATTTAAATATTGCGACACACGGCATCACGAGGTGTTGGGCAAATGGAGATATTATTATTATTATGATTAAATGATAATATTTGTTATGTTGTAAATATAATTTATGGAAATAATTTGATCACGAGGGTGGGTGTAATAAAAGTAGGGCCTGTGGGAGGCAGAATTTGTAGAGGAATTAAGAATTTGTTGAAGTGGCACGACTCAAAAGTTCTCACAGTGTGAAGTTTTGGCATTGAAAGGACAAGCAACCAATAACATTATTTCGAACTGATGTTCAATATTGCAACAGTAATGCTAATAAAAATAATAATACTACTACTAATAATAATAATAATAGTTATGAATAATAATAATAATAATAATAATAATAACCTTAATTGTAGTAATTGCAGTAGTAATATCAACAACAATGTCAAACATAATAATAATCTTCCATTTCGGTGTACATAACATTATGATTATTCATTCACATTTTAATCACAATTCAAACTTAAAAATGCGCTGTATCTTTAATTCACAATTCTCTGGCTACAAATCTTGTTGCACGACAATGAATGAGTTAGTTATAATCCTTGCGTCATTAGCTTTGTATAAAAGACAATCACAGTAGTTGCGAGTAGAGACTTTGGAGTTACGTAACTTATTTGAGGTATGCGACTCTTTACTTGTAACGGTCAACGTAGTTAATTCTGTTTATTTCAGAATTTATTATCGTTTATATATTTATTTATATTATTGTTTATATCGTTTATATTAGAATATAATTCTGTTCTTAATAAATTTTACGAATGGATTTCTAAAAAGCCATGCAGCGTTTTAAGGGGTTTAAGTTTGGTCCTCTCAGGACCAAAGTCTGATTTCATGTTTTGAATGTTTTTTTAATATCATTTGAAAATTAATCATTCTGTAGTCAGTTGGTGATTAGTATTTCACGATTGAGGTTCTTACTGAGGTTCAAACTTGGATTTAAAAATAAAATTTGTTTTATATTAAAAAAATATTTACTTTTTTTTTTGCAGAAACACCATCAAAGTTTCATCTTCACTTATTTTGTCTACGCCAAGAACTGAAATCTGATCATTTGAACTCATACAGTTTCGTCTGAAACGATTTTTAGACTTTAAATAATCCCTTCTTTGGAATCTCTGAAAGGAATCTGCAGATAAAAATTCAGTGGATGTTCAGTTAGGCAGAAAATGTCTTTCAAGTATCACATCGGCGTCAAGCAGAGTCGTCGGAAGTTGTCGGACGTCATCTTGATCACGTGCTTGGTCTTAGCAGGTGTCTTCGGTCAATCGCAACTTGCCGCTGGTCAGCAGTTCATCCAACAGAAGATAAGTGAGTTTCACATAATTTTATTATAATTACATTTTAGCTGCATTTTCTTGGAAATATCAAACAATTACATTTGTATTAACTGGTAATTTATTGAAAAGTAGGACTTGTTTGTTAATTCAACGTTAAAGATCTTGAACAATTTATATTATATTGATAATCATCCTTAATACTGGTTTCGTGAATCACGGGCTATTAAAAAATAGTCTGGTACTAACTAATAAATATTATTTCATTAATATCAGCATCTGACAATTAGGACAAAGTTATTAGTAAAGATTGTTAATAACGAGATTATATTGGGTTCGTTCACGTACTCACAACAAGACGTGACGTTTCTGTTAAAATGTCACGCACACCGATACGTGGGTGTTTCAGTCTCGTGACGCGGGTCTTCTATGTTTAGAAGTAGGCCGACCTCGTGCTCCAACCTCTCACGCTACTCAGTAAGTATTGAGAAGCAATCAGCTCATCGAAAAGTTCTGTAGTTGTGGGCGCTAAGAAGATGTATTGGCTCGAAAACATCTTGTTTTTCGCTTCTAAATATTGAGAGACACATTTAAGCCGTTACGTAATCTATGTCTTTTTAGTGGAAAGCAGACCGACTTGAATAACTGCGATGCGTATTTATCAAATGCTTGTATAAAACAAACAATAATCATCTTGAAATTGAAAACGAAACTAAATAAAACCTTAGGTAAATTAGCTTGTTCTAACAAATCACTTGTGAGAATTGCAACGTTATTATTATTCCTAACGAGCACGCCAGGGGGACTTGTCGTGGAATTATCGAGGGCACTTATTAGGAGAGAATAATATTGTCAAATTCTCTCAGATGCCCTAAGCATTTTCAGAGATTGGTGTAAATGAATCGAACCTGTAAATGAATTGCTGCTCGCATTTTATTCCTCGTGATAGGAATTAAGTGTTGAGTTAAATATTAAATTAACTTTTAAATATTGAGTAGGCAGATGCTTACACATGACTGAAAATATCATTTAATTCCCAAAATATATGCACGAGAATTAGCTTTTAAAACAATAGTAATGTAAGAAAGTTTGAAAAATTGTTGAGTACAATTAAGAAATCACTTGCAGAATGCGCGGGAAGAGATGTTGGCATTTTGATGGACTCTTCTGGAAGTATCATCTCAGGTCCACAAATCAGTCCATTCCGCTCCATGCAAATCTTCGTCAAGAATGTTATCGGTAGAATTTCTTTCGAAATATAATTAGATTTATCTAATTTAAAGGTTAATTCTCTTTAATGCTTGAAATGATTTTTCTATATGTTGGTTTTTATTATGAGGTTAATTTATACATGAAGTTATTTTTCAGTAAATAACATTTTTTTATGAATAATATTACAAAAAAACAACGATTTGTCAAATCATTCAGGTCGACTGGAATCAGGTTGGGACTCACAAGCCGTGGTGCACTTCAGTGAACAGGCAGAAGTGGTCTTCAACTTCACCACATTCTCAACCAAGGAGGAAATGTATGTGGCTGTTGATGACATTCTCAAATTCAATGACAACACCAACATAGCACTTGGGTTGAGGTGAGTTCATTGTTATTATAGAATAACTAATAATAATTAATATTATAATTATTATTTAATAATAATTATTATTATAATTATTATTTAATAATTACTATTATTATAATTATTATTTAATAATAATAATAATAATTATTATTATTTAATAATTATTACTATTATAATTATTATTTAATAATAATAATAATAATTATTATTATTTAATAATTATTACTATTATAATTATTATTTAATAATTATTATTATAATTATTATTTTTATTATTATGTTGTTATTATTATAGTATTATTACTAGATATTGTTGGTTTTGTATGTTTTAATGTTGTAATAGCAATATTAAATTATTCGTTAGAATTATGGTCATCAGAATTACATGCCATCTATTGAATTAAAATGGAGATTATAAATAATTCTTTATCCAAATAAATAATTCTTTATCCAAAAATTCTTTATCCAAAGCTAACGATCAGTAGTGATTGTTGATTGAATATATAGGTACGCGTGTAGAGCAGGTAGGATAAACATTCGCTGGCACCCTCTTTCGTCTTAAATTTCGTGCTGGTTTCAAGCTGGTTTCAAGCTGGTTTCATAGATCCGTCTTAAATGGATAAAAGAGTTTAATTCAATTAAAAAAAAATAAATTTATTCTTAACTTGTTTGACAGGATTTTCAAGTTGTCCTGCAAGCAATTTAAAAACAATTTAAATGCTTCTAAAAATAACTCTCTGGTCGAGAAGAATGATCTAGCGCTCGACTTTAGATACATTGTTTCCTTTTGAGTGCAGCACAAAAGCCAAGACCAAAAGCTACCCGACGAATTGAAAATGATTTGAATTAAATCTAAACTTAAATTACAAAATCGATTTATTCTGAAACAAAAAAAAAAAAAACACAATTTCCTAAACTCCAGAACTCTGAGGACGGTAACCTTCGCCCCTGGCAACGGTGAACGACCAGACGTGCCCAACATAGCTCTGGTAATCACCGACGGAAGGTCCAACGTGGATATCGGATCGACGGCCACGGAGGCACAACTGCTCAAGGACTCCGGTGTGACCGTGTACGTCATCGGCGTCACCAACGAAATTTCCCCCACGGAGTTGGCCACGATCGCCTCTCGTTCAGATTATGTCATCTCGTCCATCGACTACGCCAACCTCACGACGATTGCATTCCTCGACCAAGTCATGGATTCACTGTGCACACCTGATGCCAGACCAGCAGGTAGAAGATTGAATGTTTAAATAACGATGGATTCCTCTTTGGTTTCTATTGTCTTTGTTTTTGAATTGAAAGTCCATCATTGAATCATTTTAATAATTTAATTTTAATGTCGTAAATAAGAAGAATAAGAAACATATTAATGAGTTTCACTTTAATTTAAATTTATTGTATTTATTCGATTATTTCATTAAATTCGTTTTATTCTCTTGCTAGAATGTCCAAAACCAATGGATCTCGTGTTCATTCTGGACCAATCGTCGAGTATCATTGTGAGCGGAGACCAATCGTTTTGGTACAGGGACATCTTGGGTTTCACGACCAACATCATACTGGCCTTCAACGTGTCGCGTGACCTCACCAGGGTAGGAATGGTGAAGTTCAGCAATTCTGCATTTGCCCCGTTCACTCTGCTCACCTACACGAACCTGTCGTCGCTCATACCTGCTGTCAGGTTGTTGTTGTTGTAACTGTTGTTATTGCGTTGTTGTGAAAGACTTTTGCTATTGAATGTAGTTGTTCCGTTTTTGTGCATCGGGCTTAAGTTCTTGTGATGGTGTGCGTCGCATTGTGAGTCGTTAGAAAAAAATGAAGATGTCGTTTGAATTTATTGCAAAGTAAAAAAAATTGCAAAAAAATTCAGTTTAAATTCGAATGTGATTCACTTTTGAAATTATTTACGATTTGTTCATTAAGTTACTTTGATCAGTTTTTTTAAGACTTGTAAAATTACTTTGCATTGTTAGATGAAGTTACACTCCCTTGGACTCTAGTGACGACATCTGGTGAAAGATGACTAAACGTCGTCACTAATGGCATAAAAAATTTCAAAACTTCCAGGAATTTACCAATCGAGGGAGGCCAAACAAACATCGCATCGGGTCTGAGAATCGCACGAACGGACGTCTTCAGAAGCGAACGTGGCTACCGTCCAGACGTGGTCAACGTGGCCGTCCTAATAACAGACGGTCAGTCGAACATCGAGCGGGATAACACCCTCGGAGAGGCCAACAATTTGAAGGCAATCGGAGTGGAAATATTCGTCATCGGCATCGGAACAGGAGTCGACGTCGAAGAACTGAGGTCGGTGGCTTCTCAACCGATCAGCAACCACCTGTTCACTCAGGGTAACTTCATGAAGTTGGATAACATCTGGAGGCAGGTCAGGGGCGGAGTTTGTCAGGCAATCGGTGAACCAATCACCTCTACGACGATCTTTCCAGGTTGACGCGATTGGATGATCGAATAATAAATTTGAATAATTTATTATTTAATGAAGAAGTTCTGATGATGATCGATGATGATTGATTTGTGTTCTTTGAGTGATTAATAAGAAGGCTTTGTTGGTAATGAGCTTACTCATGATACTGGTGATGTTACTCTGTCATTTTGTGATTAATAATGATGATGATGATGATATTGTAAAGGGTACTAAGTCATATTGTGAATCAATTCAGGATGCATCGTTCCTAATTGTGTGACGTGCAGAGCAGGTTCAATGAATTACTGCAGTAACTGCCAACAGGGATTCGTTCTCACCGAAGGATCGTGCATAAGTAGGAATTAAATCAGGAATTAATTCATAATTAAATCAAAATTAATTTATATTTATAAATTTATTTGTAATCAGTTATTAAAGTGTTTGATAACATAATGATAATTAATTGATAATATAAATAATTATTAATTAAAAATGCTTTCTTGAAAGGCCAGTGTGGTGTCACGAATTGTCAGACGTGTTTCAGTCCAAATGTCTGCGGTAGATGCCTGCCTGGTTACATTCTTTCTGGAAACATGTGCATCTGTGAGCAGCACTTATTCCGACCTGATGATTATGATGATGATGATGATGATGATAATTTCAATGTCATGTTTAACATAAAATTAATTTTAAATCATTTTATTCATCCACAAGTCTCTGGTACGTGCAACGTGGCCAACTGTCAACAGTGCCAGAGCGGTAATGCAAACAGATGCATGAACTGTGTTTCTGGATTCATCTTGGATTCCAATTTCAATTGCATCGGTATGTTAATCGATGTTGTTGTTGTTTTCATTCATTTAGCTGGCTATCAGAATTAATTAAATATTCCTAATTAATTTATTTATTTATTTACGTATTTACGTGTTCATTCGTCGTTAACCTATATGCTTTAAATACACGATTTTAGCGTGCAGCGTAGCAAATTGCCAGTCGTGTCAGTCTGGAAATGCCAACAGATGTCAGGTCTGCAACGCTGGTTATTCATTGGATGGCAGCTTTAACTGCATCAGTAAGAAATGGAAATTTTATTCTTTTTCAACTTCGTCGAACAATCATTCGTTAATCACGTCCTCTTTGATCTGTTTGATCAGATCGATATTTAAGTATTTAACTTGTTATCATCTGACAAGAATTATTAACTTTCATAACTCAGGACCTCCTTGCAACGTTGCAAATTGTCAACAATGTCAGTCCGGCAATGCCAATAGGTGCCAAGTGTGCAACACAGGATTTAATCTCGACTCTAATTTCCAATGCATTGGCGGTAATTATTTTGTTTTTGTTTGGTTATGTGTTGATAATAAATCAAAAAGAATATTGCTCTATTTAATTATTTTATTAAATTGTCTATTGTACGTTGCGATATTATTTTATGTTGTCGATTATATAATAAAGACATTTAATTATTATCAGATATTTAATTATTATCAGATCTTTATTTAAATAATTAATATTAAATTTCACAACTCAGGGACCCAATGCAACGTTGCAAATTGTCAACAATGTCAGTCTGGCAACGCCAATAGGTGCCAAGTGTGCAACACAGGATTTAATATCGACTCGAACTTCCAATGCATTCGCGGTAATTATTTTGAATCAAAAAGAATATTGATGTATTTAATTATTTTATTAAATTACCCTTTCTATGTTGTGATATTGTTGTTTACATTGTCGATTAAATAAATTAATAAAGACATTTAAATATTATCAGATCGATATTTAAATATTATCAGATCGATATTTAAATATTATCATCTGATGAGAAATATTACATTTAACAACTCCAGGGACCCAATGCAACGTTGCAAATTGTCAACAATGTCAGTCTGGCATCAACAACAGATGCCAAGTGTGCAACACAGGATTTAATCTCGACTCTAATTTCCAATGCGTTGGCGGTAATTAATTTGAATCAAAAAGAATATTGATGCATTTAATTGTTTTATTAAATTGTCAATTAAATTATCATCTGACGAGAAATATTACATTTATTAACTCCAGGGACCCAGTGCAACGTTGCAAATTGTCAACAATGTCAGTCCGGCATCAACAACAGATGCCAAGTGTGCAACACAGGATTTAATCTCGACTCTAATTTCCAATGCGTTGGCGGTAATTATTTTTGGTTGGCTGGACAACGAGCCGTATGTTTATTAATAGCAACAAGTATAGTATTTTAAAATGTTATTAATTATTATTATTATTATTAGTATTAGTATTATTACTATTTTCAAAGTTTAGATTTTTTTCATGCCCCAGTGCCATTATTCTGAATAATATTATTCTTAATAATATTTATAATTTATATATTATTAATAAATATTATACCATTATGTTACTCCAATTTAATTATCAATCAATCTCAGGAACAACTTGCAACGTTCCAAATTGCCAGCAATGTGTGCCAGGAAATCCCAGTGCATGTCAAACATGTTTCGCAGGATATTATTTGGATAGTAGTCTTAGATGTCAACAAGGTAATTGATTCGTTGTTTTTATTAACATTTAATAACATTTAATATTTGACATTTAATAAAAGCTATTACGTTGTTAAATAAATTATAACAGGCTCGTGCAACGTTCCAAATTGCCAGCAGTGCGTGCAGGGTAATCCCAGCAGATGCCTATTCTGCATACCTGGATATAATTTGGATGCCAATTCTAACTGCGTCTGTGAGTTTCGGTTAAACTTTAAGTGCCCATAAATTATGGATAGTGGTAATAATTTTAATAATCGTGATAATTATTTACGTTGCCGATTGGGTGATGTACGTGTACGTGATGTACGTTCAACGTTGGAAGATAACATCATCACCATATAATTATAATTATAATTATAATATGCCTAATTATAGCATAATCAATTGATGATTGAGTGATGTACGTGTAAGGATGTTATTTTCGTTTTGGTGATGATACGAGGACCATATTGTTCTATAATTTCTAATATTGTTCTATAATACCATATCGTCCTATAATTTCCAATATTGTTCTATAATACCATATCGTCCTATAATTTCCAATATTGTTCTATAATACCATATCGTCCTATAATTTCCAATATTGTTCTATAATACCATATCGTCCTATAATTTCCAATATTGTTCTATAATACCATATCGTCCTATAATTTCTAATATTGTCCTATAATACCATGTCGTCCCATAATTTCTAATACAAGATGAATATTAATGAACCTCGTTCAAAAGATGTTCATATAATCCGTAATAAAATAAAGACCATCTTGTAAACGTTCAACAACAACAACAATTGTTCCTACAGCCACACCACCCACGTGCTACGTTCAAAATTGCCAACGATGTCAGACGGATAATCCCAACAGGTGTCAGCTGTGCAGCACCGGGTTTTCCCTCGATTCGACTACTTTCACCTGCGTCCGAGGTCAATTAAACGTTCATTTGGAAATAAATACTTGTTTTTAAATAATTCTTTTTAATTAGATTAATATTAAAATGCATTAAAATGTCTTATTACTTGCCAATCCTCAGGTACCTGCAACGTTCCAAATTGCCAGCAGTGCGTAGAAGGAAATCCTAGCAGATGCCAAGTCTGTTCGACAGGATATTATTTGGATGGAAACAGCCAGTGTCTCTGTAGGATAGCATTCGTATCATCATCACCATCACCACCACCATCATTATCATGACCAGCATTATTATAATCGTCGTCATCATCTTCATTTTCAATCATAACCACCTTTTCGTTGATGCAATTGTTTTAAATATTAATGCAAATTAATTATTTAATTATAATTAAAATTAAATATTAATGCACGTGTCTTGAATATTAATGAATGCAGCCTCGTGCAGTGTCCTCAATTGCCAGAGTTGTTCCACGCCCACCAGGTGTTCAGTTTGCGCTGCTTATTATACTTTGGATCAGAACTTCAACTGCGTCCGTAAGAATCTCTTATGTGTTTACTTCGTATTCTCAAATATTATCAAAGTAACAATAATATTAATAATAATTAATAATAATAATTAATAATAATAATAGTAATAATAATAATAATAATGTATTTGCTAACAAAATTATATTTAATATCTTTAAAGCCCAATGCAACGTCGCATCGTGCCAAAGTTGTCGCGTGCCGAACGTCTGCTCGCAGTGCAACACTGGCTACGATCTCAGGGATGGTCTTTGCTATCGTAAGTAGTTTGATCATTCATTATTTATTTATTTATTCATTTATTCGTTCGTTCGTTCGTTCGTTCATTCGTTTATTCATTCATTTCATCTTTGTCCTTTGTAAATTATTTCTTGTACATTATTTCTTCATTATTGGTTAGTAATAAATAGTTATGAATAACTATTAATAATAGTCATTAATTCAACTAATTGATGATGATGGTTAACAATAGTAGTTTTAAGATAAAAGATCAATGACTTGTTGTTTTCAATAGAACCATGCAACGTACAGAACTGTATGCAATGTTCACTTCCTAACGTATGCTCGTCTTGTTATTCTGGTTTCTATCTCGGCTCGAATAACATCTGCATCGGTGAGGTTCACGATTTGAATTTATTTAATTTATTTAATTTATTTAATTAATTTAATTTATTTAATTTGCAATTGAATTTATTTCAATTGTTGTTGTTGTTGTTGTCATCGTTGACAGTCACGTGCAACGTACTCAACTGCCAAAGTTGCAGCGTCATAAACAAGTGCTCCGTGTGCAACCAAGGGTACAATGTTGACCCGGTGACCTCTACTTGCAAAGGTGAGTCGTCGTTGTTGACGATGATGATGATAATGATGGCAATGATGATGATGACGACGATGATGCACGAGGAATATTTTGAAAGGAAATTTTAATGATTGAACTCCTTAGAAAGTCGATGACGTTTGCTCAGCGTTCTTGACGTGTGTGTGTGTGTGTGTGTGTTTGCAATAAATAAATTAAAAATAAATAAATTAAAAATAAATAAATAAAAATGAATAATAATAATTTGAACAAGTTGTTTATGGAATTGTAATCAACATGAAAGTGTTGTAATCATGTTAAGTAATGTTATCATATTGTTCGATTTCGTTGTTCAGCCACTTGTTCAGTTCCAAATTGTCAAACGTGCTTCGAAACAAATCGTTGTCAAATTTGCAACCCTGGTTACAACCTCAACAGCAACTTTACCTGCATTGGTTGGTCTTTGTAACCAATTTACAGACGTAGTAATTAATATTAACCAATTTAAAAGCAAACGCTTAGTGATGAAAATAATATTAATAAAGGTCATAATAATAATAATATATTAATAGATAATTAATAATAATAATATTATTATTATTATTATATTATATCCTCTTTTTATTTCTAGCAAGTCCCCCTGTTTGCAACGTTCCAAACTGCGAAATTTGTTCATCACCGTCCGTTTGTTCCGTTTGCAGATCAGGATATGTTCTCAATTCTGGCAGCTGTTCTCGTCAGTCTTTATGATAGCTTTAACTGAATGATATTAACATATTCAGTTATTTATTAAGTTAATTATTATTATTGTTATAACTTATTATTATTATTGTTATTGTTATTATTATTATTATTTATTATTATTATTTATTATTATTATTTATTATTATTTTTATTATTATTATTATTATTTATTATTATTATTTATTATTATTATTATTTATTATTATTATTTATTATTATTATTATTATTATTATTATTATTATTATTATTATTATTATTATTATTATTGATTCAATTAAGTATTAATCCGTTCAATGGAATCGACACTTATCTGTTGCTTAACCGTGATTCTTGACAGCACGTTGCGGTGTTTCAAACTGCATGTATTGCAACGATCCCGACAGATGTCTCGTTTGTAACTCTGGTTACAACTTGGAGAACAACAACTGCAGAGGTTCAATTAATTAATTAATTAATTAATTAATTAACATGTATTCTGGTTAATAATAATAATAATAACTCAATTAATTAACATTTATTGTTTGGCTAATAATAATAATGGTTATTATAAATAATAACGAAGTAAATATTATCGTCATTGTTGCGTTGTGGTCAACAAAAATTGGGAGGGAAATGAAACAGATATCTTATTATTTATTGAACTTATTCATGATATTTGAACGAATCACTTTTAAGAGTTCGAATGTTTTGCTTCTTTTTCGATTTTATTCTTTGAATAATTATTTTGTAAAATATAAAAATATGAACATTGTTAGCAATAATATTAATAATAATAATATTACAATATTCTAGCCATTTGTACTGTTCAGTACTGTCAAACATGTTCAACACCTGATATTTGTACCGCCTGTCAAAGTGGATACTATCTGGAATCGTCACGCTCGTGCAGAGGTTGTGAACGTTTTAATAATAATAATAATAATAATAATGATAATAATAATAATGATAATGGTAATAATAATATAATAATAATAAGTATAATTATTCAACAATAATAAATATCATTTCGTAATGTTAATAAAAATTAATTATTTATTAATGATTTATGATTTATTATTGATGATCTGGAATTAATAAACATCTTTCTCAATGAAATGTTCGATTTACAGTTCAATGCAACGTTGCAAACTGCCAATCATGCTTTGCACCCGACAAGTGCCAAAGTTGCAACAGCGGATATGACGTCAGCAGCACCTACACCTGCACAGGTAAGCACCTCGAGCAGATTATCGGCTAATTGATTGAATTAAAAGTGATATTATTATTATTCTTATTATTATTATTATTATTATTATCATTATCATTATTATTATTATTATTATTATTATTATTATTATTATTATTATTATTATTTAGCTAATACATGATGAGGTTAAGAATGTCGTTGGAGTGAAAGAATTATTTTTCCTTCTTTTTCTTTGCAACAGTCACCTGCCTGATCGCCAACTGTGAAACATGTTCAACTTCCAACAGATGTTCGAGATGTAGAAGTGGATATGATTTGGATAACAACAACAACGTCTGCAGGGGTGAGTTTAAGGATTTATACAAATATTTATGTAAATTTTATTAGATTTACTTTAATCCTAAATTGAAGTTATTGAATAAATATTAAAACGTATAATTGTCTTTAATGCCATTTAACAGTGCAGTGCAACGTGCAGAATTGTATGGCATGCAATTCACCAAACGTGTGTTCCATGTGCAACTCTGGTTTCAATTTGCTTTCTGGACAATGTGTTTGTAAGTACAAGGGAATATTAGGATGTGGTTTTAGCTTGATTTCTGAGATAAATAACTGTTTAATTTAACTCTATTGTTAATTGCCAGCTTTTGTTTTTAAGTTCTGAATGTTTAGAATATTTCAACATTAAACGTTGCGAAAATATAATTGAATTTATAATTTTATAATTTAAATGTATTAAATATATTAAATGTATTAATTAACAACAACTAACAACAACAACGACAATTAATTTATTCTACAGTCACTTGCAATGTTCCGAACTGCAGAACTTGTAGTTCACAAAACGTTTGCAACCTTTGCAACGACAACTACAGACTCGATTCAAGCTACTGCCTTCGTCAGTTTTTCTGTCATGAAATATTATTTCTAATTAATTAATTAATTCGTAATTAATGTGACAACAAACATCGTAATAAATATTATGACGGAATATTTAATTATTCATTTGTTGTGAACAGCCAATTGCTACGTGGCCAACTGCTTTAGTTGTTCATCACCGAACGTTTGTTCCTCTTGCAATCCTGGATATCAACTTATAACTCAGAACAACACTTGCATACGTAAGCTTTATAACTCCTCTTACATTTCGAACGTATTCAATTAATTAATTAATTAATGATAATCATTAATTACATTTATTATTAATTAATTAATATTATTATTATTGCAACTTTGCCTTGTTAATACCCCCTTAAGAACCGCCAGTAGTCTGTCAAGTTCCATATTGTCAGTCATGTTCGAGCACCAACAGGTGTCAAGTTTGCAATTCTGGATACTCTCTCGACTCACAATTTGTTTGCATACGTTAGTGTTTACTATGGTCATCAATATTAGCTTTGTTAATAATAGATTTATTATTTTATTTTATTGTAATATAATTTTTTTTTAGCCATAAAATGATTTTTATGGAATGTTTAAAATTCACAGCTCAATGCAACATCCAGTTTTGCCAGACCTGCGCATCACCTCAGAGATGTTTAATTTGTAACAGCGGATATTTTGTTGACACCAATACTGGACAGTGCACTGGTCGGTCATTGTTGTTGTTGTTGTTGTTGATGTTGTTGATGTTGTTGTTGATGTTGTTATTGTTGAAGTAGTAGTAGTAGTGGTTGAATAACTGTGTGCAGTTATGTTAATAATCTTTATTGATGCTGCATATCCTTAGAGTTCTTAAGTAATAATAAAAAGTTATATAAAATAATAAATGTTTGTTGATGAACGAACGAAAGTTGTTAGAAAGAGTTTGTTAATAAAAATTAGTTTCATATTATTTTTATATTATTATTCATATTATTTTTATATTATTATTCATATTTCGATGATTTGTACACAACGCAGCGGTTTGCAACGTTCCAAACTGTAGAACGTGTTCATCACCGAACTCATGTTCTCAGTGCTTCGACAATTACAGACTCGACTCGAACAACTTCTGCATTCGTGAGTCATTTATGTCATCATTGTTATCATACTATTTACCACAGCCATCATCATCATCGTCGTCATCGCCACCACTATCATCATCGTCATCATCATCATCATCATCAACACCATAGTTAATACATGGTCCTATTAGAATATCTTTTTTTTATTCCTTCAGCCATCTGCACTGTAAACAACTGTCAGACGTGTTCAACACCAAACACTTGTGCCGTCTGCAACTCTGGATACAACCTGGATAGCAGCTACAATTGCATAAGTTGGTGACTTATAAATAATATTTAATAATAATTATAATAATTATAATTATTATAATTATTAATATTAATAATGATTAATATTAATAATAATTAATATTAATAGTACAATCGATATGAACCAAGTTTGATTGATTCGTAATGCTTGATTGAACGTTAAATGTTTGACTGACTGATGATTGGTTGTTATGCAGTCACGTGTTCGATTCCTTATTGCCAAAGTTGTTCACAATCGGAGAGATGTTCGTATTGCATGAATGGTTACAACTTGAACTCAACAACCAACACCTGTGCAGGTATTCTTTGCAAACATTTCAATATTTCTTTCAATTTATTTTTAATTCATTTCTGTCATTTATTCATTAATTTCAGGAAATAGTTTTATTTTTTAAATTATTAACAACAACTTTGACTAATATTAAATATATTAGTAAACATGTAAATTATAAACTCGTAATAATAATAATAATATAATTATTGTTGTGGACGTAGATTGTTTTATTTAAAACAATATAATAATAACATTTCCAAGGCACTCATAGTTCGAATAAATGGTCAATTATGTCTTAAATAATAATAACTAATTATTATATCAATATTATTATTTATAATAAATTAAGATTAATTCGAATGTTTACAGCTCAGTGCAACATTCCTTACTGTCAGTTCTGTTCGGTGCCAAACGTCTGCTCCTTGTGTAATGCTGGTTACACGATATCGTCCAATGGAGCTGTTTGCAGCCGTTAGACGTTCATTTATAATTACTTTGGTCATGATGATGATGATGATAATAATATCACTGTCATTATTACTATTACTAATTATTATTATTATTATTATTATTATTATTATTTGAGGCAACAAAATATAAATGAGTGCTGACAGTTTATTTGAATTTATGTTTCCTTTATTGCTCAAAGGAACTCAATTGATGGATAACTAATTAATATTTATTAATTATTATTTTTATCATAATTAATGAATTTTGTATTTATAATATTTAATTAATTATTTTGTTCTTCCAGTCGTTTGCAACATTCCAAACTGTCAAACCTGCTTTGACAACACCAAGTGTGCCACCTGTCAGACTGATTACAGACTCGACAACAACTTCTTCTGCTACCGTTAGTTGTTGTCATCACGTCTCCATGACAACACGACTCGTGTTTGGATGGGGGTTTTTTTCTCAAACAAATCAAACAATGGAGAACAACTGCAGAAAATGTCTTAAAATATTTTCTTTAAAAATTAATTAATTCTAAATTAGGAATATCGGCAAATGAAATTTAATTTTTTAATAATGTTTAAATCATTGTAATTAATTGCATGTTATTATTGTTGTTATTATTATTATTATTATCATTATTATTATTAAACAAATATTGTAATAAATGTATTTTGGTAATTTCTCAACAGCCCTTTGCGACGTGCAAAACTGCCAGCGATGTTTTGCACCGAACAAATGTTCAGTATGCAATAATAATTACAACCTCGATCAGAACTTCAACTGCGTCCGTAAGTACCTTGGTTGCGATGAAAATGATGATGATAAGCTTTATGTTAAAATTACTTGTTGGACGGTGATTGTAATAATAATAATAATAATAATAATAATAATAATAATAATAATAATAATAATAATAATAATAATAATAACTAATAATAATAATGTATTTAATATTAAAACTAGCTGTTGGTCCAGTCTGCAACGTACCAAACTGCCAGACCTGTCGGAGCGACAATCCCTACGCCTGCGTGACCTGTCTGCCCAATTACACGCTTAACGCGACAACCAATCAGTGCTTGAGTAAGTGATGACGATGACGACGAGAATGTTGTGTGACACTTTTTTATCCAATCATCGTCGTTTTCCTCCTCACCAACAGTTCAGTGCAACGTTAGGAACTGCTACTATTGCGTCAATCCGAACGTCTGCTTCAGCTGCAATTCTGGCTACAACTTGGATACAAACGCCAACACTTGCACGGGTCAGTCGTAAGGGCCTAATTAGCATATTTACGACCTCTTGATTATTCGTGACATGAAGTTGGAATTTGTAAATGTTGTTTGATATTTAAATTTATTTGTTTTACTTATTTGTAGCCATTTGTGCCATACAAAACTGTCAAACGTGTTCCGAGCCCAACAGGTGTTCGTTGTGCAACTCCAATTACATCCTGAATAGCAACTTCCAATGCACTGGTTGGAAACGTATTCAATGTTTGATTGAATTCAATCAGAGGTTGAAACAAAGAACATACTTTCTGATTGCATTGAATGCTTAAAATAACTTGCAATATGTTTAAATAAGCAGATAAAAAATACCTTTAAATGTTTTTTTTTTACATTGATCACCAAATATAAATACAAATATAAATATAAATACAAATATAAATACAAATACAAATACAAATATTAATTTCGAGTAGAAGTGTTACTTAGCAAATTTATGGCTTCTACGATATCCTCGTTGATAGCTTCATCCTCAAGCAATTAACCAATGATTATGATTGCAGTTAGATAATAATAATAATAATAATAATAATATAATAATAATAATAAATTAATTTCAGTTCCATGTCCTTTGGCCAACTGTCAGACGTGTTCGTCTCAGACGAGGTGTGCTGTTTGCAACCAAGGATTTGTTTTGGATTCAAACTTTAACTGCGTTGGTCAGTGACATTAACTTGTTGTTATGAATTTTAAATTCTTACATTTTATATTTATTATTCTTTGTAATCAAATAATCATTTTTTCTAAGCAAACATTACAAGTATATTGTTGCCACTACAAAATAATAATAATAATAATAATATAATAATAATAATAATAATAATAATGATAACAGTATTTGCAATTAAAAATCAAATTAACGAACAAACCTGCCTATAGTGCCATGTCCCATTTTGAACTGCCAAACGTGTTCATCGAGCAGTAATTGCATTCAATGCAATCAAAACTACAACCTCGGTCCGAATGGACAATGCATAGGTAACTGTTGCTGTTCTCGATGTTGTTGTTGTTTGATTTTAACATATTTAAATAATCATATTAGTAATTAATAAATAATTCAACTTGGTCTAGTTTAAAATTATTGAAATTTATATTAATGATGTTATTATTGTTATTAATAATATTATTTTAAAATGTTTGCAGCCCAGTGCAACGTCCCTAATTGTCAGAGCTGTTATTTGCCGAACACGTGCTCCAATTGCAACTCTGGTTTCATTCTTAACCCCTCCCTCAACTCCTGCTTCAGTCAGTCTCATGAATATTCATTTCAGACTATATAAATATTAATTATATGGCCGTAACCCGTTAACATATGCTATTCGTTATTTCCGTGTAACGCTTGTTGTCGAACTTAGTTGCTATGCAGAAATTCAGAAAGTGATAGCATTCGTTAGAGATATCGTAGTGTTTATTAATATAAATTATGCATTGGTTTATTAACATAAATTATGCATTGGTTAGAAGAAATTCAGAAAGTGATAGCATTCGTTAGAGATATCGTAGTGTTTATTAATATAAATTATGCATTGGTTTATTAACATAAATTATGCATTGGTTAGAATGGATTAGCATAAAATAAGCAAGGCCTGAAGCAATAGCTCAGTTCTGATGAATTAGGCTTGCATTAAAGTACTATGTATGCATGTATATGTCTATGTATATATGTGTGCATGTATGAATGAATTAAAATGTATGATCCATTAAATTCTATTCATTTTTCATTTTCAAACTTTGTTTAATCAAAAATTAAATTTAATTGAAAACATTGCTAAAGATAAAATGCATTAAATATATTTAATGTATTAACAAATGTATTAAATGTAAAGAATTGTTAAAGATAAAATGTATTTTTTTTTTTTAAATTTCAAATAAACTCTAAAATCCATGTTTCAGTTCCTTGCAATGTGCTGTACTGCAGACGTTGTAACATTGCCAATGTTTGTACACTCTGTGAATCAGGATACAGTCTTAACTCGGTCACCAATACCTGCAATGGTTATATTAATCGTCATTTTAATTTAAATCAATTTAAATAAATAAATAAATATTTATGCCTACTTATGTTATAAGTATTACTACTTATGTTACAGTACAAGCATTTCAATGGATATTTATTAATAACTTGTATAATAATAATGATTATCTTATGAATTTATGCAGCGCCTTGTGATGTGCCCAATTGTCAAACATGTTCATCTCCGAACACGTGTTCCTATTGCAATACTGGATATTATCTTAGCCGGATGACCTGCATTGGTCAGAAACCGTTGCTATTTATAGATAAACCTTTTAAATTAAAATTAGAATTAATTAATTAAAATAATCGTATTTATATTATACATAATATTTGTATAAATCGTATTTACACAAATAATAAACTGTGGAATAACTTGGTTGCATAAAATTTATTTCTTATATATTAGATAACTTTTATCCCTGCATTTGAATTCATTAATTTTCAAATATTTTTATTAATTAATTAATTTCTGAATGTTTTTCAATTATTTCGTGTTACTAAAATAACCTGTTTGTCTTAAAAATAGGGAAGTGTAAAAGTATGCAGACATAATTGATTTAAAATAGTGATGTATTATTAAGTAATCATTAATATCATATATTTAAATTATTAAATTAGAATATTAATTATAAATATTACTAATTATATTGTGTACTGTTACCAGTTCCATGCATGGTGCCAAACTGTCAGACGTGTTCATATATGAATAATTGTGTCCAATGCAACTCGGGATATTATCTCAACAGCACCCTTAATTACTGCACAGGTAGTTTAATTATTTAATTAATTAATTTATTTAGGTAATAAAATATATTTTAATAATAAAAATAAAAAAACTTAAATAATGAACATTTCTCCACTTTAGCTCAGTGCAGCGTTAGCGGTTGTCAGGTCTGTTCAACACCGAACGTGTGTTCGCTTTGTTTGCCTGGTTACACCCTTAGCAACAACATGTGCACGTGTGAGATGACATTTCAATACATTGCAATCATTAAATGTCAACCAAAGCTGCAGGGTTCAAAACCTGGCAGAGTCTTTAATTTAATTTCCTTTTTATGCATTTAACCTGTTCCATGGTTACATAATTATTATTATTAATATTAATGTTATTTATTATCTAGAAATAATTGATAATCTTATTGAAAATAATTTATTAAATTGATTTAATCTGAATTAATTTATAATTGCAAAAAACAAAGTTGTAATTTCTAACTTGGAACTTGTGATTGATGCAGACACGACGTCTTGTAACGTTCCCTTCTGCACGACCTGTTCATCACCTGACAGGTGTTCTGTCTGCCAAACTGGTTACATGTTCAACCAAACCTCGGGAAGATGCGACAGTAAATACATTTGTATCATCGTATAATATCATTTTATTTTGACATATATTTTATCATTTTATATTTTAAAATATATATTTTATCATTTTAAAACAAATATATATTTTATCATTTTAAAACAAATATATATTTTATCATTTTATAATTTAAAATATATATTTTATCATTTTAAAACAAATATATATTTTATCATTTTACTTGTCAAATTCGATCTTTAGTCACAATCGTGCTCATTAAATGGCCAAAGTATTATCTAGATTTACCATTTATATTTAAATGCCTGACTTATAATTAATGTAAATATTTAGTTTTATTATTATTATTAATATTGTTGTTATTGTTGTTGTTATTATTATTAGTATTTAAAATTAAATTTTTTATTTGCAGTCAGTTGCAACGTACAGAACTGCTTGTACTGTTCCTCACCTGACCGGTGCTCTGTCTGTAGACAAGGATATCTTCTTGATATGACCAATAACATGTGCACAAGTAAGAAGATGATAATGATTGTGATGATGTTGTTGGTGGTTGGTGATGGTGATGGTGATATTCGTGATGAATGAATTATAATACGTTTATCATTGCATTGACTCCAGTGCCGTGTCGAGTACAATACTGTCAACAATGTTCACAAATTGACGTCTGCTCCTATTGCAATCCAGGATACAATCTCAATGTTGCTCTCAACCTCTGCTCTGGTTGGTTGGAATAATTAAGATAGCAACCACAACAACCAAAACGACCACAACAACATGTTGATTGCAACATGTTCCTAATGCTGATAACATATCAATTTATGTTATAATAGACTATTGTTGTTTGCAAATGCTTTAGCATGTACTTTCGTTAATGCTTTGGTGACTATAGTATTATATATACTAGTATACTATTATATATAATACTATAGTATATTATTAGTTATAATTAGTAAGAGATTTAATTAATTTAAGAGATAATTGATTATTATAATTAATTACCTAATATTACTAACAATTATTGCAGCCCAATGTAGCGTACCAAATTGTCAGTATTGTTCAAATATTAACGTCTGCTCGAGATGCATGGATGGTTACATACTCAACACGGCATCCAATCAATGCTCCCGTTAGATATTCTTCCATATTTTGTTCAATATTTAACACCGATTAAATACATAAATTATCTGATTTAAATATTAATTATATGCTTATAACAAATGTAAATATTCATTATATTCTTAACTTAATAAACGTATTAAATTATAAATTTATAAAAATGTATTTAATTGCAGTGCAATGCAGCATTCCATACTGCGATTATTGTTCATCTTCAAATGTCTGCTCCAATTGCAAGATTGGTTACCAACTCAATACTCAGGGATTTTGCACGCGTGGGTCTTCAAAACATCTTTTAATTAATTTATACAAAAATATTTATAATAATAACTATAATGATAATAATAATAACAATAATAATAATAACAATAACAATAATAATAATAATAATAATAATAATAGTCATGATAATATTTAAACAGCTCAATGCACGGTGCCAAACTGTCAATCATGTACTGAACCTAACGTCTGCTCCTTATGCAACAGTGGATTCTTCCTCAACACCAGCAACAACTGCATGCGTCCGTTGACATAGCTTGTTTGATTATAACAATAATATAACAATAATAATAATAATTATAATTATTATTTTATTCTTGTTTACATTCACTACTATTATTATTCCACATTATTCTAGTAAAACTATAAACCATTGGTGGATAACATTTGAGTTTTAACTCTTAAAAGCTTAAAAATACTTTTAATAAAATTAAAAATTAAACTTTAAAAGTAATAATTCCTGCTTAAATAGCCACCATACCTGCCTGCAACGTTCCAAACTGTTGCAACTGCTCAGCACCAAACTTGTGCGCCAAATGCCAGACTGGTTACAATTTGAACCCCAGCTCCAACACCTGCGAAGGTGATGTGAATATTTAATGAGCAACTTACATGAATATTAATGAATATTCACTCGGTGAATGTTTAATGAATTAAGTTTAAAATTTTAAACGATATATCAATAAAAGATTATATTATTTCCAGCCCAATGCACCGTGCTCAACTGCGTGTACTGCACCAGTCCTAACGTGTGTTCCATTTGCAAACAAGGATACAACTTGGACTCCAACAATGACCTTTGCAAAGGTGGATCTTATGTTAGGGATTCATCGGAAAATAAATAATTTATTTTTAATTATTAATAAATAATTTATTTTTAATTATTAATAAATAATTTATTTTTAAATATTAATAAATAATTTACTTAGAATTATTAATAAATAATTTACTTAGAATTATTAATAAAATATTCAAAGCGTTATGTTTATATGAGATTTAAAAAAGTAACCATAACTTTAAACATCTTCAGGTTGGTCAAAGTTAATTTGTTGGTTAATTATTACTTATTATTTCTTTACCGATCGTTCAGTGTATTATTGTTATTATTATTATTACAATATTGTTATATTATCTGTTAATAATGTAAATCTTCCCTCTTCTTTATCAACAGTTCAATGCCGAGTGCCAAACTGCCAACAATGTTCACAACCTGATGTATGTTCCATCTGCAATACTGGTTACAATCTCATTCAGGGCAACCAATGCGGAGGTGATTCAATCATTGATTGAAACCAATCAATCATTCAAACATTTAGAATAATTTTATTGGACCAGAATGAGACTTGGATAGAAAGACAAATAAATAAAGAAAGAAAATAAAGAATATGAAATATATTGAAACATAATTGATATTTAACCAATATTCCATGAGTTGCATTAAAATATTATCATAAAAAATCTTATAAGTCACGTGCTGTATGTTTTAGCCGTGTGTGGCATAGCGAATTGTATGTACTGCAACAACCCCAACGTTTGCTCGTTATGTAATTCTGGATTCATCCTGCAACAGAACAATACTTGTACAAGTAAGTACTTCATTGACTTTATTTGATTAATTATAATAAATAAATAATAATAATAATATATTACGGAGTTCATTTCGGTTTATAATATCCTAAAATAATGTCAGTGGTGGATGAAAATTGATAACAAATTATAAATAAATCAATTATAATTATAAACATGTAATAATTATTTAGGAACCATCGTGATCTGCGATGTTCCTAACTGCTTGACATGCTCCCAAACGAACCAATGCTCTGCATGTTCCAACGGTTACAACTTGAATTCATCGACTCATCAGTGCGATGGTAAATTATTTTTTAAAAATTAATTTATAATCTTTTTAAACTTAAGATAACAAAACTTAGAGGTTGTGATAATATGTTTATTTACACATTTAGAATAATTTAAAATAGCAAAAGGTTTAGATAAAGGTTGATAAATGTTGATAAAGATTGATATATGTTGATAAATGTTGATAAATGATGATAAAGGATGACTTGTAATGTTTTGCAGTCCAATGCGGAGTGTCCAACTGCTTCTATTGTTCCAGTCCAAATGTTTGTAACACGTGCAATCCAGGATACAACTACGTTCCAATTAGCAACACTTGCAATAGTCAGCAACATTTTTTAATGCAATTTGATTATATAAAAATTATCTATTACCATACTTTGTAGTTATTATTATTATTATTGTTATTGTTATTATTATTATTATTATTATTATTAGTTTATTCGTTTATTTGTTATCGATGAACTAAGCTCCTACAATTATTAATTCGATGAAACAACTGCTCCAACAGTGCTTTGCAGAGTGAACTACTGCAGACAATGTTCAGAACCTGACAGATGTTCACTTTGCAATGCTGGTTACAACTTGGACACCTCTTCAAACCAGTGCTCGCTCATTGGTTCGTTCCATGTGTTTTCATTTAAAATTGTACATTTAAATAATTTAAATTATTTCATATTTAACGACGAAATCAATTTATATGAACATTTAGTGAAAAACATTTTAAAAATAAACATATAAATTCAATATAAAAATCAAATCCTTGGCGCCAAATGTGATTTATTAATAACAATTTATAAAGATAATAATCCAATTTCAACAACCAGAATATATTAAATATTAAAGTAATTAATTGAATTTCAATTCTTCAGTACAATGTGACATTGCGAACTGTGCCCTATGTTCATCATCGAACGTATGCTCCTATTGTAAAACTGGATATATGTTGACAAACAATATGTGCACAGGTATTTGCATTTACATTTTTATAATATTATAAATATTAAAATATTTTATACGTAATTATTTAATTATTAGACTAGTTGTTAAGTAATTATTCGAAAGTTAAATTATAATTTTCGAAAGTATTAATAGTAATAATAATAATAATAGTAATTTAAATTGAAAATCCTTATTTACAGTTGAATGCAGAGTACCTTATTGTCAGAGTTGCAACAGTCCTAATGTCTGCTTCAATTGCATCAATGGTTATTACATGGCTCAAAATGGCCTCTGCACGGGTAGGATTTAATTAATTTAATTAATTTAATTTAATAAACACTTAAATTGTTATTGTAATGTTGTTGTAATAATTATAATTTATAATATTATACGATGTTTAGAAATATATTTTGTATTTATTCAACTGGTTGAACGAAATAATTCTTTCGATTTCAGCCCAATGTTCGATACTCAACTGTCAGGTTTGTTCAACTCCGAACTTGTGTTCGGTTTGCAATGCAGGATATTTTATCAGCGATGGAGGGTCTTCGTGCAGAGGTTGGTGAAGCATTAAAATAATAAAACATTAAAACATTAAAATATTAAAATATTAAAACATTAAAATAATAAAACATTAAAACATTAAAATATTAAAATATTAAAATAATAAAACATTAAAACATTAAAATATTAAAACATTAAAATATTAAAATATTAAAATATTAAAATAATAAAACATTAAAACATTAAAATATTAAAATATTAAAATATTAAAATAATAAAACATTAAATATTAAAATATTAAAATATTAAAATAATAAAACATTAAAACATTAAAATATTAAAACATTAAAATATTAAAATATTAAAATATTAAAATAATAAAACATTAAAACATTAAAATATTAAAATATTAAAATATTAAAACATTAAAATAATAAAACATTAAAACATTAAAATATTAAAATATTAAAGCATTAAGGCATTAAAACATTAAAATATTAAAATATTAAAATATTAAAGCATTAAAATAATAAAACATTAAGGCATTAAAATATTATCAACCTTTATCAAAATTTGTGCAGAGGTTGGTAAAGCATTAAAATATTAAAATATTAAAACATTAAAATATTAAAATATTATCAGCCTTTATCAACTTTCATGCAGACGTTGGTAAAGCATTTCAAAGGAATTTTAATAATCATTTCATCTTAATTTGATGATACTGTTATTTTAGTTTGGTTAGATCAATTGAAGCAGTATAATAATAATAATAACAATAATAATAATAATAATAATAAATAATGATTAATAACAATAAATAATAATAAATAATAATAACATTACATTCATACGATATAGCTGAGCAGAGACCATGTGCCGATCAAAACTGCCAAACGTGTGTACAAGGAACATGTACTGCTTGTAATGCTGGTTACTTTCTCAACCAAACGACAAGTTTTTGCCAAGGTTCAAGAGATCATTTGCATGATTTATTCATTTATTTATTTATCAATATTTCGAATATTATGTTAATGATATATTAATTGTGATTGTAACAGCCCAGTGTTCAGTTCAGAATTGTTTCTATTGTTCAACACCAAACCGTTGTACGACTTGCAACTCGGGATATTCGCTCGGTTCCAACAACGACTGCATTGGTAATTGTTATTGTTTATTATTATTATTTTATTATTATTATTATTATTATTATTACTATTATTATTATCTGCAGAATTTTTAATGTAATGTGAAAACATTTATTGAATATATTTCCATTGTTACTAAGTAAAGCATAATTTAAAATATTAAAGATGAAATTATTAATTATTTTTAATATTAATTAACATTACAATTACTTTCTTGAAGCACTCTGCCGTGTACCAAACTGTCAACAATGTTCACAAACTGACAGATGTTCAGTTTGCAATTCAGGATTCACTCTCAACTCTGCTCTCAACATCTGTGGCAGTACGTAACTTAACATCATTTAACTTAACCTGATGTAATTATATTTACTATTATTATATTTATTATTTAAATGCATTAACAATTATATTTATTGTTATTATTATATTTATTAACAAATATATTTATTATTTAAATGTATTAACAGATATATATATATTATTATATTTATTAACAAATATAGTTATTATTTAAATGCATTAACAATTATATTTATTGTTATTATTATATTTATTAACAAATATATTTAATATTTTAATTAATTAAATAAACAGCTCAATGTAACGTACCCAACTGCATGTCCTGTTCATACGTTGACCAATGTTCTCTCTGCAACAACGGTTACACCCTGCAACTGAACAAGACTTGCCTGCGTCAGTTGCGATGATTTTGTATTTAAAGATAATTGTACAAATTAATTACTTTATAGTAATTATTATTAACCTTGTTATTATATAATAATTATTATATATAATTATTATAAATATTTATTATATATAATTATTATAAATATTTATTATATATAATTATTATAAACCTTTTTAATCGGTAGGAGTTTTTATAATTACAAGTAACAATACTGAAGTGGTTTTTAAAAACCTTTCACGTTTAGAAAATAATTAAATTTAAAAGAATAAAATACTCTTTTTAAGGTTTTATTTTATCAACAATATATTTCAACGATGCCCGTGTTTTAGAAGGATCAGTAATAATAAAAATAATAATTAATATTATTAATTAATAATAACTAATAATAATAATTAATTAAAAAACATAATAATATGTTTCTGTTTTTGACTTGTTACTATTTAAAATACTATCTTTCTATCTTGTATTATCTTTCAGCAACTCCTCCTTCTTGCAACATTCCCTACTGCATCAATTGTCAGACACCAAATCGTTGTTCACAATGCATGAACGGTTACAATCTCAACACCAACGCTAACACTTGCGATGGTTGGTTGTTGTTGTTGTTGTGCATTTCAATGTACATTCAATGCAATTATCTTTGGTACCATCAGGTTCATTTTCTTACCAATTAGTTATTATATAATTATTATACTTGCTATTATTATTATTATTATTATTATTATTATTATTATTATTATTATTATTATTATTATTATTATTATTAAAGAAGACATCAGATTAGTTTAATCGATTTCAAACATATTCACCAGCGGCTTGTTAATTGTTAATGATTCTACTCTTAATCATAAATTCAGTCCAATGCAACGTGGCCAACTGTTACAACTGCGACGTTCCAAACAACTGCAAGATTTGTAATTCAGGATATTTGCTTGGATCCAATGGAGTCTGCAACAGTAAGTCACATAATAAACAAATAAATAAATAAAATAAATACATACATAAATAAATACATAAATAAATAAATATATAAATAAATATAATACATAGAAGCACAACATATGAATGTAGTTACTTGAAATTACTTATTAAATATTTATGCTTAACTACATCAGTTGTTAACTTTTAAATCCAGTCATGTGCCGTGTTCCTAACTGTCTGTCGTGTTCACAAGCAGACATTTGTTCCACTTGCAACCCTGGATATGTTCTCAATCCTACTCTCAACCAATGTGCAGGTTGCTTGGCAGATTATTACTGAAATTACATATTTTTAATGTCATTTCAGTTTACTATTTCAATAATAATAATAATAATAGTTATAATTATTTAATTGTTATTATTTAATTAAATTGAATATTAGATTTAATACGAAATCGTTCGTAAATCATTTTAAAACGTATTGCCAGTCCAATGTCCTCTTGCAAACTGTCAAATCTGTTCAACACCAACCACGTGTGCAGTTTGCAACACTGGTTACTACTACAACCAGACGACCAACACTTGCAACAGTAATCATTTTTATTGTTATTTTGTCTTTTTATTGAAATAAATTACAAATAAAATGTAAATTAAATAAATAATTATAATAAATAATTATAATAAAATTACTTTCCAGTTCAATGCAATGTCCTCAACTGCCAGACGTGTTATTCCCCGAACATCTGCTCGATTTGTGCCGTCGGTTACTACTTGTCTCAGAATAACGTGTGCACAGGTACGTGTAAATGCTCAACACATCGAAATTAATCATTTATTTGCAATGGCTTAAATGCAAATATTAAGTAGTTTGGAGGTTAATAATAATAATAAAATAATAGTAATGGTAATATTAATAATAATAATGGTAATATTAATAATAATAATAATAAAATAATAATAATGCTAATATAATAATAATAATAAAATAATAATAATGGTAATATTAATAATAATAATAATAATAATAAAATAATAATAATGGTAATATTAATAATAATAATAATAAAATTTTAAAACACGTCTAGCGCAATGCACGATGCTCAACTGCCAGTCTTGTTTGACGCCAAATATTTGTTCTGTTTGCAACGATGGATTCGTACTCAACTCGAACAAAACTTGTACCTGTGAGTTTGTAAACATTTGTAAATAAATAAAAAAGTTAATTAATAAATAAATGAATAAATAAATAAATATATATAATAATTATTATTTAAATTAATTGTAATTGAATTAAAATCAGCTGTGGCCTGCAACATTCCAAACTGCATCACCTGTTTTCAAGGAAGATGTACGGCGTGCCAAGCAGGATATAATCTCGACGGAACAACATACACTTGCAACGGTATGCAAATGGTATTAAATTGTATTTAAATTGTATTTATTTGTTTAAATATTTAAATTTATAGATAATTTTTAAAAATCGGTTATAATTATTTGAATAACATGTCATTTGGCAGCCCAATGTTCCGTGACAAACTGCTACTATTGTGCCAATCCAAACGTATGTTCTGTTTGCTATGCTGGTTACACGTTGGATTCAAATGCCAACACTTGTAAAAGTACGTTTAATTGATTTCATTTCAAGCATAATTAATTAATTATTGCTATAATAATAAATTAATTATTGTTTTAAATTATGTTTTGTAACAATTATAATCTTCGATAGTTTTCCATGAATTGATGATGACGACGATGATGATGCTAAATGGTTACTTTCTCCACAGCTACCTGTCGAGTTCTAAACTGCCTGCAATGCTCAACATTGGACAAGTGCATTGAGTGCATCCAAGGATACACACTCGATCCGTCACTCAATCTTTGTGGAGGTTCAAGATTTCAAATGTATTTGCATAGGAAATATTTTACTTTTGTTTTATAAATTCAATGCATTCAAATGGTCTGTAGAGTACGACTTATAATAAATTCTGATTGTTATTATAATTAGTCATAACTTATATTAAATTGTAAGTAATAATAATAATAACAATAATAATAATATTCAATGGAAATACTCTTAAAGTAACTTACAATAAATATCTTTACCCTTCCAACCAGCCTCTTGTGGTGTCCAGTCCTGCCAGGTGTGTTCATCTCCTAACAGGTGCAGCATCTGTAACCAGGGTTACATACTCAACAACAACAACACTTGTACTGGTTGGTTTTAATTAATTATCCATTATTGTAAATATTAAGATATTCAACTAATTTAAATTATTTGTTCGCATTAAGATATTTAATTTAATAATAAAAACCCTTTATTTAGCTTCCCCTGTTCCGTGTTACATTCCAAACTGCCTTTCCTGTTCAACTGCAAACAAATGCAATTCTTGTACTTCTGGTTTCAACCTCAACAACACCATGAACACCTGCGATGGTCAGTTCATTTTTAACACTTTATGATTAACTTTTAAATTCTATCGATTAACTTTTAAATTAATCGATCATCTTCTAAATTCTATTATCCTCTAAATGTTTTTTCTTCGATTAACTTTTACACGTTGAGGCGGCAACTTCGGTGGCCTCGCTTTTTGTTTTCAAGTGTTTCGGCGAAGATGCATAAATTCATTTCCTGTTTTGGATTTTAATTAACAACTGTTGAACCCGTTAAGAACTTTGCATGAGTCATCAGTAATAAATATTTTTCTTGGACCAACATTGCCAGGCAAATGTTAGAGTTTAATTTACAACGGTGACGATTGTTGATGGACTAATGAAATGTTGAACATCGACATAACACAACAATTGTTTAGCTTTAATGGTTTAAGGTAACCTAAGTAATAATTACATATAATCACATATAATCACATATAATCACATAATTCAAAAATATTAAACAGGTTTTGTTCAAAATTAAGTTTACATTTTACAGTGCAATGTTCGGTTGCTAATTGTTTGAGCTGCAGTTCCATCAACGTTTGCTCAGCCTGCAATTCAGGATACACTTTGGAAAACAATAATTGCAAAGGTTGGTACTCGTGAAATGAACGAATTCTCATCGCTAAATATTAACATTTCTACCAAACCATCAAATACTTTTAGTACTTTGCCGAGTTCTGAACTGCCAGCAGTGCTCTCAACCCGACGTCTGCTCTTCTTGTGCCCAGGGATATACGCTCAACAATGCTTACAACTTGTGCACCGGTTTGTTGAGTCATCCTGGTTTGAAGAAGTTAATTAATTAATTAGTTAAACGTGGAGCAGTTAATTGATTTGGGGACTTTTTTGGAAACTACGTGTTTTCCTTTTTCCTCAGCTCAATGTTCGGTGCAGAACTGTCAGTATTGTTCCACTCCGAATACCTGCACCGCATGCAATTCCGGATACGCGCTCACTTCCGCGAACACCTGCGCAGGTAGGAAGCCTCACTTTGAGCTGATTATTTGTAGTAGGCAGTAGTATCCATTGTAATCCTTGTTGTCCTTTGCAGCCCAATGTTTCGTGACGAACTGTCAGGTCTGCTCCAGTCCGACAGTGTGTTCCATGTGCTCTGCCAACTTCAACTTGAATCAAGGCTCTTGCACTCGTAGGTTTATTACCCTCGCAATGCGTCCTTTACGTCGTCGTCGTCTTTCCGTCGATTAATCGATCGACTACTTAATTAATTGATTACTCGATTAATTCAGCTCAATGCGGTGTGCAAAACTGTCTCGTTTGTTCTTCTCCTAACGTCTGCTCGATATGCAACTCCGGTTACATTGTCGACACCAACTCCAACACTTGTAAAGGTCTGTTCGTGTTCACTTTTGATTTTCTGAATTGAAAATCAATCGAGTCGATCGAATCGTTACATTTGTTTATTTGCAGAATTCACGTCGTGCAACGTCCAATACTGTCAAACGTGTTCCTCTCGGGACAGATGTTCCGTCTGCAACACGGGATACTATTTGAATTCTGCAACCAATGCCTGCCAAGGTAAACGACTGCTTCGTTGACCGATGGCATGAAAAACATGGTTTAATTTAATTAATTAGAATTAAATATTTACATTCAACGAGTTTGACCTCGGCCATATTTTATTCTAGCATTCTCGGACGCGGTTGAAAATATAATTCTTTGAATAAATATTATTTAGCATTCAACCTTCAAAATAATGCAATGTTTATTCCATATTATTTGGTTATAATTGCCAGACATTGAAATATTTTCTTTGCAAATCCCAGTCCAATGCAATGTGCAGAACTGCTTGTACTGCACCTCTCCTGGCAGATGTTCCTTGTGCAATCAGGGATTCATGTTGGATCCAAACAACAATGTTTGCAATGGTAGGTTCACACATGAACTGTGGCATAAAGTTGCATTTATTATCTTTTAATAATTATTTGTATTATTTAATTATTTATCACTGCAAATAGCAGTCCTAGATTAGCATTAAATAATTTTAACGACGTTCGACGTCGTTTCAGTCCTTTGCCGAGTTCCAAACTGCAATCAATGTTCGCCCGTGGACAGGTGCACTTCGTGTTTGCCCGACTACACCCTCAACCCGACCCTAAACATTTGCGGAAGTGAGTTGACGTGGAAAAAATTTGAATTTGGTGTTTAAATTTGAATTTAATGTTTAAATTGTTGCCGATTCACAAACGTTGTCGTTTGCAGCTCGATGCGAAGTGCAGAACTGCATGTCGTGTTCAAGCGTCAACGTCTGCTCCCTCTGCAACAGCGGATACGTTCTCAATACCAACAATACCTGCACGAGTAAATGCATTTCCTTTCAAGAATTTCAAATTTCAAACGTTTTGAATGTTGTTCGTAAAATGACAAATTTAATGATGAAATAAAATCAAGTGAAACAAAAATAGTTAATATAATAGTTAATAAGTAAACTAGTTAAGGAATCATTAATCGATTTGGAAATTCCGTCGACAGGAACTCTGACGCCGTGCGAAGTACAAAATTGTTTGACTTGCAATTCGCCGAATCAGTGTTCGGCTTGCGTCCAGAACTACTTTTTGAATGCCACCGTCAACGCCTGCCTTCGTTAGTACTTCACGAACGTTTAAATATTTTATTAACTCCTGTGAAGTTTGGACTTAATTTGTTCCTGACAACAACTTTTGAATCACTTTTCCAGCTCAGTGCAACCAGCCAAACTGCTTCTATTGTGCCACTCCGTTCACTTGCACCAATTGCAACCCGGGATATACGTTGAACAATGGAGTCTGCAACGGTAAGTAGTTCGAAGACGTCCTCGTCGTTTGTTTTTTAACGATCGACGGTTTGCCATTTTGTTTCGTATTCCCGTCGTCAGTGGCTTGCCGAGTTCTGAACTGCCAACAGTGTTCGCAGCCAGACGTGTGTTCCTCCTGCAACTCGGGTTATGATCTCAACCCGACGCTCAACCAGTGCCAGGGTGAGTCGGATGCGTTGTCGTGCTTACATAGCAACAAATATCTTTGCTATTATTTTAAATTTAATTGAAATTTAAATTTAACTAAATTTTTGTAATCTCAATGGATTATTTTTATATTAACAGTTCAATGCAACAACCTGCCTCACTGCCAAGCTTGTTCGTCTCCTAACACGTGTTCTCTTTGCAGCACCGGTTACTACCTCAGCGGAACCACCTGCTTGGGTGAACGACTCTCGATTTTGTTTTGTTAAACGAGAAATCGTTAAAACGTTCCGAATTTAACGCCGGTCGGTTCACGACCTTCGGTTGTTTTTAAATGACGACCAAATTGATTTGTAACAACAGCTCAGTGCAACGTTCTGAATTGTCAAAGTTGTTCTTCTCCGAACGTTTGTTCCGTTTGCAACAACGGTTACAATCTCGTCCAAAACAACATTTGCGTCGGTAGGTTCCCGTCCCTCGATGGGATATCAAATAAATATAAAATATAGTTACATATAATTACAATGTCGCTTCTTTCTGTTTCACTCTATTTTCTGTTGTCTAAAGCTATTACAAATTGTGTAAGTGGTCATCGGATGACCATTCATTTTGTTTAGAAAAATAAAATAAAAAATATTAAAATAATATATTAAAAAATATATTAATAAAACCCATTTCCTTCCTCTTCGAAGCTCAATGCAACGTTGCCAACTGTCAGTCTTGTTTGTCTCCGAACGTGTGCACCCTTTGCAATGTCGGTTTCATCCTCGGTTCGAATACTTGCACCAGTGAGTTGTTTGAAATGTTTAGAAATTGATTTCCTGCGACGACGACGATCGATGCGACGAGTCCTTAACGACGGGTCCTCGGCTACGACTTGATTGCACGACATTTGTTTTAGCACCCATTCCAACGTGCAACGTTCAAAACTGTGAAAGTTGTTCTTCGCAAGACAAGTGTGCAACCTGTCGACAGGGATACATCCTCGATCCTTTGGCCAACGTTTGCAACGGTTGGTAGTTATAGATTTACAAATTACACGAAACCATTGAAACCATTACATGTAATGATAATTATTCAGTAATTATTATTATTACCGAATGATTGTTAAATATAGAATTTATTTTTCCATAATTTCTAATACAATATTTCTAATTAACAACAGTAAATTATTTCTAATGCATGCCTGAATTTCTTTTGCAGCCCAGTGTCAGGTGAACAACTGCTTGTATTGCACCTTGCCAAACAGTTGCTCGCAATGCCAATCTGGCTACGATCTCAACACCACGGACAACACTTGCAATGGTAAACTTGAATTTTACTATTGCTCGATAGCACGATACTGCAATGATAAGATGATAATGTAACAATAAGATGTGCAATTAAGTCAAACGCTCGACGATCGAATGTCGTTTCAGTCGTCTGCCGCATACTGAACTGTCGAAGGTGTTCTCAACCCGACAGGTGCTCGGAATGTGCACCCGGTTACACCCTCAACTCTGCTCTCAACTTGTGCGGAGGTTGGTCCATCTGCAATGTTTTTGTTCCTAAAAGGTCCTTATATGTCCATAATAATTTAGAATGCATTGTTACAGAAATAAGTTGATATTGAATGTAAAATAATTTTTATTCAGCTGCCTGCGACGTTTCCTTCTGCCAGAGTTGTTCGACTATGAATGTTTGTTCTCTTTGCAACCAGGGCTACATCCTCAACCCCAACAACACTTGCACACGTAATAATAATAATAATATAATAATAACAATAATAATAATATATATTATTCGCTACATATGATAATTGTTATACCGATTAAGCGACGTAAGTATGGTCTAATTTATTGAAACAATTGGAGATTGCATTGAAACTTGACTCAACAGCATTATTAATGTCCTTTCAAAGAAGAAAAGCAAGGCAGGCACTAAACAATTTAATGTTAAAGCATTTAATTTATCAATTGATGATTAAGATGAAGATTGATAAACGTTAATTACAGCTGCTCCCATTCCTTGTGTCATTCAAAACTGCCTCTCCTGTTCGCCTGCCAATCGTTGTACTTCCTGCTCTCCTCAGTACAACCTGAACTCCGTCTTGAACGCCTGCAATCGTAAATTATTAAAACTTCTCGTCTCAAATAAATTCTAATAAATAAATAAATAAATTGTGAAAGAATTTCTTCAAAGAAGCATTAAATGAAATTCATTTTAAACTTCTTTTTGCCTTCAGCTCGCTGCAACATCCAGAACTGTGCCTACTGCCAAACTCCGGACACCTGTTCCGTCTGCTCGCAGGGTTACACGCTCGATTCGAACAGCTGCACGAGTGAGAAGTTCTTCGTCGATAGATTCATTGATAACTAGTGCTGCCCAGCCACTGTGGCTCAATATGAAAAATATGATTTTCAAAAAAAGCGTATTTTTACACGATATAGTTGTGGCGTATATATGAAACCTACATACAAACACTCCTCTAATCGAGCACTATGTTGTGTCAAAATTTCAAAGCAATTGGTTAAGTACTTTCAGAGAACATTTGCACATTACAAATACACATTGCATTTTTATTTATATAGATTGCATATTATTTGCATAACATTTATAAATGCTTTTGTAAGAAAAAGCAAATATATTGAAAAGAAATATTGCATCAAATTTGGCCAATCTTTAGAGCACCTTTTTTTCTTCCTAAATTTGAAGGCACAAATTAATAGATCTGCATCACCACATCTGAAGTTGTAGTACAATGGGCTGAGGATTGCAAATGACGTGGCTAAAGACTTGAATCTGTTATGATATTATTTGAATTTGTTTTGATATTATTCGACGTGCAGTACCCTGTCGAGTCACTTACTGCCAGCAGTGCCTCCAAACTGACGTCTGTTCGGTCTGCAGGCAGGGATACGTACTCGTTCCAGCAAACAATCTCTGCACGGGTTCGTTGCATGACTTTCGGTCGACGTTGTGAATGTTGCTCAACAAATAAGGATGTAATCTGCCTACAACCATGAAAGCATTAAAAATGTTGTGAATGTTGATCAACAAATAAGGATGTAATCTGCCTACAACCATGAAAGCATTAAAAATGTTGTGAATGTTGATCAACAAATAAGGATGTAATCTGCCTACAACCATGAAAGCATTAAAAATGTTGTGAATGTTGATCAACAAATAAGGATGTAATCTGCCTACAACCATGAAAGCATTAAAAACTCTTAATTTGCAATTCAATCGAATTGTTCTCACTTCATCTCGATATTCCATTTGTGACTTAAACGTACTTAAACGTACTTAAACGTACTCTTCCAGTCCAATGCAACATCCCGAACTGTCAGTTCTGTTCTGATCCCAACACCTGCACGGTCTGCAATGCAGGATACACTTTGAATCCGCCGAGCACCTGCACTCGTACGATGAGTTTTGATGCGGATAACGACGACGATAATAATAATAATATTATATCTATTAATTTAAACCGTCGGTATTAAATAGCAATAGCAATTATTACATATGCAGTCTTTAATATATTAGGGATGCTTACAATGTTATAAGCAACATGTTCAGTATGAGGAGACGTGGAAGCTATCTTATGTAAATATAAAGAATCCTATTATAAATATTGTTACGTATCGTTATGTATTATTATGTATTGTTATGTATTGTTATATATTGTTATGTATTATTTAATGCCATTGCATCTCGCTTTGCTTTTTCTTCAGCACAATGTTACGTTCCAAACTGTCAGACCTGTTCTGCTCCGATCGTTTGCACAACTTGCCAGGCTGGTTACAACTTGGTTCAAAGCAATCTTTGTTCTGGTGGGTCTTATTTATTATGGAAGAATTAAGAGCATGTTAAATAATAATTAATGCTCATCAATTATTAATTCATTGTATTTTAATGACTATTGCTCATCAGTTTATATTTAATAATTTACATTATTTTAATGTACATTCAGACCACGAAATTGGGTATTTGAAGTTTAAAGTTTTAAATTGCAGCCCAATGCAGCATCAGCAACTGCTTGTCTTGCTCGACGCCCAACAACTGCACGGTCTGCACGACCGGTTACATCCTCAACAACAACGTTTGCGCCGGTAACTGACGTGACCTCGCATTTCATATTTATTTAGTTGACGTGCCAAATCTGGAAAATCACTTATAAACATAAATATAATGTTAGCCTTCAAGGTAAGCATTATAATTAAGTAAAGTTGAAATTGATTAGATAGTAAACAATGGGTTCTTGCAAAGAAACTCATGAAAAAAAATCAGTTCTTGCATAAATGGTTAGCAATCCTTACAAATAAAGCAGAAAATGATCTGACAGGCATTAAATTTTAAGTTGGTAAATGACGTGTGTTAATGTTTAACGTGTTAATTAAAGACTTTAAATAAACAGACATTAAAGTTAAATTACTCCTAAACATGTTTAAATTATTTGTTCTGTGAAGACACACAAACAGTTTGCAACGTTGCCAACTGCGCCTCATGTTCTCTGGCAAACGTTTGCACTTCCTGCAACAGCGGATACAACTTGGATCAAGGGTCTAACACGTGTCGAGGTGGGATTTTCGTGACTTTGGTTGACATTAAAATAAATAAATAACAAATTACGTCGAATTTCTCAGCCCGATGTCAAGTGCCGAACTGTTTCTATTGCGCCAATCCCGACCGATGTTCGACCTGCAATTCTGGATTTACTTTGGGTGACAACAACGAATGCAAAGGTATATATGTAGTATATACTATATGTGCTGTGTACTGTATATACTATATGTACTGTGTAGTATGTACCGTATAGTATAATCGTAAGTCGGCAGTTGCGAGGCTTTGAATTAAAGAATTTAAAAATTGTAATGTAAGTCTACATCATGACTTTTAATAAGTTATTTTAATACGTTATTTTTTTTATCCACGTCAGTCATTTGCCGAGTGCCAAACTGTCAGCAATGTTTGCAGCAGGATCGATGTTCGACTTGTAATTTCGGATACACTCTCAATCCTTCGCTGAATCTTTGCGGAGGTTCGATTGAATCGATTGAATTCGATTGAATTCGTTTCCGTCAGAAGACGTCGTGAACGAGATCGTTTATTATTAATAATTATCAACATTTTATTGCTACAATTTGCCTACAATGGATTACAGCTCCTTGTGGTGTCCCATTCTGCCAAAGCTGCAACCAGCCCAATGTCTGCATACTTTGCAACCTCAATTACACTCTCTTTGCCAACAACACCTGCTTGCGTAAGTCGACCTATTATTCGTGGATAATATTTACATAATATTATTTATATAATTTTATTTAAAAGTATTTGAACATTAATCGATCGGAAAGTTTTCGAATGACGATTGGTCGTTTTAATTCGATCAAGTAATTGATGCTTCTCAATGTTTCAGCAACACCTGTTCCTTGCAACATCCCCAATTGCCTCACTTGTTCCTCTAGTAACGTATGCTCGTCCTGCACTTCCGGTTATGTCCTCAACACCACCTTCAACAGCTGCGATAGTAAGTTATCATTCCTCGTATTTAATCGTTACTTAATTAATCTATTATTAAAAACTAAAGAGAAAATAAATTTATCCAGGAAATAGTATAAATTAATAGTCTCTTCTTAATCCTCTCTGCAGTGCAATGTTCAATCTCCCAGTGTCTGTACTGCAGTTCACCGAACGTCTGCAACACTTGCAACCCTGGCTACTCGCTTGCAAGTAACATGTGCACGAGTAAGAAGTTTGGCTTTCCATCGTTTATTGGTTCAGCAGAAAAGTCAATTTAATAAACTTTAAACATTTCCACGACATCAGTCACGTGAAGTCGATTTAATAAACATCATGTCAACCTTTGCAGTGATCTGTCAGGTACCAAACTGCCAGCAGTGCAATCCTCCTGACGTCTGCTCCGTTTGCAAACAGGACTACGTTCTCGTTCCGAGTCTAAACCAATGCAATGGTTGTTCATTTTATTTTAACATATCATTGCAATTCCATATCATTGCAATTCCATATCATTGCAATTCCATATCATTGCAATTCCATATCATTGCAATTCCATACCATTGCAATTCCATATCATTGCAATTCCATATCATTGCAATTCCATACCATTGCAATTCCATATCATTGCAATTCCATATCATTGCAATTCCATATCATTGCAATTCCATATCATTGCAATTCCATATCATTGCAATTCCATATCATTGCAATTCCATACCATTGCAATTCCATATCATTGCAATTCCATATCATTGCAATTCCATATCATTGCAATTCCATATCATTGCAATTCCATATCATTGCAATTCCATATCATTGCAATTCCATACCATTGCAATTCCATATCATTGCAATTCCATATCATTGCAATTCCATATCATTGCAATTCCATATCATTGCAATTCCTTATCATTGCAATTCCATATCATTGCAATTCCATATCATTGCAATTCCATATCATTGCAATTCCATATCATTGCAATTCCATATCATTGCAATTCCATATCATTGCAATTCCATATCATTGCAATTCCATATCATTGCAATTCCATATCATTGCAATTCCATATCATTGCAATTCCATATCATTGCAATTCCATACCATTGCAATTCCATATCATTGCAATTCCATATCATTGCAATTCCATATCATTGCAATTCCATATCATTGCAATTCCATATCATTGCAATTCCATATCATTGCAATTCCATATCATTGCAATTCCATATCATTGCAATTCCATATCATTGCAATTCCATACCATTGCAATTCCATATCATTGCAATTCCATATCATTGCAATTCCATACCATTGCAATTCCATATCATTGCAATTCCATACCATTGCAATTCCATATCATTGCAATTCCATATCATTGCAATTCCATATCATTGCAATTCCATATCATTGCAATTCCTTATCATTGCAATTCCATATCATTGCAATTCCATATCATTGCAATTCCATATCATTGCAATTCCATATCATTGCAATTCCATATCATTGCAATTCCATATCATTGCAATTCCATATCATTGCAATTCCATATCATTGCAATTCCATATCATTGCAATTCCATATCATTGCAATTCCATATCATTGCAATTCCATATCATTGCAATTCCATATCATTGCAATTCCATATCATTGCAATTCCATACCATTGCAATTCCATATCATTGCAATTCCATATCATTGCAATTCCATATCATTGCAATTCCATATCATTGCAATTCCATATCATTGCAATTCCATATCATTGCAATTCCATATCATTGCAATTCCTTATCATTGCAATTCCATATCATTGCAATTCCATATCATTGCAATTCCTTATCATTGCAATTCCATATCATTGCAATTCCATATCATTGCAATTCCATATCATTGCAATTCCATATCATTGCAATTCCATATCATTGCAATTCCTTATCATTGCAATTCCATATCATTGCAATTCCATATCATTGCAATTCCATATCATTGCAATTCCATATCATTGCAATACCATAGCATTTCAATACCTTAGCAGTGCAATTCCATATCATTGCAATTCCTTATCATTGCAATTTCATATCATTGCAATTCCATATCATTGCAATTCCATATCATTGCAATTCCATATCATTGCAATTCCATATCATTGCAATTCCATATCATTGCAATTCCTTATCATTGCAATTCCATATCATTGCAATTCCTTATCATTGCAATTTCATATCATTGCAATTCCATATCATTGCAATTCCATATCATTGCAATTCCATATCATTGCAATTCCTTAGCATAGTGAAAGTTTTATTCACTTAAAATATGGCAATAATAATAATAATAATAATAATAATAATAATAATAATAATAATAATGGTTGTATCATGCAATGTAATTATTTAGTAGTTATTGTAATCATGTTTTAATATAATTATATAGTGGTAATTGTTATTATTGATTAATTTACTAAATTCTTGAATTATTGATTAATTTATTGAATTATTGATTAATTTCCAATTCATTTGACTTTATTTTCATCCAGCTCGGTGCATGGTTACAAACTGCCTGACATGCAATCCTCCCAACACTTGTACCGTCTGCAACTCCGGATATGTCCTCGCTCCTGGCAACCAATGCAATCGTAATTATTTATTTACGTAAATCTTACTGATTAAATCTATTATATTTGAAATATATTTTATATGTTATATTATATTATCTGCTCTTCTTTAACAAATATAAATCGATGCGCCTCTGTAGCTCACGCGTTCGGCTATATAAATGACTTATTATTATTATTATTAATGTCATACAAATGGGATTCATAAGATCTTCATAAGAGTAGAATTGCAAACATTTTAATTTCATTTCCAGCTCGATGCCTGGTTCCTTTCTGTCGGACGTGTCTCCTGCCCGACATTTGTTCTGCATGCGACGGGGGTTATTATCCTGCTCAGGACAACACTTGCAAAGGTGAGTGTCGTCGTGACTTTCGAGACTTTTAACTTGGAAACACGTGACGGATGATGTAAATGTCGTTAGGATCGCTTTGATTGTTTAAGGATGTGCTGGTAGTTAATTATTAAGTCTATGTAAATTCCATCGTGCTTTATAAATTTATAAACATTTATTTTTCTTTCTTTTGTTGTCTTAATTTCTAGCCTTTAATATCTGTTTTCCTTAACTAACTGTGCATCTGAAATGATTTGCATTGCAAGTTTTACCATCTCCGTTAAGTAGTGTTGTTTGTCTGTTATCTGTTGAAATTTGTTGTCCATAATGTTCCTCTTATTTATGTAATTTACATGATTTGTTTTGCATCATCAAACACTTGTCAGCCTAAGACGTATCATTAAAAAAAAATGCAAACACGTCGTTCCAGCCAATTGTGCCGTTAGAAACTGCGACGTTTGCGGGACTCCGGACCGATGTTCGTCTTGCAAGACCAACTTCGTGCTCATAATTGCCGACAACACTTGCGTCGGTGAGTTCGGTTCTTGCGATGCTTTGTTTTGTATTCGAGTTTGCATGTTTACCTTGTTTTGTTGTTTCCTTGCAGAGAGAACGATTTCATGCAACATTCCAAACTGCTTGAACTGCTTGCTTCCCGACAAGTGTTCTGCCTGCTCTCCCGGCTACAATCTCAACGTCACGTCCAACACTTGCAACGGTTGTTATTGACAATGGTTTTGATCTGCTCTTAAGATATCCATAATTATTTAATTAATTTAATAATATTTATTATTAAATTAATTATAATTATTTATTATCGTTTATTAGTTGCAAATTGTCCAAGTGTCGAGTCATTGCTTTTGTACAAACTTAATGCAATGTAATGCCTTTGTCCAATGGGTCTATTAATCATGAAATTATTGGAATAAAAAAAAATTATGGAATCAATTAACTGGAAATTGAAGCAACTTGTACAATGCAAATTGTACATTTGCAGCCCAATGCAACGTTCCCAACTGCTTCTTCTGTGCCACTCCAGACAGGTGTTCCATCTGCATGGGTGGTTATGTACTCGATTCGACCACTAACGGCTGCAAGGGTGAGCAGTTGCGTGCCGGATTAACGTCTCGTTTTGGAGATTTTAGACATGTTTTGTCGATTAATTGTAATTATTTTCAATTATTTGAGTCATTAAATTACTGGTATTGCTTAAAAGGATTTCGCTTATTATCATTATTATTATTGTTATTATTATTATACAATTATTATTTTAAATGTAAAATTTTGCAGCTCAATGCGACATATCGAACTGTAGACAGTGTTCAAGACCTCAAGTCTGCTCACAATGCGTAGGAGGCTACGACTTGGATGCCAACTCAAACACTTGCTCGGGTTAAATATTTTCCATTCGAATATAATTTGAATAATTATTTTTAATTTAATAAATATTATCCTCATTTGTTTTGTTGGTGTTTTACATAAATTTGAGGAGTTTATAAAAATATCTTGAATTTTAAATAGGATTGTTCACTGAGAAATTACAAAGATTTAAATATTTACAAAATCTGAACATTGATTCTTAATAAGTATTTTAATTGTACTAAGCTTGTTTTAAAACTTCATTATTATTATTATTATTAATATTATTATTATTATTTTATTTTATTCTAATGTTTATGTAATGACATTATTTTGTGAATTGATTCCAGTTCAATGCAACGTTGTGAACTGTCAGGTGTGTTCCTCACCAAATGTTTGCTCCAGTTGCAAAGCTGGTTTCGTGCTCAGTGGCAACACGTGCAACGGTAAGATGCCATCTTGTACTTAATGACCCTACGAATTATTATCGGTTTAACTATTAATTTAAGCCATATTTAAATACTTTGTTTTTTAAATACATAATAATAATAGATTGAATTAATGGTAAACGAATGCTGTTCATCTCCTGCAGTATTGTGTCCCGTCTCAAACTGCCAAAGATGTTCTGCCCCCAATGTTTGTGAGGCATGCAACGACGGTTACAACTTGATTTCAGGCACCTGTATTGGTGAGTCCTGATGATGTCATAAAAGCATTATATGCTTTATAATCAGCTTAATCAGTATCTGAATGCTTCATATCTGGCAATATTGGTTAATATTTGTTTTGTTTTTAATTTAAATAAAATCTTTATTCATCAGCTCAATGCAATGTGGCCAACTGTGCTTACTGCCTGTTACCAAACCAATGCCAGGCCTGTCAGAGTGGTTTCACCCTCAGTTCTAACGTCTGCACTCGTAAGACGATGATGATGATGACAAACAATGATGGAAATTCTATATCACTACATCTATCTGTAGTAATTTAAAAAATAACAAACAGCAACAATTATAATTATAATAATAATTATTATAATAATTACTTTAATTTTCCATGATTTTATTAGATATTTAAAAATCTTTTAAATGCCTGCAAACAGCAAGAACTAACGAGTGCAACGTTCCCAACTGCCGAACTTGTTCTGCTCCTAATAATTGTTCTTTGTGCAACACCAATTACATCCTCAACATGACATCCAACACTTGCACTGGTTAAATATTTTATTGTTTAATGATTTATAATTATTAATGAATTGTTAAACATTTTATTGTTTAATGATTTATAATTATTAATGAATTGTTAAACATTTTATTGTTTAATGATTTATAATTCTAATAAATTGATTTGAATTGATGGTTTATGACGTTTAATGAATTTAATGAGTGCATAATAATTTAATGAAAAAATTATTTTATTTTATAATTACTGACGTCATAATAAGTAAATGAATTAATTTTTATGATGAAATATTAAATTTCCAACTACTCTTGCAGCTCTGTGTGATGTTTCAAACTGTCTTCTGTGCCTGACTCCAAACAGATGTTCTGCCTGCAACACCAACTACGAACTCGATGCCAACAACAACGTTTGCAAGGGTAAGTTTTTAATAAAAACAAAAACAAACAATGGTTAATCTTTTACCTGGTAATAACGAAAAGTTTGTTTAATTATATTAATTATTAAGTCGTAATGGTTAATTAATAATTAATTAACTCCGACTCTTCAGTTCAATGTCGGGTGCCCGGTTGTCAGTCGTGTCGGACTCCCGACGTTTGTGTTGCCTGCAATCCCGGTTACAACCTCAACACCAATGCCAACTTGTGCGAACGTTAGTTTCGGTCGTCGAGGTTTCAAATTAATTCCTGGTTTACTTTAATTTATTTAGTTTATTTATACGAACTAATATTATTTAACGAGCGCTCGACTTGGTAATTAATTGATTGCCCGTCGATTCCCGATGCAGTCATCTGTAACGTCATGAACTGCTTGACCTGTTCCTCTGCTGACGTCTGCCAATACTGTAGGCCTGGATATCAACTCTCTTCAAATACTTGCACAAGTAATTGAATTTTATTCTCCGAGCTACAAGTGTTGCTGGTACAATTATTAATCAGCTATTAGTAACAATTATTAATCACCTATTAATTTAATTTTAATTAAACATTAAATTATTAATAATAATTATTATTCATAAATACCAACAGTTATTAATCAGCTATTGATAATAATGGTATTTCTGCTAAAAATTGCTTTTGTTATTGTATTTTCTTGTTTATGAGTTATAAATAGAACTTATGTTCACAGCATGCATATATTGCATGTAATGTTAATTAATGCTACAAGTTATTTACAAATTTTAACTTTGAATCATTATCATAATCGACAGTGGTATGCAATGTCCAGTTCTGTCAGACATGCTTTTCCCCCAGCCAATGTCAACTCTGCAACTCGGGATACTACGTCACCAGTGCTTCCACTTGTTCTCGTGAGTTGTTCTTATCTTCTTGTCGTTATTCTCCACTTTTTAAATTAATATTATAAATTATTCTTCAAATTAAATTAAAATTACAAAATTTATTTTCTCCTTATTCTCTCTTACACAGCTCAATGTAACATCTTAAACTGCCAAACATGCAGCCTGCCCAATGTCTGTCAACAATGCATGCCCAATTATCAACTGACCAATAACAACTGTGCAGGTATAATATTTTTAAATTAAATATTTAATTAACATCCAACATAACTCTGTGCCGTCCATCTGTGATGACAAAGTTGTCTGTAAGATGTTAAATGTCATTTAAACATAGAAATGAAATTGAATCGAATGCACATCCCAAAAGGCATTAAATGTTTTGTTGATGTTTGTTAATGTCAACAGCAACGTGTAACGTCTTGAACTGCCAGACGTGTTACCTGCCCAACGTCTGCTCCGTCTGCAGCAGTGGTTACGTCCTTTCGTCCTCCAACACCTGCATCCGTAACTATATGAAATCATTTCATTCTCATTAATGCTTCATTGAACTCTTCATATTAAAATATTCCTTAATATTAAATGTTTTTAAATAATTTTAAGGATGCATTTCAAGCATTAAATGAGTTATTGATAATCAAAGATCTTTATGTTAATGATAATCAAAGATCTTTAATTCTGTTTCTTAATTCCCTAAAATTGCAGAACTACAAATTCCTTGTCAAATACCAAATTGTCAGAATTGTTCGAGTGCAAATCTTTGTGCAGTTTGCTTGAATGGTTACAACCTCAACACAGCTACAAATACCTGTCCAGGTGATCAACATATTATCAATTAAAATTATCAATTAAATTATTAATGATCCAATTAATAATATTATCAATTAAATTACTAATGAAACAATTGCAAAATTAATAATATTATAAATGTATTAATTGTAACGTTTGCAGCTCAGTGCAATGTTCCGAACTGCCAGACGTGCAACGCTCCAAACTTATGTTCGATTTGCAACCAAGGATACTTACTTAATTCATCCTTGATTTGTGCAGGTTTGAAGCACGTTCATTAATTAATCCATCTATCAGTTTATTTAAATATCTCAAATTATATATTTAATAATTATCTCCTTCAGTCCAGTGTCCCTTTCCAAACTGCCAACAATGTACTGAACCTGGTAGATGCAGCATTTGTCAGACTGGATACATTCTCGATGCAGGATCCTGCAAAGGTTTGAAAAGGATAAAATTGTTTTGACACTCGATGGATGGATGGATGGATGGGTGGGTGGGTGGATGGATGGATGGATGGATGGATGGATGGATAGATGAATATATATTGCAATCAATTCACACTTGGTTGACAAATATTCCATGTCGTCATCTTCAACAGCTCGATGTCAGATACAAAACTGCAGTTTCTGCACCATTCCTGACACTTGTTCCTACTGCAACACTGGTTACCAACTGATTTCCAACCAATGCCAACGTGAGTTCAATAATTTGTGGCCAATGTTAAGCACCGAATGAACTTGGAAATTTATTTTGAATAAAACCATAATTTTCAATAATGAAAGTGAATTTTAAGATTAATTTTAATTGATATTAATTTGATTTGTTCAACAGTCCAGTGTAACATTCAGAATTGTCAAACATGCAGCCAGCCTGACAGATGTGCACAATGCAATACAGGATACAATCTCGACCAATCATATCGTTGCAATCGTGAGCCCATTTTGAATTTTTTATATTAAGTAAAATATAATAACATAAATAATATTACTATATTTTATAAAATGTATATTACATATTTATTTTATATTATTAATATAATATTAATATTTATATTTTATTTATTTATGCCATTCTAAGAACTACTTCTTGAATAAATTCCTTCAGCCTCGTGTGACATTTCCAACTGTGTTATTTGTTACGAACCAAACAAATGCTCTCTGTGCAACACCGGATACTACGTCAACAACAACGACAGAACATGCACTCGTTAGTTATTATTAATATATTAATATATTATTAATAATAACTCGTTAGTTATTAATATATTATTAATAATAACTCGTTAGTTATTAATATATTATTAATAATAACTCGTTAGTTATTATTAATTAGTCCAACTCGTGAACGTTAACGGAGCCTTCGGTTGACGTGATTATTAATGATGCAACAGCCTTTTGCAACGTGGTCAACTGTCAGACTTGTTCTTCTACCAACATCTGCTCCTCCTGCATTTCCAATTACAACTTGAACGCCGACAATACCTGCACAGGTAGACGCGTCGTTACGTGATTTCCGAACTTTAATAAAAATTAAATTTATTTTTCTAAATTTGTCTAAATATTTATTTTTTAATAAAATGCATTTCGAATTCCTCGATTGCAGCCGTCTGCAGCATTCCATTCTGCCAGACGTGTTACTTGCCAAACAAGTGCTCCACCTGCATTAATGGATACTCATTTGATCAAAACCTTAACTGCAAAGGTACCATTGCTAATTCATTGATTGAACATAATTTTAAATCGCATTATTTCAAAATTAATTGAAATATATGACTTAATTCCGTTAATTAATTATTAATTCCAATCAAATCTTTTTCTAGTGACCGACATTCCCTGCAATGTTCTCAACTGCTTCAACTGCTCACAGGCAAATCGTTGTTCCAATTGTCTCTCGCGTTACAAACTCAACACGGTCAACTACATCTGCGAACGTCAGTTTTTAATTTAATTTAAAATCTTTTATAATTATAATGACTATGATGATGATGATGATGATGATGGTGGTGGTGGTGGTGGTGGTGGTGATGATAATGATAATAATAATAATAATAGTAATAGGCTATTTACTAACCTATTGGTGTTCAGAATAATGCAATAAAGTCAAAATATTTTCAACTCCTGATGGCAGCCGAATGCACGATAACAGACTGCTACGTCTGCCAATCTCCAAATGTTTGTTCCATGTGCTTGCCAGGATACAATTTGGTCAGCAATGTATGCCAAGGTAACCTCGTACAGAATTATTACAATTAGCTTCTTCATTTACAGAGCACAAATAATTGTTGTTATCCATAGTTCATTAAAAACATATTTAATATAATGATCAATCTTTCAGTTGTATGTTGTTAGCAATCTTTCAATTGTATGTTTTAAGCAATCTTTCAATTGTATGTTGTTAGCAATCTGCCAAGTTCCAAACTGCCAAAGTTGTCGTGCACCGAACATCTGCTCGGCCTGCAACCTCGGATATGTTTTGGATTCGACCAACAACTTCTGCTTCTGTTGGTTCATTTGTTGTTAATTTAACTTTAATTGACTTATTGATGTCATTTGTTTGGAGCATTCAATAAAAGCAATAATAATAATAATAATAATTTGCTATTAAAATGTTTATTGTTGTTATTCATGGTATTGCTAGTGATGTTGTTGTTGTTGTTTTATAGATAATTGCAACGTCCCCAACTGCAGAGTTTGTTCGTCTCCATCCAAGTGTGCCAGTTGCATGGACAATTACTATCCTGACTCTGCTGGAGCATGCCAACGTTAATTTATTATCATAATTTATTTCTTCAATTAAATTCAATTTTTATTAAAACCGACACGAATCGTTCGTTTTTAAACGAATGTGCCGAGACTTTGCGTACGAAAGTCGTGAACGGGTTTCGATTTATAGCTTCGTGCGTGGTTGAAAATTGTGCAAAGTGCAACGTGCCGAACCTGTGTGCTGCGTGCAACAACGGTTACATCTTGAAGAATCAACAATGCGAAGGTAAGCAATTCAGAAATTAAAATTAATGCAAATTGATTTTGTGAATTATGTTTTAAATATTTGTTAAAAATATTTGATCGGTGCTGACAATTATTAATTTGTAATTGAAAATTAAAATTTAATTTCAACAAAATTTGAAGTCATCTGCAACGTCCTCAACTGCCAAAGATGTCGTTTGCCTGACGTCTGCTCTCAATGCAACAACAACTATTACATCGACGGCACGGGTTGCAAAGGTAACGATGACGACGATGATGATGATCTCGATGGTGATGGTGACAATATTTTCGTTGTCTTGAACAGCTCTTTGCAACGTCAATCACTGTCTGAGGTGCATCATGCCAAACATTTGCGTGGAGTGCCAAACCGGTTATTACTACGACTCCAGCCTGCAAGGCTGCACTCGTAAGCGACATAGTTATTATTTAAATGTATTTTATTTATTATATTTCAATTTATTTAACAAATGTTATTGCAGCCAGCTGCAGCATTCCAAACTGTCAACGGTGCTTGGAGCCAAACAGGTGCTCCCAGTGCTTCTTGGGATTCCAAGTGACATCCAATGGAAGCTGCTCGTGTGAGCATTTCGATTTATGCTTTTTAAATTTTAATTTAAGCTTTAATTCTTGTTAATAAATTAAGGAACAATAGAAATAATATTAAAAATAATAATTTATAAAAGTAATAGGACAAATTAAAGGAAATGCACTGATTCTGTTTTGCACATTTCCAGTGATTCCAACCCCGTGTGAAGTTGCAAACTGCCAGAGGTGCTCACCATCCAATGTCTGCGTTCTGTGCAATCAGGGCTTCAACATTTACAATGGCAACTGCTGTTAGTGTGACACCTGCTTATTAGAAATGCTAACCAATAAAACATTAATAATTCAATATTAATATTATTAACACTACAAATGTTTTGATTTATTGATTATCTATTTTAATAAACAATTCAAACATTTTATAAATCCTTGCCAATGCTTTAAATAATTCCATTTATTCACTTTCCAACAGATGCTTGCAACATTCCAAACTGTCAGATCTGCTATCAGAACAATCAATGTGCAGTTTGTAATCCAAACTACAATCTGGACGCTTCCTATAACTGCATTCGTGAGATTTTTCAGGAATATTGTAATTGGGGCAGATACAAAATAATAATAATAGATAAGAGTAATTTAAACCTTTTGAATGCTTTTATTGAATTTTATTAAAATGCCTTAATTAGTTATTTATTAAAATAACATCGTCTTCATCAATAGCTGTCTGCCTCATTACATATTGCCAAAGTTGTTCATCACCAAATGTCTGCTCACAATGCCAACCTGGGTTCATATTGTCAAATGGGAATTGCATTCGTAAGCATTTATAATTTGTTTCTTAACTTTTAATGTTGCAATAACTTTTAATAGATGCTGCTTATCATTTCAATGTCAATTATTCAAGGTCATGATATCTTGAAAGATTTAATTAAATAGTTATTAATTACTTTTATTATTTCTAAATCATTTGTTGTGTGAATGAGTATATTATTTTTAAGTTTTAAAAACCTAATTTCCATCTGCAAGAATTTAAAGCATTTAAATACTATTTATTTTATGTAATGATGTTTAAGACCAAAATGTTTTTTCCAGCAACATGTGGTGTTGCGAATTGTCAAACATGTCAATCAAATCAACCAAATGTTTGTGCACAATGCAATCCTGGATATTTCATCACAACAAATGGACAATGCACAAGTTGGTTACTATATACCAATTAAATATACTATTATAGAGTGCATTAGTATATATATATATATATATACCAATTATATATACTATTATAAAGTGCATTAGTATATATATATATATATACCAATTATATATACTATTATAGAGTGCATTAGTATATATATATATATACCAATTATATATACTATTATAAAGTGCATCAGTTGCTGATCCACAATTTTATCAGTCACATTCTGTCTAATAAATTAAATAAATTAATGACAGCCTGTGGTGTTGCAAACTGCCAAATATGTCTGAATTCAACATATTGTGGAACATGTAGTTTTGGCTACTCCCTTACAAATGGACAATGCATAAGTTTGTTTTGATGAATATACTTTCCAATCCTCATTTGCAATGTTAAAACATATTTTTTTCAATGCTTTTCTTAGGTTGCAATGTTCAAAACTGTCAAAGTTGTTCCAGTCCTGGTTTTTGTGGTCAATGTAACAATGGTTACAACAATCAAAATGGAGTGTGCATAGGTGGGTAACAAGAACATAAGCCAGAATTAATTTATAAATATAATCAAGAATTAATTGTCTCAATATTTTTGAAATTTATGAAATGGTCCAAATATTCATTAATATTTTGATTTGCAAAAGTTTAATTTTTGTTGTTGACAGTGTGTAATGTTGCAAACTGCCAGACATGTTCGAGTCCAAACTATTGCGGTACATGTAATTCTGGTTATGTCACTACAGGAAATGGACAATGCACAAGTTGGTCCTTAAGAACATAATTTGCATTTCTGAAATGTCATAATTGGATAATAATAATTATAATAACAATATTCAAAACTGAATAATCTGACAAAATTGGTTGATTAATGATTTAAAATTTGATTGAGATGCTTTTCCTAACAGCTTGTGCAGTTTCAAACTGTCAAATGTGTTCTGATCCCAACACTTGTGTTAGATGTAATCCTGGTTATGTCGCTACAGGAAATGGACAATGCACAAGTTGTTTGACAATCGAATAATTTGTGCATCATAATTTAATTACTATACATTAACAATATACCTCTCTTAACTGCAAGAAGTTAATTTTAAGTCAAGACAAACTAACACATTTGGCCAGTCTTAAAAAAAACCAGCCTTGTATCAATGATTATGCTGGTTCATGAATCCATCATTTAAATTAATAAACTATTAATAAATTATTTAATTTATTTAGTATGCAGTATTCCAAACTGCCAGACATGTTCAAGTCCAACCATTTGTGGAACTTGTAATACAGGTTACATCCTTACAGGAAATGGACAATGCACAAGTTGGTTTTGAGGAACGTAATTATTGTTACCCATTCACAATGTTAAAACATATATTTTTCATAGATTGCAATGTTCCAAACTGCCAAACCTGTTCCTCACCCACAGTTTGTGGCCAATGTAACAATGGTTACAGCAATCAGAATGGAGTGTGCATAGGTGGGTCACATGAACATGATTCAGATTTAACATAAATTCTCACCAATTTGGATTTTGTGCATTAATCTAGATTTTCATTATTATTTTGAATTGTAAAAATTAAATTTAAATTTTAAATTTCTTGTCAATAGCATGTAGTGTTCCAAACTGCCAGACATGTTCAAGTCCAACCATTTGTGGAACTTGTAATCCAGGTTACATCCTTACAGGAAATGGACAATGCACAAGTTGGTTTTGATGAACGTAATTATTGTTACCCATTCACAATGTTAAAACATATATTTTTCTTAGATTGCAATGTTCCAAACTGCCAAACCTGTTCCTCACCCACAGTTTGTGGCCAATGTAACAATGGTTACAGCAATCAGAATGGAGTGTGCATAGGTGGGTCACATGAACATGATTCAGATTTAACATAAATTCTCACCAATTTGGATTTTGTGCATTAATCTAGATTTTCATTATTATTTTGAATTGTAAAAATTAAATTTAAATTTTAAATTTCTTGTCAATAGCATGTAGTGTTCCAAACTGCCAGACATGTTCAAGTCCAACCATTTGTGGAACTTGTAATCCAGGTTACATCCTTACAGGAAATGGACAATGCACAAGTTGGTTTTGAGGATCGTAATTATTGTTACCCATTCACAATGTTAAAACATATTTTTTTCTTAGATTGCAATGTTCAAAACTGCCAAACCTGTTCCTCACCCACAGTTTGTGGCCAATGTAACAATGGTTACAGCAATCAGAATGGAGTGTGCATAGGTGGGTCACATGAACATAAGCCAGAATTAATTGTCTCAATATTTTTTAAATTTATGAAATGGTCCAAATATTCATTAATATTTTGATTTGCAAAAGTTTAATTTTTTGTTGACAGTGTGTAATGTTGCAAACTGCCAGACATGTTCGAGTCCAAACTATTGCGGTACATGTAATTCTGGTTATGTCACTACAGGAAATGGACAATGCACAAGTTGGTTGCCAATCGAATAATTTGTGCATCATAATTTAATTACTATACATTAACAATATACCTCTCTTAACTACAAGAAGTTAATTTTAAGTCAAGACAAACTACACATTTGGCCAGTCTTAAAAAAAAACCAACCTTGTATCAATGATTATGCTGGTTCATGAATCCATCATTTAAATTAATAAACTATTAATAAATTATTTAATTTATTTAGTATGCAGTATTCCAAACTGCCAGACATGTTCAAGTCCAACCATTTGTGGAACTTGTAATCCAGGTTACATCCTTACAGGAAATGGACAATGCACAAGTTGGTTTTGAGGAACGTAATTATTGTTACCCATTCACAATGTTAAAACATATATTTTTCTTAGATTGCAATGTTCCAAACTGCCAAACCTGTTCCTCACCCACAGTTTGTGGCCAATGTAACAATGGTTACAGCAATCAGAATGGAGTGTGCATAGGTGGGTCACATGAACATGATTCAGATTTAACATAAATTCTCACCAATTTGGATTTTGTGCATTAATCTAGATTTTTATTATTATTTTGAATTGTAAATTTTAAATTTCTTGTCAATAGCATGTAGTGTTCCAAACTGCCAGACATGTTCAAGTCCAACCATTTGTGGAACTTGTAATCCAGGTTACATCCTTACAGGAAATGGACAATGCACAAGTTGGTTTTGATGAACGTAATTATTGTTACCCATTCACAATGTTAAAACATATATTTTTCTTAGATTGCAATGTTCCAAACTGCCAAACCTGTTCCTCACCCACAGTTTGTGGCCAATGTAACAATGGTTACAGCAATCAGAATGGAGTGTGCATAGGTGGGTCACATGAACATGATTCAGATTTAACATAAATTCTCACCAATTTGGATTTTGTGCATTAATCTAGATTTTCATTATTATTTTGAATTGTAAAAATTAAATTTAAATTTTAAATTTCTTGTCAATAGCATGTAGTGTTCCAAACTGCCAGACATGTTCAAGTCCAACCATTTGTGGAACTTGTAATCCAGGTTACATCCTTACAGGAAATGGACAATGCACAAGTTGGTTTTGAGGATCGTAATTATTGTTACCCATTCACAATGTTAAAACATATTTTTTTCTTAGATTGCAATGTTCAAAACTGCCAAACCTGTTCCTCACCCACAGTTTGTGGCCAATGTAACAATGGTTACAGCAATCAGAATGGAGTGTGCATAGGTGGGTCACATGAACATAAGCCAGAATTAATTGTCTCAATATTTTTTAAATTTATGAAATGGTCCAAATATTCATTAATATTTTGATTTGCAAAAGTTTAATTTTTTGTTGACAGTGTGTAATGTTGCAAACTGCCAGACATGTTCGAGTCCAAACTATTGCGGTACATGTAATTCTGGTTATGTTTCTACAGGAAATGGACAATGCACAAGTTGGTTGCCAATCGAATAATTTGTGCATCATAATTTAATTACTATAAATTAACAATATACCTCTCTTAACTACAAGAAGTTAATTTTGAGTTAAGACAAACTAATACAATGGATGTCTTAAAAATAACAAGTGATACCAAGTTTTTGAAATTAGGCAAAACATTCCACAAGTATTCTTATCATCAGATATGATAAAAACCCATCTCTTATGATCTTCTTAACATATTTGTTGTCTCATCACTTTGGAGTTTATGCTGTAGTCCAAATCTTTATTAATATTTTGGATTTGTAAAGTGTAGTTTTTTGTCAGTAGGATGTGGTGTTGCAAACTGCCAGATTTGTCTGAATTCAACACATTGTGGAACATGTAATCGTGGCTACTCCCTTACAACAAATGGACAATGCATAAGTTGGTTTTGATGAATATCCTTTTCAATCCTCATTCAATATTAAAACATAAGATTTTCAATGCTTTGCTTAGATTGTGGTGTTCCAAACTGCCAAATTTGTTTTCTTCCTGGCTTGTGTGATACATGTTATCTTAATTATATCCTTCAGAATGGTGTGTGCATAAATGGGTCACAAGAACATAATTCAGATTTCATATAAATTGTCTCACCAATTTGATTTTGTGCAGTAATCTAAATTTTCATTATTATTTTGAATTATAAAGTTTGATTTTTTTTGTTGACAGCATGTAATGTTCCGTACTGCCAAACATGTTCAGGTCCAGACTATTGTGGTACATGTAATTCTGGTTATGTCACTACAGCAAATGGACAATGCACACGTTGGTTACTCAAAATACATTTTCATGTTACAGTTTATAATTTATTTAATACGTCATTTAATAGTTACTTGCAATGTTCCATACTGTCAAATTTGTTCATCTCCAAACATCTGCTCACAATGTCAACATGGATTCACACTTTCAAATTTAATCTGTATTTGTAAGTGTTTTTATTTGTTTGAATTTGTACTTCTAAAAGTTGCATAAGCAATGCATGTTCTGGAAAAGTATATTTGTGATGACAAGCATTGAAATGTGAATGGAAATACTACCAGATGTTGCAGATTGTCAAACTTACTGAATTTCATGACTTTATTTTATGTTGATTTTGAATTAATTGTTGGTAATTTAATTTGAAATCCTGCTTTACATAGCAACTACTTGCAATGTTCCAAACTGCCAAAGATGTTCCTCGCCTACAGTTTGTGTTCAATGTAACAATGGTTACATCCTTCAAAATGGAGTATGCACAGGTGGGTGGACACAATTTTAGAACATTAATTTACACACGATTTTAATTTATTCGTACAACAACACTCACGCTCGCATAACGTTTTCATCTTCTCGAACGACCAACAGCTCCGGTACTTTGTAACATTTTAAACTGTTACAACTGCTCCTTGCCAAACGTCTGCTCGTCTTGCAACGACGGTTACCAGCTCTTGTCAAACACCTGCCAGCCTAATGGTCGGTTAAGCTAATTTGTTGCATTGAACTTCGTATAAAATTAAATGCCTATTTAATCACGGCAACTTAGGTCTTCGATGAAGTACCTGTTCTAGAAACTTGCATGAATTGAAGTGATTCAAATGAATGCTAATGATTGAATGAACTGCACTGAGTGACACTGCAAGTGGCACATTAATGGATCAACATGATTTCGTTTTATTTGCAAATATTTTAAATATTATCTTGTTTTCCACATGATTTTTTTAATGGAAGGCTCTTGCAATTTTAAGTATTTGCAATTTCACAATAAGCATTTATTAATTCATGCAGCTATTAATTCATTCATCTGTCCATTCAATTAATCCTAATGTACATCTAGATATACATTATTCACCCAATCAATCAGTCAGACATTTCATCCACCCTCCTTTTGTGACCAAATTAACATTGATGTCATTGTCAATGTTTCAAAGGAATCATTGTCTTTATTATTAATATTGATTAATTAATTAATTAATTAATTAATTTGACCATCTGAACCTTTAATAGTGCAAGTAAAAATAAAGGACATTTAATACTTTTCCAGTATGTAACGTCCAAAATTGTCAGACATGTCGGAGTAATAACATTTGTGCTCAGTGTAATCCGGGCTACGTCTTGACAGGGGATGGCCAATGCCAGGGTTGGTCAATTCAATTTTGGTTTTACAATTAAATATCATTTGGTCACATTGTAATTGTTATATAGTAAGATTTTATAGTTATAAGTTTTGATGTAATTATAATTATAACCTTTTGATGTAACAGATGTAATTACAATTACAAACCTTTTTATGTAACAAATCTTATTATAATTATAACCTTCTGATGTAACAGTCTCCTGCAATGTTCCAAACTGCCAAAAATGCAACATATCCGATATCTGCATCCAATGCATTCCAAATTGTTCACTTTACAATAATACATGCACAGGTGAGTTCATCAAGTAGTTTATTATCAGTTGAATGTAAATCTGGTATTGAAAAATAATTTTTCTTAAATTAATTCTACAATCATAATATGTTTAGTTATTGACTCAATTAACTTTTGTCGATAGAATGTAGGGTTCCAAACTGTAGGTACTGTTCCATTCCTAATGTCTGTGGGATCTGCAACCAGGGATACGTTACTACTGTCGGTGGCCAATGCACCGGTTGGCCGATTGAATTCATATTTTTGGAATTCATATTTTAATGGCTTTTTTTATTTTGGGGAAATGCATTAAAACTAACATTTTTATACAGCAAGCCCCGTTCCTTGTGACATTGCCAACTGTCAAATTTGTTCGGCTGCAAATGTCTGCTCGACCTGTTTCGAAGGATACTACCTCACCTCCAATACTTGTCCAGGTATTTATGGATTAACTACAGTTGATGATCAATAATAGCATTGAAAATTGCTCACAAACTCAATAGAGCATTATGCTTTTCTTTGGAATTCTTCTTTTGTATTGAAATGTATTTATGTTGCTTGTTAACTGAGAGAAATGATGCATTTATCATTTTAATGAACAGTAATTCAAACATTTCTAATCCTATTAAATGTTGGTCAACAGCCTGTGGAATTTCAAACTGCCAGAAATGCAGTAATTCCACTATTTGCTACCAGTGCGGTGCAGGATACATCGTGACGGCCAGTGGCCAATGCACACGTTGGTTGATCAAACATTTTTGTCGTTTGGTTCGTCAGTCAAATTGTTTCTGCATTATTTTAATCTTTCTTTGGCAGTCGTATGCAACATTCCAAACTGTCAGAAATGTTCTGATTTCCCCAACGTCTGCTCACAATGCATCCCCGGTTACAGGCTCTCCGATGGCAACTGCTTCGGTAACTTTCCGTCAAATTCTCGAATCGGATTTAATTTTGCCTTATTTGCAACGTGCCCAACCGCGACCGACTTCTTATTATGAGGAAGTTATTGTTTCTTCCAGCATCATCCTGCAACATCTCAAACTGCTTCCTCTGCCTTACTCCGGGCATTTGTTCTCAATGCGCCGCCGGTTATTTCCTCGGCAACAATGCATGCAATCGTTAGTAGGACTTGCGTTCTTAATAATTTAGAAGTTCTAAGATGAAATAACTCGATCGAGATGAAGAAGATGAAGTGAATAGGTTTCTAAAGAGATGTTGGACATTATTGGACGTCATGAGGATAAATGGCTTGCAACGTATCATTAAAAGTAATGCCAATTTTTAATATTAAATAAGAAAGGATTCCTGCAAATGGATGAATTCCGTGGTTAACCTTTGCTTTTGGTTCCCATGCGAAGGCCGTGGAATAAGCATAAGATGAAGGATTGAAATATTATTTATTTATTTATTTATTTATTTTTCTAAACAAAATGAATGTTAAGAATTATTTTAATCTCCGTGTAATAGTACGGCATGAGCCGTCGTCATTTCACGTTTTCATGCATTTCTCGTGAATGTTTCATCGTTTCACCGAGAAGGATTTCAAAATGGCATCAGAGTTTCACTACTTGGAGTTGTTTTCAATCAAAAGTTATTGTAAATATTCAATTTAATACTTTGTATTTACTACTTCGATATTATTGGCACCTATTTCAAGTTCTATTCTTATGTAGGAGCACAGGATTTCAATGCCATTTCAAACATTTTGAATTTTATTTCTCAAAAAATATAAATTCAAACCACAAATAGTTTTTGATGACAATTAGGTAATTATTAAAATATAATTAGTTTAGTTTTCAGGATAGTTCATGTTGAAATACCAATAACAGTGTTGTTAACTAATCCATTAGTAATTGATTATAGTCAAGCATAGAATTGACAATTATTGTAATTATTAATTTATACTATAAAATTAATTAACCACAAATTATTTAACGTTAGGAAGCATGATTAAATTAATTATTTAAATAATAATAATAATCGTAATCAACAATCAGCAATCCCCTGCTCGGTTCCAAACTGCCTTCAATGCAGCTCGGAAAATTCGTGTTGTTTATGTAGAACTGGATATTTCACCGTTCAGTCTGGTAACAACAGTATCTGTGCCCGTGAGTTTCATTGTCCTGCATGTGGATAGCAAAAAAAAACTAATCGCACCTTCTTTGTTGTGCAGTACTAACCTTAAAATGGTTGTGTCCATAGGAAGGATTTTGTAAGATAAGACTGTTGTTTATGATTATTATTATTATTATTGTTGTTGTTTGGAGATGTTAACGTAGAAAATGTAATTCTAACAGACATTGATGTTAAATTATTATAATTTAATGAATTTATATGATTGCAAGGTTGGTAAAAAAAAAGTAACATTCATGTTGTTGTTATTTCCTGCATTAGAAATACACTTACTTGTAAGACTACCATTTTTGGTTGAATGAATAAAATTTTCATCAGCTAACTAATTATTAAGAGCTACAAATGAAATGATTAACGAATTAAATCGGTAAACGGATTTAAATTAACTTTTCATAGCTTCTCGTGCGTTGATGTGTAAACGATGTGATGTTTATCATTTCTCGTTCAACAAATAGAATGCATGGTTCCGTTATGCAACAAGTGCTCATCAACGTACGTGTGTGCAGAATGCATCTTAGGTTATGCCTGGAACCCATCCACTGGAAGATGTGAACAAAGTTGGTGTTTTGCTGATGTGTATATATATATATATGTTTGGCATTTTAGGTTCAATCTTTCTTTTTTTTAACTTTTAAATAGAAATAAAATCCAAAATGATTGAAAATTGTAGGTTAAACATTGTTATTTGTCTTAACATTTGTTTATGTTTTTTACAAATTTTTTTGATTTTGAATTATTTATTCATCTAATTTAAAATGCATGCTTTTCATAGCAACTACTTGCAATGTTCCAAACTGTCAAGTTTGTTCATCTCCAAACTACTGCTTCCTATGTCGACCTGGATTCACACCTTCAAATGGAGCCTGCATTCGTAAGTGTTTTTATTTGTTTGATTTTCAGGTCCTAAGTGTTGCATGTTCTATTAATTGTGATGGCAAACATTAAAATGTGAATCATTGATATCCACTCGCAACATGCCATATGTATCATTCATCCTCTGTGAACATTTGCATCCTTTGCGACATCAGGTTCAATCTCAATTACTCTGTCTATCCTTTGCTTTGCAGAAATCGATGGCTTTCTTTGCTTTAACATAAAAGTTTATGCAGTCGTGAATAGGCAACGTCTCGTTTGCATGCATCCCGTCGCAAATGACGCGTTCCTTCTCGAAACCGATTCGTGTTCGATCGAGCGAGGACTCAAATAACTTATGATGGATTTAATTAAATAGGTTTAATGAAGGTAACTGGGAATTATACCCATTCTGCCAACCTTTGTTCATTAAGGGAAAATTAGGAGACCAGATGCTGTTCGTTAACCAAAATTACTTTAACTCAGCAGCTATGGGTTGTAACGTAGCAAATTGCCAGACTTGCTCTCCGTCCGATCCTAACCAATGTATCAACTGTAGTGCTGGATTCTACCTGGATAACACTGTCAGTCCACCTGTCTGTAGAGGTTGTTGATTTTACTTGTCATTATATTTTCATTTGTTAGCCAATCTTTTAGCCGATCTCCAAATATCATGATGGGATGCGAGGGCTTATTGATTGATCTGCCTTTCAGCTGAAGCACTTTTGCATCTGTGATTATTAAAATGGAAATTCTTAATATTTTTTAATGACAAGATTACTTTAACCCCACAATGATACCAACAGGTTGTAACGTAGCAAATTGCCAGACTTGCTCTCCGACTGATCCTAACCAATGTATCAACTGTAGTGCTGGATTCTACCTGGATAATGGCATGTGCAGAGGTTGGTTGGTCTTCATTTAAATTTATGGAAATTGAAGAATTAAATAATTAATTAATTAATAAACAATTCTTGTAGCATAAACAAAACATAGCAATTTTACCTGTTACTCATTACTTGTGCTATTCATGGTTCTACTTATTTGTTTTTGTCATTATCTTATTCCATGATTGTTTTGCAGCTTGTTCAATATTAAATTGCCAAATATGCACATCTGCTGTTAACTGCAATCAGTGCAAACCAGGCTTCTTCTTGGTCAACACAAATCCTCCCAGTTGCCAGCGTGAGCACTTATTATCATCATCATCATCATCATCGCTATCAGTACTAATGCCAATAGTAGCGATAATTGCCTTAACTGATCATTACAAACATTGTATGGCTGAAGTTGTGGTAAATTAGTTATTTATTGTCACAGTAACAATATTTTTTTAATTTAACCATTCAATTAAGCAAACATCTTTTCAGCTTGTTCCGTCGCCAACTGCTCGGTCTGTTCTTCTGCCGGCGTCTGTCAGACGTGCACGACCGGTCACTACCTCGACACCACCGTCACTCCGCCCGCCTGCCCCGGTCGGTCCCGTGTAATTTGTAAAAAAAAATACAAAATGACTGCAAAGGAAGTATCCTGTCTATTGCTTTTAATGACAAGCCCTTTACATATAAAATGTCCATTGAACAATTTGACCTTTGTTTGCTTGACAGTGTTGTGTCCCATGCAATCTGACATCCTGTTGGTCATCGACAATTCGGGCATAAACGACAGGAACTCGTACAACAGCATCCTCAACTTCCTCGCAGACACCATGGCCACCCTTCCTCTCACGCCCGGACAGGTGGCTTTTATTATGATGATAGTCTTGCAATGAATTGGTAGTACCAAATCAATACATAATTTTATGAAATCAAACAATATGATTGCTTACTGTGCATAAAATCTCTTATCCCATTCTCAATAGGTCAGAGTGGGAGCCATACTCTTCAGCCAATCGGCTCAAATCGTCCTCCCTTTTACGGCCAACCAAGACTTTGCACAGGCCGTCAATTCCATCAGGAATTTTGGCTTCTCCGGTCAGACTGCCAACATCCCTGCAGCACTCAGGTTGGCTGTTGATGATGATGATGATGATGGTGATGATGATGATGATGATGACGACGACGACGACGATGATGATGATAGTGGTGGTGATGGTAGCCAATTTAAATTTTATATTAATTACATTACCAGTCAAATGTTTGTTATATTATTGAAATAATAACAAATAAGTATTCTTGACTTCAAGGTTGATGTACGATCCCACGCTGCTGGCCAGCCTTAGACCGAGTCCCACCGTAGCCGCGGCAATCGTCGTCACGAACGGCATCTCCATCGATTCTGGGATGATTGCAACGGAAATAGCTAACGTCAGAAGCAGGACGAGATTTTCAATTTCCACTCTGTCCGTCGGAACTTTCTTGGACGACTACGTCTTGAATCAGGTGAATGTTGATTTCTTTTTTTTTTAGGATTGGTAGATGTAAACATTTAAAAAAAGCACCTGATGACATATTGATGTGATGGATTATAAAATAATGAATAATTAAATGTCGTTTTGAACCTTCAGCTTGCTTCCTTCCCCTCGATTCTGAATGTCTTCAAAGTGAACAGCATCAACAACCTGAATTCTGCTTACTTAAGACTCGCCCAGTTTGCTTGCAACAGTTAGTACTAGTTGCTTGTATTTGAAACAGTTAGTACTAATTGCTTATGTTTGCAACGGTTAGTACGAGTCGCTTTTGTTTGCCCGTCTGCCTTCTCTCTTCATAATTTATTCAAAATTAATCGAGAGACACGAGACTTCGTTCGTGCAGTTTGACAATGGCGACGATGTTTTTCATTTATTATTTCAGCCGTCGACGAATGCAGAGTCTTATCTCCTTGCGGAAACGGAGCCAGTTGCACGGACAAGATCAACGACTATGACTGCAACTGCCAGAATGGATTCTCTGGAAAGAACTGTAGTTCAGGTAGGTCATAGTGCTGGAAGGAAGTGGTGATAGCGATGCTGATGATGGTGATAATTATGAATGTCCTTTGCACGAGCTCAGAACTAAAAATTAGGCTTCGCGCTTTAGCGAGGTGCTCCACTCCTGCCGACGTCATCTTCGCGATGGACGGATCTGGAAGCATCGACAGGACGTACTTTCAACTCATGATCGAGTTCGTGCAAAAGGTCGTCTCCAATCTCGACATTGCCAAGTCGTCTGCCGACACCGGAGGTTTCCAGGTGGGCAGTGATGATGACGATGGTGGTGGTGGTGATGATTTTGATCTACTCTGGATATTCTATGTTGTTCAACTTCTTTTTGTATCTAATCTGATCGCATGTCCGTCCTGATCGTGCACAATGTTCGCTCGGCTCGGTCACCATTCATCCGTTCATTCCACTCACCTGCGACTAAAATCAGATCGGAGCAATCATATTCGGGGATTCTGCCAATGCCACCTTCGGATTAAAGAGTTACTTCACGGCCGCTGAAATCATTCAAGCTCTCAACATCAAGTTCCCGGGTGGATCGACTCACACGGAGACTGCCATTCGGTGAGCGACCTTTGCCACGACGCCATTCGACAATATTGCGATTGCACGAAGAGATTATTATTGAACATTATTAATGAATATTAATGAACATTATTAATGAACATTATTAACGAATATTAATGAACGTTAATAACTTATCGACGACCGATTCCGGCAGCCTGGCGAGGACGGGAATGTTCACCCCTGCAGGAGGAGACAGGCCGGGAGCTGCAAACATTTTGATCCTCATCACCGATGGAGAATCCAACAATCCCAACATCACCTGGCAAGAAGCCATGCTGACCAGAGCTCAGGGCATTTTCATCGTTGCTGTAAGGGCTCAGTAGATGACAACGATACTGTTTTTGTCAATATTACAATATTATAATTATTTTCACTTATTAATATTTTAATTTATTAAATAATAATCGACAAATGACGCGATGCCTTTCGCATCGATAGATTGGCATCGGATCCACCATGTCGACGGACGAACTGGTGGCAGTGGCCTCTGCACCCTCCTCGTCAAATGTCCTCATTGCAACCAATTACAACACCCTGTCCTCCGAGTTGACCAATAAGCTCACAGATTTTGTCTGCCGAGGTGTGCATTCGTTTGATAATAATAATAATAATAATAACAACAATAATAATGTGATAATGATGTCAAATTTGTGGGGTGCTCCTCTAGCCACAGCAGTTACTAAAAAGATAAAAGATTTTGGGATAATTCTTGTTATTCATTGTATTGTCAATTAAACTCATTGTTATTGCAATTCATGTGCAGACGTGAAGTATTGCTCTTCGAGTCCCTGTCAGAATGGAGGGCAGTGCCAGGAGTTGTTGGGAGGCTACGATTGCTACTGTTCTGACTCCAATACTGGTCTCATGTGTGAAAGAGGTTAGGGCTTTCAACATTGAAGTGCATCCATTGTAAACAATTCTAAAGTTTAGTCCTTAATCAATAAATCCCTTTTTATTTTATATTATTATGTAATTATATATTATTTTAAGTTATGCAAGGCAGGTAAAAATAACACGATACTAACAATCTTCGTATCTAAATCCTACAGGCTGCTCGGGAGTCTTGGATCTCGTGCTGGTCATCGATGCCTCGGGAAGCGTCAGAAGGGAAAGGTTTAACTTCGTCAAAAACTTGACCATAAACTTCCTCGGCAAATTGGAAATAAGGCCCAACAAGACCAGGGTCGGAATCGTCGTTTACAGCGACACTGCACAACTCGTCGTCAAACTCGGAGACTTGTACTCTCGTCAGGTGAGATCAAACGCCCTCCGAATTGTCTGAAAGTACGTTACTTTCACTCGGTCGTTATTTGCCATCATTACAAACGAACTTAATGCCTAATCGAAGGATCTACAAACGAGCATCCGAATGTTGCTCTACCTCGGCCAAAAAACCAACACGGCGGACGCCCTGAACCTACTCAAAGACCAGGCCTTCCAAACCAACAATGGGGCTCGAACCTCGGTACCCAAACTGGCCCTCGTCTTCACCGACGGAAATTCCGACACGGACCCTCGGCAAACCGTCAAGAACGCCATTCAAGTCAGGCAGGCAGGAATAAGGTGGGAGGAGTGAATTTTAAGCAGCACATGTTTTATCCGTTATTCGTTTTCACCTCTTTGTTAAGATCTGAACTCGATAATTGTTGTCGTTTAAAACTACCGTCTATCAATATACCCAATATCATCCACAACAATAATCTACAACTGCAGGATAGCAACAGTCAGCTTAGGAGATTACATCGATCGAACTGAGATACAATATTTGGCCAGCATCCCCTTCATTGCCAATGCCATCCTGTCATACAACTACTCTGTTGATGCAAGCCTCGCCAGAAATGTGCTCATGACCACCTGCAATGGTGAGAATTTGTGATTGTGATGATGTCTTTGATGTTTTTGATGAAAAACGTTACAAATAAGCAAAAATTATGATTCCATGCAGAAGCAAACTTATGTGCCACTCCACGGTGCCAGAACGGTGGAGTGTGCGTCCCTCTCTTTGGAACCTATTATTGTCGATGCCAGACCGGATACGCGGGCAACGATTGCGAGAGATGTGAGTCGCTATTTTTTATTGCAATGCCATTTTAAAGGAATTTTAACAAATTAACAATTAAGCTGTCAGGCACAAGGGTGATAATTATTAGAACGACAGATGCAACACTTTGCTATTTATACCTTCACTGCCTCGTCAAAAGGACGTGACAAAGCGTCCGGAGATGCGATACATTCGAAATTTCAATGTTTTCGACAGATTGCACCAGACAGACGGACATGGTGTTCGTTCTGGACTTCTCCGGTAGCATCGAGTACCTGGAAGGCTGGTACGACATCATGGTTCAGTTCACTCAGTCCATGGTCGTCGGTTTGGACGTGGACAATGACGTTGCCAGGGTTGGCGTGGTCACATATGCCAATAATTCCAATGTGGTTGGTGACTTGTGTCCGTCGTTCGAGATTAAAAACAATTTATTATTAATTTAAGAACATTGGAATTACTTCTCTTGTTTCTGATTTGAGAGCTTTGCCTCGTCACGAGTGACTTATTAACGCGAAACTCATTACTGTAATCTACCAGCTTCCAAGTTATGTCATATATTTCATTCATTTATATTTAAAATTTATGACTATTTGATCTTTCTCAATTGGAAAACGATTTTGAAGGAAATCTATCTGGACCAGTACGTCCGTCAGAAGTTAAACCTTTTAGAAGCCATCAACTTCTATCACAACGGAGGCTCCACGAACACTCAGGAAGCCCTGATGCAAGTTCGTACGTTGGTTCTGTCGACAGGCAGAGGAATGAGGCAGGGAGTCAGGACTTCGGTCGTCGTACTGAGTGACGGAATGTCGAACATCATGGCGGAAAACACCCCCGTCGAAGCCAGCAGGTTGAAATCCACGGGTGCCAGGGTTTACGGGGTCTTGATGGGAGACGAGGTCAATGCAGACGAAATGGACAAAATCGCCAGCAGCTCGACTTATATTTACAGACTGGAAAAGGAGGAACAAGTAAGAGACATCGTCAGTAGAATACTCGACCAAAATTGTCTTCCGTGATTTGCATTCCCATGATGTTTACAAGATGATGAGCCCTTTTGATTAGAAGATTACTTTATTGTTATTATTAATTATTCAAATATCAATATTCATAATAATACACCTTTTTGGTTTCAAGTTGTTTTATTTACTCTAAGATCGAAATTAACTTTTGGTTAAAGATGTTATTGTTAACATTATTAATTTTTGTTTTAATATTTAAGCAACATTTGCCTGAACATTCCAAAATAAATTAGAAATATGGTTGTTGATTTGAAAAAACAAAATGCTGCCACTGATGTTATTAATGCTGAGGTGCTCTTTGAAGACTTGATCCTATTTTTATATTCTTATTGGTTGATATTTCTTGCATTCCTATTGGATGCTGGCATATCATGAACTTGAACTGATATCCAGACTACAATCAAAATATATCACTTGATGCTATCAACTTGATATTTATCATTTGCTATTTCTTGTTGCCTTAAATTGATAACGTTCTCACTTTAAATTGCAACTAAAGGACATTTCTACTTTCTAATGACTTAAGATTCTTTCAAGAGTCCTTGTTAGTTTCACAAGTAGATTAATGTTAATTAATAATTATTTTCTTGGTGACTCACCACAACATTCTGAGAAATTTTGAAAAGCTGTGCTTTCACCCATTGTTTTGATCACCATTTTGATCAGTGCTTGTTAAGTTGTTGGAATTTTTCTAATCCCGCGAGTTCCAGTAACATCGGATTTTTATTTTAACCTGCGCGTCTGGCATGCGTAGGTCCTCGTTCGAGTGCCTCGTTCGGCTTTTTATACGAATTTGTTGACGAATAAACTTCAGGAATCCATGATTTTATGCTCCTCGGGAACAACAACCTGCCAGGAGTTTCGAACTTAACTAAGGAGCCATCGACATCTGCAAAGCGGTCGCCGACGTTGGAAAAACAATTGCTTTGCAGAAAAATTCCACAAAACGCGACGGCATCGTCAGGATTCGAACTACCAATGGCGGTGGTTTGACAGCATAAGAAGGGGTCCGTGCTATTGCTAAACGACGACCATTTACGTGGAGAAGCAACGTATTAATGTTTCCACTGGAAATGATGTTCAAAGACAAACCTTCGATCTGAAGGTCTTTTGCATCCAATCGAAACATTCGAGGTGACTGCAGCAGGAACGTGAAGCGAAATGCAAGGAAAGTGGGAGGTGGTCGCCATTTGTAATGTAAACTTTGTATCGAGTTGCTCGCTGAATACCTGTCGATATCATCTTGCTAACACCGTAAACACTCCGACCGATAAGATTCCAAGCAATCCATTAAATGAACGCAAACCAGCTTTCAAGACCGAGGGCAAAGAAAGCTCGCCTAATTTTAAAAAAAAACCTGGTAAATTGAACCAATTCCACAGGTTATTAGCCTTCTGTTGTCCAATCACAGCAAGCCACTTTAAAAAATTCAAAGAACACTGCAAATGTCACACCAGTAACTTAATTACAGCCAATCATCACAATGTAAACAATGGCAACAGGTCCATTTCCAACACCCAAGCCCTCAATAAATAGTCCCACCCACATCTTAATAAATCAATATTTGGGTGGAAGCTACCATGCTGCAACTTAGTTCTGAACTAGGCTTCAAAAGATTCCAATGTCAATTCTGCAAACTGCCAGTAACCATCAGAACCCTGCCTGGGTACAAGTCCCCTACCTCACTGGTAGACCCCCAAACAACCTCATCATCAACCACAAAAACCTGCTTAAAATGCAACCATAATCACAATGATTGTAACATGGACTCCAAAGAAAAATAAATGTTAAAAACACAAACAACAGCACGAGTGTCAAATAGCAAAGTAATTATAACGACACGAACGATCCGATTCCTGCTCCTTTACTCCATTCCACAAAACAAAAATGCACGAATATTAATTAATAATAAATTATGAAAACGAGTTCTCAGCAATGGCCATCAAAGCTACGAAAAGGGGTCGTTCTTTGACATTCAAAATGTACAGCAACAAGGTGCGAGCGGCGAAAAGTCACGTCCCCGATAAAAACGGTTTCGGCCAAAATCGATCGAGCTTTTCGCGCTCTACGCACCACGATCGCCACGAAAGGCTCGGCCAATGACAGCCGAGAGGGGGAGGAGTCGGAAATTGAGAAAACGTTTCGGTTGCAAAATATACAATCTATCTAAGAAGGATGACGACAGCAGCGGGAGCTCGCAAGTCGTGTCCTGTCACGAAGCCTGTGAATTCAAATAACAAATGAATTTGTCAACAAATGAATTCAATTCTATCACTCAATTTAAATTATTCATTCAAATCATCGTTACTCATGAATATTCATCGACCAGCTTTCCTTTCTCAGTCAACCAATAGGTGAGTTTGAAAACGAATTAATTGAATTTATTAACAAAATGGCATTAATTCCATTTGATGTTGAACTGAAAACATCATTTCGAGGTTCTTGAACGCGACACCACACCTGCCATCTGGCGACTGGAAAATAACATCAACTCAAGATCAACCAACCGACACTGGATTCAAGTACTGCTGCTGGAGAGTAGAGGAGAGAGGCAGTCGTGATGATGATGATGATGATCATTGTTATTGTTGACGATGATGACGATTATAAGAGATAAGAAACAATAGCGTCAGTAGTGCAATGCAACGAAGACGACGACGACGACGTCGATGCCATCAGGCCAGGTAGTTGTACGTGTCCTTCTGTCCGTCCACTCTCTCCAAGTACTCCTTCTCTATTAAGATGTCTATACACTTCTGAAACGAGAAAGCGATTCCACAGTCAATAACGAGCTACGACGAAGTGAGCGGGGCTCGAATTCGAATCGGCCAATAAAAAGGCCCGAAGACCGACCTTGATGATGGGCACTTTGGGACAGAATCTCTGCGACAATTGGTTGAGCACCTCGACCAGGAGTTGTTGATGTTTCAACCTCTTCCTCATCTTCATGATGCGAACAATGGCGGCCTGGAATGAGAGTTATTGGAGTTGTTAGTTGTTGACACATTTAAACATTTTAATGAAAGATGACAACAATAACATTATTTTTCTTAAAATTAACGTCACTATTAATATTAACCATTAACAATTATAACATTAATAAGGATAACAACATCAATAACAATGAAGGTAATAATAATAATAATAATAATAATAATAATAATAACAATAATAATAATAACAGCAGCACCAATGACATCAAACCTGGATGACGAGTTTCCTGTCCTCCTCGATGTTCTTGTGCGTCTCTTCCTGTTCCTGTCTCGCCTCGGCCTTCATCGGGACGTTGATGTTCACTTTGTACTTCTTGCTGTAGGATCAAGTTCATCATCATCATCATCATCACCACCATCATCATCAACAACATTTCAGACTTGGTTATCACGAGACAATATCTATCATCAATTCATCATTTTGCACAGGTTTTTATTTTATAAAGTTATAACTGCAATAACATCAACATTAACAGTAACATCATCATCACCACCACCACCACCATCATCATCATAATCATCATGATAATCATCTTACTTTTTGTAGTCAGAGAAAAGAGTGATGACAACATCAGAAGGGAGGGTGGTTATGGACTCAACGTCCTCCTGGTCGCAGGTGATCAACTTGGTCTTCAACAGGGTCTGCAACACCTGCTGCAGGATTTCCTGGAATAAAAATATTAATCATAGTAATTATAGATTATTATTATTATTAGAATATAATAACATAAACAATTAATTATTATCAATAATATATTATATATCAAATTAATTGTCAGAATTTTACTTAATTATTGAACTCAGTAAAAACATAAAGTTAATATATGTTAAAATATGTTAATAATTATTGTAAAATTATTAATCTTCATAGCCAACATAATATCATTATCATCATCACCATCTCGATCTGCGTGTTCTCCTGGAGCTGTTGAACGGTGAAACTCATGGATTGGTTGAACTGTAGCAGAACGGACATTTGGAACGTGGAAGCCTGGAAAAGAGTGCAACAATGATGATGATGATGATAATAATAATGACGACGATGATGACGGTGTCTATAAGGATGATGACATTGATAATGAGGATGTCGTTGATAATGATGACGGCAAAAAATGGTTACCTGCAAGATGTGCTTGTGTTGGAAGCAGTTTGCAGCCAATTCACCTTTGGACATGTGGAACAACCAGTTGAGTTTGCGTCCCGTGTGTTGACTGCTGTAGAACGTCGTGAACAACTGGTAGCTCTTCTCCAGCTGATGACAGAGCGAATGAAAATGACAAGCAAGTCGTGGTTATGATTACAAAATCTAAATTGATGATGATGATGATGATGATGATGATTACCTCATGTGGGAGGGTGAAGGAAGATGACTGCTGGAAGGGCCAGGAACCACTGCTCAGGACTTGGATGAAGAAATCGACTGAAACGAGCCACGAATATTAATTAATCGAACAGAATATTCAGACTTAATTAGCGTAAATTATGCGTCGACGGGCTGCCGACAGACGTCGATAACGAAGGAGGCGTGGCTAACTATCGAGCTGTTTGTTTTCGTTGTCGAGGTGCTGCTTGAAATGTTCGTTGAGGTCTTTGCTGACGCCGATGTCTTGGTACATTCTTTGGAGCTTCGAGGTGTATTCAAACCCGCAGGCTTGCTGTCGGAAGTCACGATTATTCGTTTATAATGAGGTCTTGAATATTCTAATTCATTAGTCCATGAATGTTATAATAATTTAACAGTTGCCAAATGGAAGTGAGTTTTGTGAATTTTAATAAATGCAAATGTATGAACAGTGAAAATCAAATAAAAAATATCAATAATTCTTCTCAATAGCTGTTAAATGCCACAATTTCACAACATGCTACAACCCGTGAATGCAATTTAATTACGGCTTAACGTGAAGGTCGCAACTAAAGCGACCTATTAAAAGCATCGACCAATCGCAAACGGCAAAAGACGACCTACTTTCAGTTTTGAAATCATGCTGGCCTCTGCGTCGTCGGACGTTGACATGTGTTGCACGAGTCTCTTGGCGAGCATCTTGCTGTAGAACTTCTGGAAGACGTCCTTGTCCTCGATGTACTTGAAGACGATCATCTGCCATTGGTTGTGCAATGAACCAATCAGATTTCAGTGATGTAACTTAAATTTATTTTAATTGGTCGGTTTCTTTTTATCGGACAGACAGATGCTTATGTTTGCATCTCTTGCAAACAACCGATCAAAACTGATCGATTAATGATGAATAGTGATGATAATGATGATGATAATGATTATCCATTATATGATTTGGCAAGTTCCACAGGCATTAGCACGTTAACAGATCAAATGGCAGAAAAAAAACAATCAGAATTAAAAGTCAATCGACTTCAATCGACTGCTTACCACTTGGTTGAGCGTGTCCTCGAGTTCTGCCTCCTCGGGATTCTTGGCACTCTTCTTGAGGAGGAGGTCGCAGTACCGTGCCAACAGCTCGGGGGACTTGCTGCTCATGTTGGCAGCTCTCGTCACTCCGTTGTTGTTTATGAACTTCCTGCACGCCTGGAAATTAATTAAAAGATATTAATTTATTAATCGATTGTTGTTGTTGTTGTTGCAATTAAGCATTGCTTTGCAAATTAATCATCCTCTGGTTATTAAAAATAAGCATTGGGTTAATGTTGTGAAGATGATTTAATTGATAAAAAGCAAGTGAAAATGGGATGCTAATAATAATAATAATAATAATAATAACAATAATAATAATAATAATAATAAAAACGACGACGATGATAGTGATAATAATGATAATAATGATAATAATGATAACCAAAGCACCTTGTCGAGCGATTCCACAAATCCGGCATCATTGCAGAAAGCAGTGGCCACGAGAGCCTGGTATTTCCGATGTATCTCCAGAATCGTCTGTACGTACGTCTTGGGGTCCTGGGAGGGAATAAATTAATCATTACAGGTATGCTAATTACATGTATGTTAATTCCCCACATTAATAATGAATATTAATTTCCGATATTAATCATGAAATTCGACGAGTCTCTTGCGACTAACATTGAGTGCGACGTCCCTGCACTTCTCGATGGCCGACAGTCCTTGGTTGGTGATGTGAACTTCCAGAAGTTGTCGCATTTTCCCGAAACCTTCGCTGGTCCTCGATACCAGTTGGAACATCCTGGCCAGGTCTGCAGACGGACGGAAGGATGGAATGTTTAGTAATGAGGTCGGTCATTGAAGGAGGTCATCGAATTTTAATAGGGTTAATTAGGATTAACTAAAGCGATGAAATTCAGTTGTGCCAATCTGTTGCCATCATCAAATCTGAGTTGATTGATGACTTTGTAACCAGGCAACAACAACATACCAACCAAACTACAAATTCCAAACAACAACAACAACGACTCACCTTCGTTCTTGTCGCTGTCCAACAGATTCTGAAACTCCGAGTGGAAGATCTCAAGGTGTCTCTCGATGAGTACCTTCTCGCATGCTCGTGCCAGGTGATCTTGCGTGCTCGTGTGCAGGTACACGCGAACTCTCCTCTGCTCCTCCAGAAGTCTCGTCTCTGCCTGCGAGGGAAACGTAAACGATTCAGAAGATGGAGATCACGCGACGACGACGATGATAATGATTTTCGTAAACAAATTGCATCGACAACAATGATAATGATGGTGGTGAGTTCTATAAACATGGTGGTAATAATAATAGTCATAATGATGTTGTTCTGAATTTATGGCTGCAATTCTATTGCATTTCACGACCAAAACAAAATATTAGTTGGCAGCAAATCAACGAATGAACAAAGACTCTAAATAACTCCTAAAAAGCCAAACTGCTGACCTTCTTCATGTACTCGGTGACCGGGTTCTGTCTTAGAAACTCGGAACTTTCCCTCGAATAGAAACTGATCGTGTCGTCCAAAAAGCTCTGCTCGAAGGCAGCCTTGTAAACGCCCAACGTGGGACCCTTGCACGAAGGGTCCTCTTCGTTCAGTCCGAGTTCGACTGCAGAGAGAGAGAAGAAGGATTATGATGATAATAGTGATGATGGTAAATAATAACCACATCATTATTGGTTTTTGCTATTGTTAATGTTGCCACCAACATTATTTCCAAATCCACCTGTCATTCCATAATTATTATTATGATAACAGTCAGAGAAACACACATAGACAGAAATGCAGGTTACATTAATAATGCTATAACCAAGGCAGAATGAAAACAACAACAATGATGATGATGATGACCTACGACTCACCATAACAGTTGATGACTCCACTGATGAGACTCGTGTTGATCTTCTCCCCTCTCCTTTCCCTCTCGATGAGCCTCAGGACGGCATTCGTCACCTGCTGGTTCAATTCGCTGAACAGGTTGTCCCTCCAGGTGACCAGGGCAAGCTGTTGCCATTTAAATGCGGGGATCAAGGATTGAAACGCCATGGCGATCGTCATCGTCGCGACTCGACATCAATCGAAAGGACGTCAAAGACGACAACAAAGAAATCAAACCGACCGAGTAGATCTCGTAAATGCACTTCTTGCCCTCGTCGAGTTCCCTTTTGACCCAGTGCCGGTTGAGGTAGAAGCAGACGCCATTGAGCACCTTGCTCGATATTTGGTAGTCGCTCCAACGCTTCGTGTAGAACTCCAGCACGTTCTCGTTCATCAACTCCTGACCGTCCTGATTCGTAGGAAAGGATGTGGAAATTAATTTATTTATTTATTAATTATAATAATTTGTTAATTTAATTCAATTCAATTAACGGGTTCGTGGAGAACCTTAACTTTATGAGGTGAAAGTGCATAGATTGAGAGTCGGTGATGTTCAAACATTCAAGGTCTCGTGAGATCACGTTTGTTATAATAATAAAATATAATATTCGACAGCAGCTCTGCAAATGCAAAACTCCTCCGTCTCATGCATATTCGTCTACTTCATTATCGATAGTAACCTTCAGTAGATTAGAGAGATAAGTTTTCAGGAAATCTTTCAGCTTCTTGTACAACTCGAGACCCACAAATTGTGCACCAGGGTGTCCGTTGGGTCCTTTTTTGTTGCTTCGAGTGGTTGCAGACGACCTCGAACCGTGACTCGAGGGACCTTGGTTGACGTTGGTGCAGTAGTCGTAGACGTGTCTGTCGAACGTCAAAATGAATGAATGAATGAATAAATGGTCGGTAAAAGAACGAAAGACACGAGAGAAAATGAATTTCAATTGCTGCCATTCATAAAGACTCGACAATCAAATTTAAAGCAAACATGACAACAACCATGATAACAACAACATCATCACCACCACCACCATCATCATCATCATCTTCGTAATCATCATCATCATCGTTGTCGATGACAGCAGCAATCGCATCGGTGATTTACGACTTTATGCAAAAGTGGCAGGCTCAGACTGTCGAATGAGCTGCATTTCTCACAGAATTGATATGAAATAAAAACTACAGATTGTTGAATAAACTATAAATGGATAAATTATATTTTAAATTGCAAACATAACAATGTCAGAATTATTGAAAAAGAACACCAATTGAAGAGAAAGTCTCAAATATAATAGCTATATAATGACATCACCAATTTGGTAATTATTATTGAAATTGTTGTTATCATTCTCATATCATCCACCTATACAATCAATCACACCCATCCAATAACTTCCAACATCAATCAACAACAGGACCTCAAACCGTGGTTTACACCATAAGTTAAGCACTGACCCCATTAACCAAGCAACCAACCAAACAATCAAAAACAACCAACGTATACAGCTCGACGTATCTCGACTTGCTCATCTCCTTCCTCTCGTAGATGTCATCTATTCCCGCCTTCAAGTCCTGCCACATTTGCTCTAGATTAACTGGTCTCAGGCCGTGCCCGTGGTGAGCCACGGCAGGGTTGGTGTGCACCGAATTGCCCCAGGTAGGGTGCATGCTCGAAGACTGCATTCTGTCGAAGTAGTTTAGGAATTTAAAAGTGAACTTAAGAAGTTTTAAACCATTTATCCCAAATATTTATGCCATGCGTTCATAATAGAATCACTAATATGGCTAAGTGCACGTTCATCCTGTGAGAGGAATTCAGATCCACTCAACAGTTGCCACCAGAGTTTCATGTAAACAAATCCATCTCAGAGTTACTTGGTCGACATTTAAGAGAAGTCAAAGTCCCTCCAAACATATTATAAGAAAAATATTGATTCTGATTTTAGATGTATCCAGTTATTAAGATGTAGATTGCACAAAATTTGGCAGAAGAACAATATACTAATATTATCTTATTTATAAAAAAAAAATCATTTACATCTATCACATTAGGTTCAAAAAAACTATTCACGAAAAGCTTTGAAAAAAATCTGCTGAAACAACAATCTGGAAATATTTTAAACCCACAAAAACAACAAAATGTCACAAAAATATCTAAAACCTTCAAATGAAATCACAGACAATGGCAGAATGAAAAAAATAACACAAGATGAGCTTTCAGTTGTGACAATTAAGTTGTCTCCTTTGAGGCGCATTTACGATGAAACATTCATGAAAATCTCTACCTATAGATGTCTAAACCGGATAGAATATCTAACAAACGTTGACAATTACTCAAAAGAAACAGATTCAATCCAGTAACTTTTCTTCTGGAACTTTTAAACGAAAGAATTCACTATATCCTTAGGAAAATGTATTGTCATAGCTCGAGGCAATAAACAAACCAAATTGCGGCATTAGGACGAACCAAAACGGCACAGTAGAAACTAAATTTCATCTAATTCAAATTTATAAATGACCACTGATTTTCAAGAACTCACACTTTCTGTTTGTAAGAAACGTTTTAACTTCGTTTATTTAGTGGAGGAGCCGAGTTTTAGCAAATTAACCATTAATATGGCGATGAAAAGTTTTTAAAAGTAGCAAGGCGATACTTACAAAATCCTTGTTAAATAAATATACATTAAAAATATATAATATTTCAAATTTTATTTTAAAATTATTTTCTTACAACAATTATATGGCATCAAACCAGATATATGTAAAATTAAACCCGACATATGCTGTTGTTAAATATTTTAAAATCATTAACATTTTTGCTGTAAATGTTGGAACATATGTTCCAAGCTTTACGAGTAAATACAGCAGATTTTTTCAGATCGCAATACCTGAATAACGAAAGTGCAAACCGTAAACATGGCCCGAGTTAACTATGCGGATTTTATTTCAATTCCTACTCAATTGCAAGTGCAAAGATACAATTTGATCAGTGTCTGCAGGTAGTACCGATACTGATGATAGTTTCCTTGCAATCATTACATCAAATCAAACATTACGGGCCAGCTTCTATCAGCTATCTTAGCAATAAATTTATCGACTCTCGATAATCTCAAGCCATTGTCTAAAGGAGTACGAATAACCATTTTGCATGAACTTACAGACTTGTGGTCAAAAGCCTGACAGACAGTGCCAATGTGATGTCAATTGACGAAACGTCGACAGATCTTCAAAACCTCTTTGCAACGTTGGAGCAGATTTTCAACCACAGAATAAAGCGTATGACAATGTTTCAATTAATATTGTGAAATATTTTAACAACTGCCTCTCAAGTAAACAAAAAATGAATTTAATTATAAAGCATTTGGCAAAGAAGTGATGTAAAGAGAATTTTTAACAAGTCCTTATGATTCATTGTATGAAATCATCAGCATTATTGAGTCTAAAAATAAAAATTACAATTAAAAGTTCCTCGAGTACATCACGAGGCAACAGTAGCTTCAACTGTCGGTCATCAGTTATTAATGTTGTTATTAATTATTATTGTTAATTAGTTAATTATTAATTGATTGATTTAACGTTCTCGAAGCCCACATAACCTGGTATGGGGGACCCGAGCAGAGGTTCCTGTGGGACTTTGTGAAAGTCGCCTGCAGATCCGTGCCGAGGAATTGTTTGTCGACTGTGGAATCCATGAACCTCCCTAAGACATCACTGGGAAAGGTGGCCGTGATGGTGATGATGATGATGATAATAGTGATGATGGTGATCATATGTTAATTTATTAATCATAGATTATGTAATTACATTTTAATTACATAAATGCATATGCAAAAACATGAGAACCTCAATTTCAAAGAGAGTGATTGAGGTTGTAGAGTGCTGACGAACATTGACCATCATTTGATTATTAATCAGCAGCCACTTCATTAATATTCATGTTTGATGAATATTCATGAATGTCAGGGAAGAGCCTGGCTGAGGATGTGTCTGATGGAGAAGAGGTTGTCGGATTACGTCAGAGCTGCCCTTCAGTCGTTCCAGATTCTCGAGTAGGTTTTTAAATTAACATTAAAGTAATTATTATTTAATATAGTTATTTATTATTGATGTTATTATTATTATTATTAATGTTATTATTATTATTATTGTTATTGTTGTTGTCATTATTATTATTATTGTTATTGTTGTTGTCATTCAAAGGATGTTTTATGAGGAAGGATCCGTCACAATGTCCGAGGAGGTGGCCATTCTGCCGGACATCCTGCTCGGACTCAACATCATTGACTTCAGGTGATGATGATGATGATGATGGTTTGTATGATATCATGTAAATTAATTATATCGAATTAAATTAATATTAGTTAATCAACATTCCTTAGATGGCAGCATCTCAATTATTAATTAACAGTCACCATTTGTTTTGCTCGGCACGATATTTACATTCGGATGATGCTTTCGTTTCCAGCTTCGACATCAAAGGGACGTATTTGGATTTCCCGTGGATACTTGCCATCAACTACTCCAAATACCTCAAGTTCAATAATCAGTGAGATCGTCATCATCACAATCATAATTAACATAACTCATTCAAATTTATTCATTTGCATATCACATTATTATATTAACATGTACCTGCCAACGTTTCAGTCCTAACGAGGCCATCCGATCGCTAAAACCCGATCAAGAACCCCCATTGGTCGGTTCGACCGAACAAGGAGCTCATGAATATGGAAATGAAGTGGACGAGCAGAAGCTTGACCCGAAAAAGTTGATGGAACAGCTGAGAGTTACCACAGAACAAAAGGTTATTATTATTATTATTATTATTATTATTATTAATAATATTATTATTATTATTGTTGTTGTTGTTAATTTATTATAATTGATAATAATGTTAATACAATATCTAACAATGCATCATAATAATATTTTAAACATTACTACTGATAAGGACATAATTCTTGAAAAACATTAATTTTAAATTTGATTGTTAATCTTTGATTCTCTTTTCATCTATTAGGAACAATAATTTATTTATTTGTTGTAATTTAATTGATAAGAATAAATTTGGATCATTTACAATAATAATTTATAATAGTAATAATAATTCGTTCAATCATCATTGGACTTTATAAACTCTTATAATAAACGTCACTCGTCATTCTACCTGGACAGCGTTACCTGGACGAGCTGCTGAGACTGAGGGAGTTGCAGATCGAGGACCTGAGTTCAGAAAGGAGGAGGATTTCGGAGGTCATCGAAGACGAGAAGGTTGAAAGGATGAAGGAGAAGACGCAGTTTGAGTCCATCATATTCGAACTGCAGTCGCAACTGTTAGTTGATTGTTGTGGATTATAAGATTTATTGTTGTTTTTATTATTGTTGTTATTATTATTATTATTATTATTATTATTATTATTATTATTATTATTATTATTATTATTATTATAAAGTTATATTAGTAATGTCATTATAGCTCTTCTTACTGTTATTTTGAATTGTGATGTTTTGTTAAAGGTTAAGAAGTTAAGATTGAAAATATTTAACTTGTATCATCCTTTCACAGAATCAGATGGTTATAATAACAACTAATCAGGTTATTATCGAAATTAAAATAATTTATTATCAATTATTTCAAGGTTCCACTTGAGAGAGCAGACGAAAGGACTGGCTATGAAGCTGCAGGAAAAGTCGAGAAGCGAAAGTGAAACCTCGCAGCCAGGTGTTCTCATGTCTCACCTGTTGACGAGGGAGGTGGAGGAGGAAACGATGCTGACCAATCAGAAACAGGAAGCGAGGCAAGTGATCTCGATTTGGATGCTTTCCTTTTGTGGTTGGAAAGTTATTTCTAAAATTATTGAGATTGCTGACATGTATTGTTAAAATAGTTAATAAATACAAATATAATTTTAATTGTTTAATTAGTATATTATTTTTAAATTAATCTGTCTTCTTAACAGCAGTTAGATTGTTCATGATCACAATAATAACTCCTGATAATCCTTATTTCTTGAATTTGCCAGCATTTCATTGGCCGAAGAGTTGAGAGAGTCGTTCGAGAACCCGGCCAATCAGAGCGAAGGGTTTCACGAAGCGGAATTGATGAAGGCCGAGCTGAAGGAGAAACAACTCGAGGGAAATAATTTTGAAGACTTTGTGAGGGCTTGAGAGATTCGCCCGTCCGACCGCATTCCGCTTGCTAATCCTATTGGCCGATGGCATCGCTAACCACTGCTTCTATTGGTTCTCTAACTTTAATGAAATTTTAAATGATTTATGTGCCGATTTTTTTTATAATTCATTGTCACAAACTTCTTATAATATTATAATATCGTTAAGTCACGTCTTACTGGAAACTGCAATGAGTCATTTTCATTGGCTGTTATAATTAGCTTCTTGCAGTCGTTGGAGTTTGTTTATTTCCTACTGCTGTTGTCATTTAAAAAAAATCCTTTTCCAATGTTTTGCAATTCGTCTGCAAAGAATTTAAACAGGATTTAAATGCTCTTTGAAAACATCTTGTTGTTTTGCTTCTCATTCGATGATCTTCCTTGTTGACCCCGTTCTTATCGACCTCGTCGGATGCCGATCGTCTGGGTCGTGCCGATTTCATCCGATCTTCTTTCGGCCAAGTTCTCGTGTTGTTGTTGCTGTCGTGGCTGGGGCCTCCAAATTTGAATTCCCGATTGACAATTTTTCTTGTTGTCATTTGTTTGTTAAAATATTTTTTATTTCGTTTAAAGTTTTATTTTGACCTTGTTTTTTTTACACTTATGTCACTTGATGGGGCATCAATCAGGAGATTCTGCAACTTGGTGCATTTGAAGTATTTATATTGGTTCTTTAATTAATAGAATTATAATTTAGTCTTTGATATATGTTGTGTTTTATATTACATATAGAAATTATATATATACGTATATGTTATAATTTGTTATTATTTTATAATATTTATGTTGTTATTGAATTTTCCATTCACGTGAGTGAAATGCTCAGTTTGATGATTCCTTGCTCGTGCAATTATGGGCACATCTTTGTTTTACTTAAATTATATCATATTATTATATTAAATAATATTATTATGTTAAATAATATTACATCAGTTTGTTTATAAATTACAATGTCAACCGATCAATGAATCAATTTCATTGTTGAGTTTTTTTTTACTTTTAAATGATTAGTTGCTCAAATTATTTTGTTGCGCCAAGCAACACAATGCAACGACTCCATCATTCCACGACCGATTACCATTTCATTAAAAATTATGATTCATAAAATTTTCTCCACTGGAATGTTTCTTTGAAATTCTTTGAAGTCACAAACGTGTAACCTTTCAAATCAATATCTGATTCTAAGTTGCTTGAGCAATGAATTATTTTAAGAATAAATCCACTAAAACATTATATTGATGTCTTCCAAGAAAAACTATTATCACTCATCCATCAAGCCATCCATCCATCCATCCATCCATTGCTTTGAGATCCCTTTAAGTTTCCATCATCAATTATGACGTCATAGTTTACACAGTTGCTTGTTTGTCCCTTTTTTGTATGCTTTGTATGTGTGTATGTGATGGGTATGCATGCATGTTTGTGTTGTTGCTTACTATGTGTAGAAATATAGATAAGATGCTGATTCATTATTCCGAACTCAATGAACTATGTTATGGCATGACGTTGACTTGTGACAAGCTGTTGTATTGGACGCCTGTTGCGCAACTTTAAAATCATAGCAGGCGATAATTCGGGATTCCCCGTGACGTATTGTTTATCACCAATGTGTCGATTGGTCCCACCAGTCGGTTCTATTATTATCGACATATTATAATTATAACATTATAATCGTTTGATAATGTTCGTAATCTTGTGCAATGATCGAAGTATTTTTGTGCGGATAGATTTAATGACCTATTTCTTTGTTTTAACTAATCCTGCTGACCTGCTCCTTTTTGCCGGCATCTGATTGGATCGATAATAAATGAATTTATTTAAGAAAAAATATTAGATATTAATATTATTATTATTATAAGATATTATTAATATTAGATATTAGATAATAAGAAAAATAATAATTATTATTATACACTTGCCTCAAGAGTTTATTGGGTACTATTCGTAGCGAAAAAGGGTCGATTTGATTTTTAACAATATTTGAGATAAATAATAATTATTATTGTTATTAAATAGCAACAAACTACAATAATCACGGAGTTAAGCTGGCAATAAATTGTTTGATGGAAGGTGCATCAACCGTCAACCTAACTAACCGTAAGTCGAAAAGCAGCGAATTCGAAATTTATTTTTACAATTTTTGTTCTATTTTTATACAAATAATAATAATAATATTGTAAAATATAAAGTAATAAATTATAACGTAATATTATACATATATATAATATACATAGCATATTATGGTACAACATAATATAATAAAAATCAGAATAATTGAAGCCATTTACTGGTGGCCACTCGCATCAGTCCGGATGGGCGTCATGCCTCACTTATTCCGACATCCGAATATCAGTCACGTGCTCAGGCACGGACTTCCTAAACGACCGGCAACCAATGGCGTCTCGTCTTTCGAGCCGGGCACCGCCCAGTCATTAGTCCGATTGGTCCGTTTGAATTTATTATAATGACTCTATTAATAACTCCAATTGATGTCGGAAATCGTTCGTCGTTTCGCCGGCCAAAGACAATAAATCACTTTTCTATTTTTTTCTTTGGAGGTCAAAATGGCCGCCACCTCGAATCATGTTGTGATTGTGGAGACTTTTTTCCATTTATTTAATTGATTTTAGGCAACAATTAGTTAACTAGTGTTTATGATGTCAAGTTGTCGAGTGATTGGTGATTAGATATGCTCTTTTGGTATATTACCATCAGGCATTATAAAATCAATCAATTAGCTTTCTAAAGGATCAATTGATCACAAATTTCAATTAAGACGGTAGCCATTAAACGGTCGGCATTCAAGCGCCCCAAGAAACCAACCTCTCTGGTAACGTCCGTGGTAATGGATAGGGTAACTTAGGGACAGCCCACGTGACAGGAGTGCCGGGCACGCAGGTGGGCGTGGCTTACGGAGGGCAATTCTAATTACGAAAGCAAGTCCAATTGGTTTGCTTCCTTCTCCCTCTCCTTGTATGTCTGTCTGTCCCGGATTTTAGTTTTGAATTCTTTTTTTTTGTTTCAAGATTTATTTCCTTGTAAGTTTTGATTTTTTATTAACGGATGTTTGTATGTATTTTTTGTATATATGTTTGAATTTGCATCTTATTGCTTCTAATTCTTCAGTACTTGTGTGCTTACGTGACTTCGTTTGTGCTGGTCTCCTCTTCGTGCGATGCAAAAAAACGGCACGAAATATTTTTTAAATATTAATAATTACAAATTAAATTCATTCTAATATATTTTAAATTTCTGATTTGACATTTTAATAGCCGAAAAGTGAGCGAAAATTTTTTACACATTTACCTCAATAGAGCATTGCAATATATTATAATATTAATAAACAATTTAGAAAATATTTAACAACAACAAAGAATGACAAGAATATTTGTTAAAAAACATCTCAAATTTCCAGCGACATCGAAACACAGAAGCAGACGACTTTCGCATTTTCCGTGTTGTTTGGCGGGAGTGCATTTAAGATTCGTTCCACCCATCGTGCGATACTTAGTGTAATTGCCTACGATTTCCGACCACGCCTACAATGTCTGCCTTGTATTCCAACATTTGTATGCGCCCCTGTCTGTATGGTTTGTTTGGGCCTATGTCTGTATGGTTTGTATGGGCGTTTATGTATTGTTTGTTTGGGCCTATGTCTGCATGGTTTGTATGCGCAAAGAGTTGTGCGGTTTGTATGTCAAACGGTTTGTATCAAGAGTATGTGCATGTATTTGTAGGAATACATTTTGCATTAATAAATCTAGACCTGCTTATTTATTGTTAAAGAGATTCAATCTGGTCCATCATAATATTAATATTATCAATTCTTATAATAATAATATTATTATTATATTTATTGTTTTATTATTCTTATTGGTAAAGACAATCATCATTATCGTCATCACCATCGTCATTAAGACAATGATTCCTGAGAACCCTAATTGGACTCGACAATCCAATCATTATTTCCAAAAAAACAATCAGGTCACTGACCCAATTCCACTGACCATCAACCAATCACCTTCCATTGAAAATCGACCAATGACAGTCGACCGTCATTCAGGAGGGGACTTTCCAGGCTTCCCTGTTTAATGACGTCACGAGAGAAGGAGTCACTTACGAGTGCTGAATTCAGTGGCTTCGATGGTGTTCGTTGGAGGATGGATCAGTTGTTCGAGTTGTTCGGATTTGTTGCTATTGTTGTTGTTGTTGTTGTTGAAAATTCAACTTTGTTGAGAGACGTTGTTGTTTGTTGAAACTGGAGTTGAAACGAGAAAGCTGTCGTTGTAGTTATAATTGTTGTTATTGTTGTCGTGACCGATGCATTTTCTTGCTACTGTTTTTGTTTTTGTTGTTGTTGTAACGACGTCATAAAGTGGTGCAAAAGGTAAGAAATCATTTTCATTTATTATTAATTCACGGTTCGCCTAAAATATTCGAAATAATTTTGAATGATAAATCTTTATCAAATCAATTATATTTTGCCGAATATTATATGAAACTGATTGTTCGGTTAAAATTTATTTCATAAAAATAGATAATTTTAATCATTTCAGAAAATTCTATGAGTTGCTTTAAAATCAAGTCAACAATTTGATAAATAAAACACGAATACAATTATTATTATTAAATAATTAATTATTATAATTAAATTAATATTATAATTAATATCAAAATTAAATATAATTAAAAACAAAGGACAGCATCGTTTCAATCGAGAACCATTGGAAATCAACTCCTATGGACAATAACCTTCAACAAAGTCCCGAATCGAAACTCAAAAGTCAGCATTTCAAGAGCAGTTTCAGCATCGAATCTCTGATCGGAAACAAACGAGACTCAGTAGAACGGCAGAGCTTCAGTCCAGAAGCCGAGATCAACCTGTTTCACCCACCCATCCACCCACCCATCCATTCACCCATCCATTCACCTATCCATCCACCCATCCATTCACCCAGCCACAGATGTTACCCAGGCAGTCATGGAATTCTGCACAGAAGTACCCTGAGACTCTCGGAAAAGTCTTTTCCTGTGATGGGGAGGTCGGACGGTATTTTGAACCCACTTTTCGTTCAGAAGATGGAAGTGGAAAGATCATTTCAGATTCATCATCCAAGAAATTTTGCTTCGAAACTTCAGACTTTTTATTCCAACAGAGCTAGTCTACCACAAATACCACCGCCAACATCATCGTCAACGTCGTCATCGTCGTCAGAACTTCTGCACGCACAGCGAGGTGTCTATCCGGTCTTCCAGGTGAAGTCGACTGCTGAATTCATCCGTGCCAGTCTTTCCAGGAGTCTCTTGACTGATGATTCCAGACAGGAAAGAGAATCTAGGAACGATTCGTTCGAAAAAATTTTCGGAAAATACAAAAACTTTAACGAGTTCTGTGGAAAACCTGCAGACAAAGAAGCACAAGACGTCAACGAACGCGAGGTGGAAGCAAACGAAAGACCCTACGAGGGCTCCAAAGACTTCCAAGTGGAAGAAAATCTTGATGAAGAAGCGAATATGAACCGGCAGGAGCTCCTAAGAGCATCGAAAAGACAAGACCTGTCCTTCAATCCTGCTGGAAATTCCGTTCGCGCGTTCAAGCGTTTCAGGGAGCAGTCAGAGGACCACCCCTGCCAGCCTCAGACTCCATCCAAATATCTGCCTGAGATCGGTGGAGAGTTTTACCACTCGGAAATCAGATACAACATCAACGGAAAAAATCCTATGAACGTAGAGGAATGTTTCCAAAACTGCGACCAACGTACAACAACACAATCCCCTCGAAGCGCAAACCAATCTGGAGACTACGATACAATTGGAAACTCCTCAGAGCAAGACGAACATCAGCGAAGACTGCAGAACACGGGCGACTGCACGGAAGCCATTTTCAAGGCCACTCTGTACAAAGTCTTTCCGACGATGCACAAGAAGCGTCTGAGCAGGAAGGTATCCTCCTTCTATAACTGCTTCGTGGGGTCGCCCAGGGTGGGGTCAGGGTGTCCCGCGGCTTCCGACACCTCCCCTACTCGCGTATTCCAGGGGATCAACTGTGACGTCCAGTCGACTCCGAAGGAACAGGAGTGCAAGGAGCAGAAGGATCAGAGGAGGGACAATCGCGAATTGGGTATGAATATTAATGAATTTACAGCATCATTATCGTCATCGTCGTCATCATGTCACCTTAAAGTGGACACGTCCGAAAGGTTGACAGTGAACTTTGAGAACATCCCTTGTGTCAACATTCTTTGTCGATGAGCACGGATGTGTAAGTTATAACAGTACTAAGTCCAAATTAAAGGAGAACCACTTCGATATCCCCCTTGGCGATAATGATAACGACATTTAATAACAAAGTTGTTTATTGTTATAATAAGTCATAATTCAAATAATTTTTAATTAATAAAACGCATTTAATAAAGAAATAATAAAAAAATAACGCCATTAGATGATTCAATAATTGGCTAAACAAATCTCTATGCAGCTAAAAATTCCCTGGAGCCCTAAATAGGTCACCGGGGAGAGGTTAAATAGGGCAGGAATGTCAAAGGTCACAACCCCGAGCCACATAGGAGAATATTCTATTTTTTCTCGTGTTTCTACATCGGAACTATGTTGTTTATTGCGCCAAGAGGTCCATCGTAATTTTATCTAATTTTATAGAAAAGAAAAAATAAGAAATTCTACGTAATATAGGCTTAAGCACATTCGGGTCACTGGTCAAACTGGGGTTACTGTACTAGGATTGGGGTTAGGGTAAGGGATAGGTATCCTTAGTATTAGGATTGGAGTTAGGTTTAGCGTTAGGGTTAGGATAAAAGTCAGATTCTCTACTTCTTTCGGTTTTGGATATCGAGTAAATCTTGTGTATATTTTAAGTATTAATTATTATTGTGTATATTATAAGTAATAATTATTATAATGGTGTATATTTTAAGTATTAATTATTATTATGTATGTTGCAAGTATTAACTATTATTGTTGTAATAATATTAGGACATCAATTTGTTTACTTTTTCTTTAACAAACATCGTAATTTAACAGATGAAAAATGGTTTTTATTCCTAAACGTCTATCCAATCCGAGAGATTTCGAGATAAGTATTTAAAATAAAATTTAATTTCGTGCAAATTTAAATCGACACTAAACCAATAAACCAATAACGCAAAGAACTGTAAGCAACGGCCCATTCCGAGAAAAGAGATCCAGGCAGACAAGCGGGCAGACATCGTAGTAGACAAGTCGGAATTAATTACAGATGACTTCCATCCTTATCTTGGAGACGTCTCACGGAGACGGAAGATGAGCCACTGAAGTTTGCTTTTATCTTCGCTCTTCAAGTTAAGCTGGAACGGTTAATAATCTCCATCCTGGAGTAAAATGATCAGCAAACGAAGCGATTGAATGCCTGCCTGCTTATCAGATTGCCGGATAACGCCCATTACAGAGCTTTTAGGGAGATGCTAGGGTCCCTTCTCCACAATCCCCCCATAAAAATAGGGGTTGATGTTTTCGAATCTGCGGATGGATCGAATAGGCATATAGGTTGGTGTATGGCTGTGGGGGAATGATGAATGGATGGCAAAGTTAAGGGGAGCTATCAGATGGAGAGCCCCAAATTGTTGCATCTCGGCTTTTTTACGACATTGTACCAAGATATCAAGATGGTCCACAGACCATTCGTAGAATTAATTTTGGATTCCAGATTTTCGTGATTAAGACCATTTGTTTAGCGATCCTAAAAGTTAATTAAGTAGTAACTGTATTTTCATTCAACTTAATAACAATATTTTAACAACATCGATCCCAACAAATCAGATAAAAACAATCCAAATCATATCCTAAATATGTAACCCCTTGAATCGTATCCCGAGACCCAAACCCTCCTAAGACCTCCCCCTAACGTACAGCCTTCCCCCTCACGGAACACTACTCGACCCACCAGGATCCGCGAACAAGAAGAGAGTTATATGGAAGCAATTCCATGCTTTAAATGGCTGATTAGATCATACTGATCTCCCTCCCTTTATTAGGGCCGTAATTCGCTCTCCTAATGTCCCAGCGCCGGCCTCGCTCCGACATTAATTAACGTCAGTCAAGCGTGACGCAAGTCAAGCGTCAAATCCGGTGCGCGTTTATTAGCGCTCAAGCAGGCACGGACGCAGGCGCGCGATCGCACGGTCACAATTCATTGAGTCGTGCGTTCAGTGACGATCATCGGCGTGGTCAGTCGAGCGTGGAACGACCGTGTCCTAATATCTGACATCCCAGCTTCCCTGTACATTGTCAAACACGAAAGTCGAAATATAAATCGTTATCGACGGCAATCGTTTAAATCTAAGAAGCAGAATATTATCGCGTTTTGTCACTTACCTAATTAACATAGCATAAAATAATTACATCTTCGCGATATCTTTACAGATGGAGATCAACCTTATCCAGACGACATGGATACTTCCAATCCTCTCCACGACCAGACAGACGGACCCTCGTCGGACGGCGGACAACCTCGCAATCAGGAGTCAGACGCCGGAACCAACCCGGAAAAGATAAAGGACGCCAGAGCGCCAGAGAGTGCAGAAAGGTCACCTTTTCCAGCTGTGGAGTGCAGCGACGAGGAAGAAGAATCTGGTTCTGGAATGAAGTCACAAACGGCGTCAAAAGTCAAAGATATGGACAGCCTCAAGAAACTGTTGGCTCAAAGCGATGAACATTTTCCATTCGGTTCATCGTGTTCCAGTATCAATTACTGGAAAAGGTTCTCAGAGGGCTGTAGGAGTTCATCGGCCAATGAGAAAACGGGACGTCTTTGCAGCTCCAATAGCGAATCGGAATCTGGAAATTCCAGTTTCGAGGGCAAGGATTTCTGCCCGGTTTCAAAATTTGACTTCTTCAGGAACTTCAACCTTCAACCTTCATACAACAAGGACACGAGTGGCGTCGTCCAACGGTACAACGCGGAATATGAAAACCACTCTCAGACCATGAGGCACAATTCCTTCCAGACCGCTTACAAGTATTCCGTACACCAAAGTCTCTTGGCAAAGAATCAAGACTCTAAGGATATCAACGGAAGACCAATCGCTCTTTCTGCCAGTTCTTGGAGCAAAGCGATGCAAAGAGGCGACACCCCGGAAGCCGGATGGAGTCCAAAACTCGGACTGGAGAAGCAGTCCTACGAACGAAGGCTGCCTGGGAAAGCAGGTCAGGAGTTCACGGAGGATCAGGAAAGACCGGCAACCGACGAAGAAGACATTGACGCCGGTGAAGCAAACGACGAAACCGCGTCGGCAGACCAGCAAGAAGCCGTTAGCTAAATTAAGAATAAGATAATGAATAAGAGTTACACATTATAAACACGAGCAGCTCATTTTGAATGCATTATCGTATGCAAAGCAGTTGGACATCGCTGATTATCATAACTTATGCAGGATCAGTCTCAGCTGCACCAATCGCAACATCTTCAGCATCACAGGAGACGGAGGACTGCCTTCACCAGCGAACAGCTTTTGGAATTGGAAAAGGAATTCCACAGCAAGAAGTATCTGTCACTGTCAGAAAGGTCACACATAGCCCATCAGCTCAGACTCAGTGAAGTCCAGGTTAGACGGAAGGAGCTATGTTAATGAGGACTAACTAAATTATAATTATTATAATTATCATTGTTATTTAATTGAATTGAATATTCTCCAGTATGCATGGAAAGATGATCTATGGTGGGATTTTGCAAAGATGAATGTGAAATATTTTATGCTAATTAATCGCTAATTAATTCATCGGACTGAAGGTCTAAACATAATTTATGACCGCAAATAAAAGAAACACGCTCACGTGCACAATTAAGACCGATCGGCATAAAACATGCGCATGCAACTGATAAATATGCAAATGAAATCCTAAAAAATAAACATCAACCTTGAAATAATCGTCAATGAACAATAAACTCGAACAGGTAAAGATTTGGTTCCAGAACAGGAGAGCAAAGTGGAAGAGGGTGAAAGCCTGCAGTGTCGTCGGATGTCGCCCCCTGATGCCACCTTCGAATAATTCGAACCCAATTGACCCCACCTCGCCTACCGCCCAATCGGGATCCGGGGATTCGTCGAGGAAGGCCCAAGAAAAGACAAAGATCGTAGTACCGATACCCATACACGTAAATCGGTTGGCCGTCGGGCGAGGCCAGGCTGGCCAGCAGACCCTTCAACACCTGAAGCCGAGTTACGGTGACACGGACGTCAATCATTCCTACAGTATTCTTACGCCGACGCACCATTTCGGCGTGAATCTCGGAGCGTCTTCCGGCGTTTCCGTGTTCAGTCCAGCCAGGGGTCTGGCCGCTTCCGTGGCCCACCTGGGGCAGCCCTATGGACAGCCCTCTTCCCATCAGGGACAGTTTCCGATGTTTCATCGAAGTTCCAGTTTCAGCAACAGAACAACTTCTTTATAGAAGATGTCGAAAGTCAAAAGGGTATAGAGGATGTGCTCGCCAACAGACTTCAAGTATAGTCTCAAGTTAACTTCAACAATTCAACATTAGCCTGTAAATACTTTCTTCTTTAAAAAAATCGTCTTCAACTTAATTACTTTCACGATTATTCATTGTTCATTTGAATAAATCATTTACATGAATATTCATCGATTTGGATCACATAACAGAAAATAAAAGTGCGAGTAGATTCACCATCTACATCATCTCAGATCGTTCTGTTCGCGGGCCCAGAAATTTTAGGTCAAGCTACTTGCCTGACCCAATTTCGATCAGTTTTATTAGTCGAAGCGTTAAGAAATTGATTAAGCTTGTGTTATTGAAACAAATAGTCATATCTTTGTCATTTTTTGTATCCCGGTATAAATGTCAGCATAAGTACAAATCTTTACAAATTCTATTTTTATATCTGTGTCACTGTTTGTAAGTCTGTTTGTATCTCTTTCTGCAAGGTTTTGTCTGAAATTCTGACATGGAGGCTCCACCTCCATCCTGGATCAATTCAGGCAATTAGACACACCCACGTTCTTTTCAATCATTCTCACTCCTGCCGAACCTACGTTCACTCCCTTTCACTCATCCTTTCATTCAGTCGATCATCGGATTAAGGTTGCCGTAGACATCGATAGAGGTGCTGATAGTTATGATTATGATGATGACGACAATGATGATAATGGTGATAGTGATGATGATGATGACAATGATTAAGATTGTGAGGAGGAGGACGACGATGATGATTTCAAAGTTGACATTAACGGCGTCAATGACGGTCAGCTCGGTGATTCCAGCGTCCGTTGCCAATGGAAACGATGATGACGACGACGACGATGTATTCGGGCGATAAACGAGCAGCACCAATAACCATTTAGCGGGACCATTCCAGTGACGTCATAATCCCAGGTGGTTGTGCGTGGTCACTCGTTGGAGCAGTTTGCGACGTAAGGGACATTAGATGTGACTGAGTGATGACGATGACGACGACGACGATGATGATAACGATGATGATGATGATCATCGGGTGGATGGATGGATGGAAGGGTGGATGGAAGGGTGGATGGATATGGGTGTTTATGGTCGCTTTAATTGCTTTCAATTAATGGAGACGTCCACGCCCAACGGAAATCGTTCAGTCGGTTTTTCTGATGATGATGATGATGATGATGATGATGATGATTATTATTATTATTATTATTATTATTATTATTATTATTATTATTATTATTATTATTATTATTATTATTATTATTATTATTATTATTATTATTATTATTATTATTATTATTATTATTATTATTATTATATTTGAGTGAACGACGATACGGCACTCAAGAGGACAGGATGGGCGTGTGACACCTACTGTCCACTCTCAAAGAAGGTCAGGTCAAAAGTTCAAGTTCCATTTGCCGACCTTCGACGATGGTTATGATGATGATGATGATGTCGGGTCAGCAAAGAACTACGACGTAAGACATGATTTTCTCTCAATTAATGAATTTATGAATGAAATTATGATAAATTATGATAATTAGTTATTAATTTTGGAATTTATTAGAACAACAGCACCCCTATTCTGACGACCTCACTCCTTGGTACTCGGCCAATGAACCGTGTCTAATATCCGAGGCTAGCTGATTCATTAGGCCACGCATCATTAAACAATGTTTTGCTTGCCTGGCACCGAACTGGAAAAGAAAGACTGCAAAGCTTTTCCATGGGACACCTGGATGCTCCACGCTCGAGTGACTTTCAATTAATATCTCATTTTTACCCCTATCACTGTAAAAGCCATCGTCGTGATGATGATGATGATGATGATGACGGCGATGATGATGATGACGGTGATTGTTATTGAGGTAATGAAACCCGTGAGTGCCCCCAAGTCGTCGTTTATGGCATTATTATCGTCGTCGTCTTCATCTCCACCCACTCCAGGTGACAGTTACTCATCCAGGTGACTCGAAGTAGTTACGCAAGAGTTAATTTGACACCCTGGTCGAGCTGAGGAGAGGAATTATTTCGTAACTATTTATAGGCGTGACGTCATCGCACCTGTCATGCGGACGGATGGATGGATGGATGGATGGGTGAGCGGATGAGCAAATAGACGGAATGGTAGTTGGATGAGAGGGTGGGTTATTGGGTGGTTGTTTTCATCGGATGATTGTTCGATAAAATCCATGAGATTGGTCGCAGTGCTGATCAATGGGAACCAATGGATTTTCATTCGATGATGATGATGATGATGATGATGATGACGACGATGGGAATGATGATTATGATTATCTTGACCACATTGGAGATGCTATTGTGGTTGTTGTTTTGGATCCTATCACAGAAATTTTAAGATATGTCATCTCTAAACTAATCAACAATCTTGTTCACCCACTCATTCGCTAAATTATCCATCCATCCATTTAATATAATTATCCATCCATTCATCCACCCAATTCCACAACCGCCACCCACTTGGGGGGGGGGGCAAAAACAAAGCAATCCACAACGAGATGAACGGCGATCAATTTCTTTCGTTGTTCACGGTCCGCTGCCTGTTCGCTCATCCGTGTCAATTCCACTACACGAGAATAAAACGCCCGCTCCGTAATAATAAGATAGATTTATCGGCCTATTTGAAACGCTGGACATTGGAGTAGAATCTTACATCAGTCGGAACTGGATAGACCCTTCAGTTGTGCAAAACCTTAATAACATGTTAAACCTGATAGAGTCAATCTCTAACCTTGGGAATCAGAAGTTTTCAACGTTCATGTCTTTGTGCCAACTTTCGTTTTGACCATCCTAGGACCAACTATCATTCGATGTTGTAGTTATATTTTTTTTTAAATTGTGAATTTTAACTGAATATGAGACATGTTAACGTGTTTTGGTTATGTTTTTTTTACATCACGTTGCACGGACAAGAAGGTCGCATTTTTAAGTACGATTTAATTTACCATTGTACTGTGTGCTAACCTCTTCATTTCTTGGTTCAAAAAAGGAAAATTCAATGATTTGATCACCAGCGAGAGTAATTTTATCATTTATGCTTCGAAAAAAGGCATAAAACAAAAAAGGTCATCATCAATTAATGTATCAGCTAATTCTCCATTAATGCTAATCTTAAATTTACTTATTGATAAATTTTTTTTTAATTTAATTTGAAATAACAATTTTAATAACATTCGCCAGGGATACCCAGAATTTTCAGTTTCAGATTTCGATATTATCCAACCGCTGAGTTCCATTTAGACAAATTTTTTTTAAATTCAAAACACAATACATCAACCTTTATGGTTTGAATAAAAATATTAAAAAAATTTTTAGGAAAAGACAATAATTTAAAGACGTAAGGTTTTTGCGAAATCTAAGAAATATTATCAATTATTTCAGTATTTAATAGATGGTGTTCAGCAAAACGAATTCTTTATTAAATTCATCGTTTATTGTCTTCAATTCAATACAATAGCTTTGCCGGTGTTTACAATCGGTGAGGCACTGTTTCTGCCGGACTGCGGACTAATCAGGGGTTTACTAAATTAGTAATTATTCTTCAAACTAAATCATTTGTAACATGGCGACATCACTCATCGGTCCTTCAATTTTGAACTCGGATCTTTCGAAGTTAGCAGACGAGTGCAAGCGAATGCTGGATGCAGGAGCTGATTATTTACATCTCGATGTTATGGACGGTCATTTTGTTCCGAACCTGACGTTCGGTCATCCGTTTGTCGAATGCCTTCGACCTCATTTTCCTGGGGTTTTCTTCGATGTGCATATGATGGTGTCCAATCCAGAACAGGTAACTTATGAAAGTTAAGAGAAATTCTAAATAAACCAAACAAGTCTGATCAATGACTCATATTTCCACTAGTTTTTAACAGTTGAGTGGAACCTTATCCTTTTACATGATTTTAAGAGATTATTGAGCTCACATTGTGTAGAATTAACATTTATTTACCAACAACTACAATGAATTGTTTCGTCCTTCAAGTGGATCGAACCAATGGCCAAAGCAGGAGCCAACAACTACACGTTCCACGTGGAGGCCACCAAAGATGTTGCCGGTTGCATTGCAAAGATCAGGCAGAGCAAGATGAAGGTGACGACATTAATAATAATAATTATTATTAATAATTATAATAGATTAATTATAAAATAATTATCACATATTAGTTACACGTTATAACATTAATTTCTATTACTTTATTTATTCCAATCATCACTCCACCAACCCCAATCCAGGTTGGAATTGCAATAAAACCAAAAACACCCGTGGACGACATCCTCCCGTACCTGGAAAAGGTCGACTTGGTTCTCGTCATGACCGTCGAACCTGGTTTCGGAGGTCAGAAGTTCATGGCCGACATGATGTCGAAGGTAGGAGATGTTTTGTGTTAAACATAAGATGATGATGATGATGATGATCATGATGGCAGTATTTGTCTTTGTTATTGATGACGGACTTTTCCTATATTGAGTTTGGTAGTGATCTGATTGCTGATAATGATGATAATAATTATTATTAATTATTAATGCTAAAGGATAAATATATTACATTAATAACTAGTAATAATAATAATTATTATTATTATTAGCATAGTTAGCATTAATAATAATTGTTGTTATTATTATTGTCAATTGCAAGTTATTATTATGAATATCATCATCACGACCACACTTTTTCCAGGTGTCGCAGCTGAGGTGTCTTCGTCCGGACCTCGACGTGCAGGTCGACGGTGGTGTCGGTCTCGACACGATAAACATTTGTGCCAAGGTTGTTGTCAGGGGATGCACTGGGTGACCCCTTGGGAGTTTTGATGGTTTTTTTATAAATGGGATGGACAAACCGTTGTCTTTAATGATGTCCAATGATGATGTTATTATTATTGTTGTTATTATTGTTATTATTATTATTATTATTATTATTATTACCATTAATATATTAGTATTGTTATCATCATTGTTATATTGTTCACCTTGTTACTTTCCAAAACCTTCATATTTGTTTGCAATTATTACCTGATTATGGTTATGGCTTATCCAATAGAAAATGATCCTTCATTACGTCATCATCATCACCACCACCACCACAGATAACTGAATGTTGTTCTTTTTTGCAACCTTCAGTCAGGTGCAAATGTCGTGGTGTCTGGCAGCGCCCTCGTGAAGAGTTCAAACCCTCGGGAACTTCTTGGAAAAATGAAGGCCGCCGTCGACGAATCCATTGCAGAGTTTCGGTCGAAAAACCGTTCGGTCGCGTCCCGAATTCAGAAGACGTAGTTTTTTGGATTGTTTTGTTTGTGGCAGTTCGTTGCCATGTTGGTGTCGTTTGGCTTTATTAAATGTTTAATTATATAAATAAATATATAAATGAATAAATGAGTTTATCCTCAGAATAAAAGATTGTAATTAAATGGAATTGATTAAGATGTAATAAAACTTTTAAATTTTATCGTCTGGGGTAACTGAAGATTCAAAGTTGTTTGTTGCCAGAGTCCACGAGTTATAGAATTGTAGTGTTAGACCGTGATGCGTAGTTGGTGATGGAAATGATGGGGAATTTTTATGGGAATTTCCCAACGATGTATGGTTTCATTTTATAGCGCGCTCTTAATTTTCTCCCTCAAAACTCGTCCAAATGGTAAGTTTTTTTGTTCGAAATGTAAAAAATTTAAAACTAAAATCTGTGAAATTCTGGTCCGGCACGTTCCTGGTCTTCGTTAGCGTCTGCCGAATCTCCCGCCAAGTCCCAGCGGGTCCTGTCTTTTGCGGAAGTCTCTGAATCTTTTGCCGAAGTCGTCTGATTCGATGTTTCTGTTGGAGATGACACTCAGTGATCTTTCTAAGGAAACTGTCAGAACTTTGGCGGAGTTGAGGACGTTCAGGAGTTCCGCAGTCAGGTCCTCCATATTCTCCAGTCGGTCCTGGATGGATTGGGTCGTTGCCTCGCAACCGATCGACGCCATCCAAACCGTTGTCATGGCAACCAGGAGGAGTGCAAACGAGATGGACTTGTCTTGCTTCATTCCTTCGAACGAATGAATGAATAAATGAGCGACTGAGGGAGTAAATGAATGAGTGAATTTCACGCTTTAACGATCGCTCGTTTAATTATAAAAGCGAAATGAATTTATTTTATTTTATTTTATTTAGCAGATAAATGCCTAAATAAATTGACTCTGTCTGTGTAAAGCAATTTATTAAGTCATTAATTTAAAACTATTTAAGCCGATTAGACTGGTAATTCTTTGCTCATCGAGAATATAATATTACAGCTGTTACAATGAGGAAACTTGGATTCCAAAATTAATGAATTCCTTTCAGAAGAATCAAAAGAGAAATTCAGGCGACACGTTCGAGAATCTTCGGAAGGAGGGAACAAGAAATAAAAGAAAACAAATATCAAACATTCGCTGATTTGTTGACTCTTTGTTTTTAGCCGGAAGTAAGCCATTGCTCGGAGCTAACTCATCTTCGTTGGCGTCTTCGCATCCTCTTCATTTTGAATGATGGCCGTATAGGAAATTGTTTTATTAATTTATTGTTATTTTCTACTGTTGTCAAATTATTTTTTAATAATAAGTAATAATAATATTAGAGCAATAATAACATATAATATAAATTAATTATTATTGTTATTATTATTATTAAAAAATAATGTATATTATTATTATTATTGTCCGTTCATTAATCTTGCGATGACTTACAAATTTTACGCTGATTCAATTAACAAGCCGACAGCCAACAGATTTTGAATGCCAGCTGGCAATTTCTCAAAACTGGTTTTAGACATTGTCTTAGTCTGAGTCAGAGTCAGACAGTCTGACAAGTCTGTCTCAATCTGGGATGCGAATCCATGACCATTCGATTAGCAAAAACATAAAAAAAAACACAAGGAAGGAAGCACGTAGTTATTAATGGGTTCTTATCGAACATTGAATTTGTCATCGAACGTTGATCTATGCAGGATCAGGCTTTCTGGGCAAACAAAACGCGACTAAGAGTCTGTTGTGGGGAGGCAAAATGGAAACTCAAGACAAACAAAAGGGAATCAAAACAAATTATAAACACACAACAAAAAGTCACCCTTCTAGACAATTTCATCTCGAATCTCAAAACTGATGCGGTACAAACTCGTTCGCGCCTCCATCACAAACCGGAACCTATTTTCCATTACCAGCTCTCTGGAGACATTCCGTTCCGACTTCAGTGTCATCGACTGGGATCCTAAGAAGTGATCATCGTCATCATCGTCGTCGCTGTCGTCGTCGTCATTCTTCATCATAAATCAAACCGCATCGTCATCTTTATAATAACAAGTCGCTACTACTTTCATCACCCTTAACTCAAATATGAACACTCAGTACTCCGGGCCTAACAGTTCCCTCATCACGTACCCTGCAGACAAATTCACTTCTTTTTATTAATCTTTTTAGAACATTCACTTTCGATCGTCTGAAAATGGAATGTAATCGATCATGTACGTGAGATTTGTCCGCTGAGAAATGGGACCAAAAAGAGCAAATTAAGTCATCGCTATTTTTTTCTCACTCCGTTCACTTTTAAACGGCTTTATTTACGAGACCGTCGTGGACTTTTTTGCATCGAGCGGAAATTGGAATCATCGGTAGAATTAATTAAAGCATTTGGGGCAAAATGAATCACATTGCGTCGCCTTTGAGCACGTCGGGCTCTTTCTGCGTTATACACGTACATAATATAATATCCACTCTATATGCTTGATATACATCGCAATTTTAATCGTACGATTCTAAAATTTCAAGAACCATCCCTATGCCTGTTACTTTTGATACTTAGTCTCAGACTCTATTCTACCTTACAACTCCGGAAACCCTCTAAAAAAAAATGATAAAACTTTTCACAGCTTGTTGGCGTTGGTCCGCAAATCATCCAGGTCCAAATATTGTAATGAATTATTGTTCTCTGTTTTCAAATTTCATTTAAGTGATAATATTAGTAGATTCTGCAATGCGCTATTGGATTAAAACAAAATTGACATGCAGTGCATTAATCATTATTTAACTAGCTTATATATTAAATATTCTTGTTAAGGACTAAAATTGAATACTGCTTCTTTAAAGTCTGCATGTTTGCATTGTTATGTTGAAAGACCAATGCAAACATGTGGCTTCTATATTAGCATCGTCTTCACACAAAAACACTGCAACTAACTTATTATTAATTAAATAATAAAAATAATAAAAAGCTAATCTGTCTGCCTGTTTAAAACATCATTCAAATGCTCAATTTTAACCAAATTTCTAATCATCCTTCTTTTTCAGAAGTGGTTTTGGTCGATCACTAATTTCTCAAATATTATCATTCTTACTTATTTTTAATGAAGATAAATAAGTGTTCAAGCCTAACTTTGGGAGTTTTACAAACCTATTTAAATCTATTTAATCCTAATAACAGGAAATATTTCCATTAATTAGGAAATAATAAGTTAACCTCAGGCATGAACAAATACGTCTAAAGAAAATAGCTCTAAATTAATCAAAAATCTCACTTGAAATTCGCCTCGGAATGCTTTTCTCCAGGAGTGGACCCTCTGATACCCTCTGACTGTTGGACTTTTATACCCGTCGGGCAGCCTGTTTAACATGCGCGCATAGCATCCTCAGAATACGACTTTGCGATCCTATTTTACAATGACCGTAAAACAAACTTTCTCTGCTCTTTCCCCAAATTAACACCGGCCATTATTCCCGTGCTCATGACTGAAATGCCACTCGGGGCAACGGAAAGGCCGCGATTCTAAAATTCGAATGGCGAACGCTTCGAGACTTTTATGGAGGTTTTTCGTCAAAAGTTTCGTTCTCGAGGTTTGTATTGAGACGTTTGATTGACTTGTTTCTTTAAAAAGGATATTTCTCTTTCACTAATGACACTTTTTGTCACCTTAACGACTTCTCAATGACCAGTTAAAGACTATTTAAGCTTCTTCAGTCAATCTGCTTCCTGAATGGTGAAATGTAATTCTATTTTCTAAAGTCTATTTTGGGTACCCATTTATAGTATAACAGAAATAGCAATTTCATTTGTAATTTTTAATTTTCAATTATTTTTTAATTAATAAAGTGTCTTCACCACCTTTCATACAATTAGTCTGGTAACTTATCGAGTCCATAAATATCACTTTGCCAAAATTCATAACAGCTTATAACAGCTAAAGTTTAGACATCTTAAGACCGCACATTTCTAAAAAGCAGGGTTGAGTGAAGTCACTTGTAAATAAATTTGCAATGAAAATTCAAAATCGTAAGAACAAATGAAATCATTTCAAATCAAATTCCAGGTTTGTTAATATAATATGAACAATATTGACAAATTCAAATCTTGGACAACTGATGTAAGAGTCGAAAGCGGACCTTTGTGGACAAGGGGGAAGGGACGATGACGTCGCCAGGCCGGACCGGGACACCAACCATAGCACAGTAATAGATAGTTTGAGGGCGCTAATTTGCCGGAGTTTGCCTTAGAGCAGAAACGAAAGATTGTATTAACTGCATGGAAATAAAATAGTTAAAAAATTATAATTCTAAATGATTTTACTGGTTTCAATCAAAAAAGAAAAATCATCATAATCATGATTTCGAAATTAAAGTAGCACAAACTTAAAACCATTCGACTTCATATATTACCCATCCCTACCTAAAAGCAACAACATTTTTCCGGCTTGACTGTTCGATATCATTGAATATGCCGACTGTAAACATAGAAAGAGATGATTTGTTCCGTTTGTTGGGCAGGACATACAGTGAGTCATAATCGTAACCGACAATTTATTTTGAGTTTTATAAGTCCAAAGTGCTTGGAGTTTGAAAAAGCTACACGTGAAACGTATGCGCGATAGATAAACCCAGAATTTGCAATTAGAATGTTGTCAATTATGTTAAATCAAATATTTTTAAGTGTTTTCAAAATTGGCCAAAGGATGAACTCAGATGTAGATATTTTCATTAGTTTCAAAAGATGATGAAATACTGTTACAGCAGCGTATGTGCCATCATAAATAAAAATTGAATCTTCCATTCCAGCTGAAGAGGAGTTTGAGGACCTCTGCTTTGATTATGGACTGGAATTAGATGAAGTGGTTAGTAATATAAATTCAACATTCGTGCAGTTGTGATATCAAATGCTTACTTTGTATGATGTGAATGTGATGCTATGGGATTTTCTCATTACTAATTATAAATTTGAATTCATGCACTTTTGTCTAACTGCCAACAGCTTTGTTTGGTTTGTTTGATGCATTAGTTGAGGCACTTCTGAGAACGAGCCTGAGAAACATTCATCGTTTCATTGCAGACATCAGAGAAGGAGATGATATCTCGAGAGCAGGGAGCTGACAAAGCCATCAATTCCAAGGCCTCTGACAGTGTCATCTACAAAGTGGATGTGCCTGCAAACAGGTTATTTGCATGTGACTGATCTTATGAAAATGCATGACCATTTGTATTTATTGTGTTCTTGTTTAAGAGCATGTGATTGGATGTAATGTACAAATCATGAATATTAACGAGATCTCTTGTTAACAGGTACGACCTGCTGTGCGTGGAGGGCCTGACTCGAGCTCTGTTGGTTTTTCTGGAAAAGTGAGTTTAAATTGACATAATTTATTATAAGGTCAGGTTTAACTGTCATAATTTATAAGTTCATTAATAATTTTACACGCATGTAAATTATGTGCTTGATGCATTTTTCTATGTTATTTAGTTGCTGGCAGATGTTGATGATAGTAATGGTGCTATTGATTATTCATGAGATCCCATTTACATTTATTTTTCAATCAGGGTTGATGCTCCTCTTTACAAAACTGTTGAGCCATCATCTGGCCCCATGCAGCAACTCATTATAAAACCAGCTGTGAGTGGAACATTTCATCAATAATTATTTAATGCATTAACATTTTAAATTGACTTTCTATCATCATCATCATCCTTACTGCATTTGCAGACGGCTCAGGTTCGACCATTTGCAGTGGGTGCCGTCCTAAGAGGCGTAACCTTCACCCAGGTCGGTCACTGGTTTCAGACCTCATTAATATTAATTACTTAGCCATATTTTCGTTTACTAATGAGACGTTTGCTAACCTGTCCAGGAGAATTACCAAAGCTTCATCAATCTCCAGGACAAACTGCACCAAAACATAGGAAGGTGAGATGCAACAATTCCCCTATCATTATGATTTCATTAACATATTATAACAAATCACATTAATATTCATCTGACTGTTCAAGTCATCACAATCCAACATTACCTTACTAATATTAATACATAATGATACTACTATTGCCAATAATAATAATAACAATAATATGTAAGACTAATAATACATTACTTGACTAATAACTTGTCCTGTCCTGTTGCAACCATTCCAGACAGCGTAGTCTGGTTGCCATTGGCACCCACGACCTCGACACCGTCGCAGGTCCTTTCGTGTATGACGCAGAAGATCCGAAGTCATTGAAGTTCGTTCCACTCAACCAGGAAAAGGAATTCTCGGCCTCCGAACTCATGGAGTTCTACGCGGTCAGTGGTGATGATGATGATGTTTTACTGGTCATCACTGGTGATTGAGATTGGGTTGATGATGATGCTTTCAGTTCATGTTGAAGTGATTGTAGAATCATATTTTATGTTATTGCTCATTTATTCGGAAAATTATTTAAATATTTACATCTGACAGGACAGTCACCTGAAGCAGTACCTGCCCCTCATTAGGGACGAACCAAAGTACCCCGTCATCAGGGACTCGAGCGGAGTGGTTCTTTCAATGCCCCCAATCATAAATGGTGAGTTGAAGAACTGCTATTTTTCTCAGTTTGTCTTATAACTTAACCTTTCAGCAGCTCAGAGTTTGAAAGTTCAAGCTGTTGCTAGGCTCAAAACATTGAGCATTAAGTACACTAAAAGCTAGCATAAATAATTAACCAATTGACATTTATAGTAAATATGCTTAATTGTTAAGTAATGAAATTGGTTAATCATAACTACACTATCTGTCACTCCTCATCAGGTAACCACTCAAAGATCAGCCTATCTACAAAGAACGTCTTCATTGAAATAACAGCCACGGATCTCAACAAGGCGTGCATAGTTCTTGACACTGTCGTCTGCATGTTCAGCCAGTACTGCCAGGAGCCTTACAGGTCATTGGTTGCATGCTAATTAATATTAACGTTCGGGTCGGCGTGCAACGGTCATTGGTCCGATTGCTTGGAGAGGAAATTAATATCTAAATTAATTCATTCACATTTCCATCAGGGTCGAGCCCGTGGCGGTCATCAATCAGCCAGGACACGAGGGTCCCGTACATTATCCCGTGAGTCTTATTAAATGTATTCAATGTGATTATGTTAATGTTATGTTAATTATTAATTGATTATTTAATAATCCATAAGAATTTTACGGCACACTTGTAACTCCTTTGTGTTATGCTTTCAACAGCTCCTCCCCTACAGAAAGGAGTTGGTTTCAGTCGATGACATCAATGGCAAGATTGGAATAAAGTTGGTTCCATGTGTTTCACGTTCTGATTGTGATGTGCAGCGATTTAAATAATTTTTACACATGGCTTTTTTATAATTTAATATTTTCATAATATTCTGTATTTGTAAAATAATAAAATTTATTTTTTAAAAATATTCCAGCTGTTCTGCTGACAAGTTAGCCAGTCTGTTGACAAGGATGTGTCTCACTTCAAAGGTCATGGAGGATGGAAAGCAATTGGAGGTGGAAGTCCCGCCCTCACGACACGGTTCGGTTACCAACATTATTATTGGACGATGCATTGTCCTTTTAGAACTATTAGGAATATTAATGTCATTCACATCTTTACATAATCTATTTTTTAGATTAATCACTAGTGCAAGTGTCTTAATTTATTTTATTTCAGTTCAGTCATTCATTCGAAACACTGGTTAATTTTATTTATTAACTAATTTATATTCAAATTTTTTTATCGACGCAGACGTCATTCACGCCTGTGACGTCATCGAGGACGTGGCCATCGCTTATGGCTACAACAACGTGGAGAGGACCATTCCAAACACCAGCTGCTTTGGTAGTCAGGTATGATTATGATTACTATTCGTGCTTGTAATGCATGTTAATGAGCTGTCGGTCATTATTAGATTAAAATAAATTGATGAGGCTGTCAATTAATATTTAAATTAATCCTTTGGATAATCACGTGAATAAATTATGATAAACTTGTGCTTTCATTTCAAGCTGCCTGTAAACAAATTGACCGAACTGCTCAGGGATAACCTGGCTGCTGCTGGCTTCACGGAGTGTCTGACCTTTGCCCTCGTGAGCTTAATCATTTAACTAATAATTTATTTAAATTACTTAATTAATTATATATTTCTGTATTGCATATTAGTCAAACTTTTATAATTTGTTAGAAATTATCTACTTACTCTCTAGTTAATTATTTGTCAAATGTAACGTGGCTGTTCAAGCATTCTTAGGACTTTGAAATTAATATTAATGACTTCGATTCTCCAGTGTCCTAAGGATGACCTGGCTGGAAAGTTGCACCACAAGATCGAAGACATTCCAGCTGCTCACATCAGCAATCCTAAGACACTGGAATTTCAGGTTTCCTGTTGTTACTACTAGTGAACGACCGGGGACCCCGGACCCGGCTGAACCCCGGCCTTTTTTACCACCGGGGTCCCGGCCCCGGTCCCGGCTTTTTAACATTCCCCGGCCCCGGTCCCGGCTTTTTAACATTCCCCGGCCCCGGTACCGCCCCGGCTTAAATTCAACCGGGGTTTAGCCGGGGGTAAACAAAAGTCGAATTTTTAGCTTTGTCAACTTAAATAAAATTTATTCATCATCCGACGAATCATAAAATATATCGTTCGGAGAGTTAAAGTCCTCAGGTACAGCCGGCAAATTAGTGGAGTACGATAGAGCTCTTAAGTTATACTTAATGAATACTAAAGTTTCAACATTTTTGGGCAACAGTCTAATTCTCCCTTTTTGAATAGACTGTGCCACTTTAAACTCCAGTTCACTATCACTTGAACTGGGAGGTGGACTTAGGTAAATCTTTGCCAGCTTCGCCAAGCCTGGTAACTCGCTCCTGTAAATTTTCCAGTAGGCCAGTGGGTCGTCCGTTCTATTTATGCGCTTTTTTGAGAGGTAAGCCTCCAATTCCCTCTCTGCTTCGGGTGCTTTCTTTCCCGTAATTTCGGAAGCTTCTTCTCTCAATACTTCTTCTCACAGGTCGTTGTCCTTGCTTGAATGACCCTCCTCTGTTCCCGAACAAGGTGCAGGCACCCTCCCATCGAAAGGAGCCTGAGAAAGTTTCCTTAACTCAATGGAGTTAAATAAACATCATTGGCTGGAAACTGGAATGATGTCCTTAAAACTATGAATTTTAAAAAAATTACCGTTTAACTTTCATCACTATGGCCTTCACAAAACAGTAATCAATTAGTATTCAATAAGATTTGATTTTCATGAGATTCCATCAACGATTTAATGTTTTTCTAAGTTTTCACAACGGAACGTGGAAGAGTTGTCATTGTGAAAATTTTTTTTTACAGGTTTTACAGAATCTCTTTGACATAATAAGCATACTTATATATTATTTGACGTTTACAACATGTTTAGAGAATAAAAGCACCGTTAGGTAACGTTATTATAGATGGCCTCCCCAACCCCGGCCCGCCTGAACCCCGGTCCCGGCTGCCCCCGGCAACCGCTCCCCCTACCCCGGCCCTGGTCCCGGCTAAAATTGTCGCCCCGGTCGATCACTAGTTACTACATTATTGCTTAAATTATTAACAATAATTTATTATTATTATTATCATATAACTACCATCACAATTTATAGTGTTGCTAGTCATATGCATTTCCTAATCGAGTGTTTGTGACATATATTGCCTGCTGTTGTGCTGATGCGAATGTGCGACTTCAGGTTGCCAGAACGACTCTCCTGCCGGGCATCTTGAAGACCATCGGCAACAACAGGCACATGCCGATCCCTCTCAAACTCTTCGAGATCTCGGACGTTATACTCAAGGACGACCAGAGTGGTGAGTCGAAGTTATAACTATTAGTTATAGCTATCTTTATTATATAATAATAATTATTATTATACTTATTTTGGAGCTGAATGGGGGAGCTATAGAATCATGGTGAATCTATGGCATGTGTAGGAGTAGCAGAGTTAGATTAGTTTATTTATTGGGGAGAGTTTTTAAAATGTTTTTGTTCAACAACACTTCTGCAAAGCCGGGGCGAACTTGAAAGATTCAATTCGTTCGCTTCTTTTCCAGACGTCGGGTGCCGCAACGAGAGGCGTCTGTGCGCAGTCTACCATGACAAGACGTCCGGTCTGGAAGTCGTCCACGGCCTCCTGGACAGGGTCATGCAGCTGCTCGAAGTGAAGGACGAGGAGTATCGTCTCGTGCCCGTCGAAGGTCAGGAAACAAAATGCGTATTGGACGGAAATGTGCCTGTAATGTACACTGGCCTGTTATTATTTGTGCTATGAATATTCATTACTTGATAAGAATTCATTTGCTTTGATTGATTGAAGTTTTAATGGATAACTTTAAAGAAAACTTGTAAATGAAATTATGAACATGCAATGCAAACATCCAGGAGGTTCTATCCAAAGGGATAATTATTAATTATACTGCTTAATTATACTCTCTGCATATTAATTAATTATATCTTATAAATATTCTATGATGCCAATGATTTATATACAATATATAAACACCATCACAATTTGATAGCCATTGAAAGGTTAACACAGTTGTTTACGTTTTCTAACCTCTTGCAGATCCGACTTACTTCACTGAACTGTGCACGGAGGTGGTGGTCCGCGGTCGACCCGTCGGCAGGATGGGCGCCCTCCACCCCGAGGTCGTCGAAAACTTTGACCTGAAACGACCCTGCTCCGCCTTCGAGATAAACATCGAGCCTTTCGTCTGATCCGTGCGTGCGACGGCCACGGCGACGCCGGCAGTTTTGACGTTACTTCTTTCGTTTTAATAAATTCTTAGTCCCTAAAAGGGATGCAAACGATGTTTGTATTGTCTTGATATGGTTTTAATGCAGACACACCTGTTTGTTCCAGGTTGCTACATTGCCCACTCAAAAATTATAAATTGTTTTGCTAGATATGCATAACAGGCATCAAAATTTTATTACGAACATGAATGAGTCAACGAGTCCAAAACAAGAGCAGATGGACAGAATCAAGCTGTGGCCACAAACCCTTCAAAAACAATCATTTAAATTCCACGGCCAATCAAGATTCGACGCATTTCGGTCGTCCACTACCAAAGTGAACGAAGCAAGGAGTCGCACGAAACGATACGGACGAGTCGATTTTGTGGAATTTAAAATAAATTATAAAAGAAGGCTTTCAATGACAACAAACTAATTGCAGTTGGAAGTCAAGACTTTGCTGTGATTATGGAATATATTATATTATCTTATATTATATTGTTTTATATTGAACACAAACAAAAGTCCAGTGGGACAAGAAGCCTTAATACCAGCTAATACTCAACAAATATGCTCAGATCATTGTCCAATGTAGAAGCAACATAAAAGAATGTGTTGTTGTTGCAATGTTGTGAACGACAACATCATGTGGAAACACGACATGATAAACAAACAACAAATTTAGCAAGTCGGGGCACAACTGTCGTGTGCCGGATGACGTCACGACCATCCAAAACGTAATCAAGGCTACAGACTTGTAACAAAAAAACACATAATTCCCTCAGTTTCATGTCTCTCAAGTTGACTGCACGAGAGATTTAATCGTCAAAGACAATAAATAAGATCTCTAGCAGAAATTATGTTAATGAGGTCTAAAAACATGTAGCAGCACAAACCTCCACCGACTATAAATAGAAAAAGATTTGGTTTGCAATTCTAAAAAACATGAGCTGGAAAAACCCGACTCGTGAGAAGGCTCTCTTTTGGAAACAAATGACAAACATTCACTTTTAGGTAACAACATACAACTAACGATGGAGATGTAACTAATGGCTAATTGTTGTCACAATTGTTGTCACAATTGGTTAACTGAAACCGAAAACATTAACAAAACGATTCTTCCTCGTTAATATTAATGATATAATCAACATAAACAATGAAGCATTAAGAAGCACAATTTATGGTGATACCATCATTGAAAACGATGACTCTAATGACAATGATAATGATGATGATGATAATAATAATAATAATAATAATAACAGCAATAATAATGTATTGAAAATAAATGGTGTTGACCATTTCAAAAATAAGATAATAATAATAATGAACAACATCATCATCATCACAATTCCTCGTGTCTGGGTCTGAAGAACTCCTCAGAGGAGATGAACCCGTCCTTATCCAAGTCCTCCTTCTGGAAAATGTCTGCAACGAGGTTGTTGTGGTCTGCCTCTGAAGTCATCTCCTCAACACCGCTCTCTTGTTCCTCCTTCTTTATGAAGCTCGACACCTGGTGAAAGTTCAAGGGTCAAGAGGTCAGGGGTCGAGATGGATTCGGGATTTTGTATCAGCTTTTCTGTATTTTCTGTGTTTACGTTCTTGTTTTGTTGTTTTCCATTGTTTATCATCTAGAAGTCCTTGTATTTTATGCAGACTTCATTTTTTATGAAATTCCATAATGCAATGCTGACATTATGACGACATTATGCTGATGTTTTAGATCGTTCAAATATATAATAATGATATTATTGGTACATAGATAATATTATATCAATATCAGCATTAATTCAATAGGACAAAAAAGACTACACGAATGGGGACATGTAAATTGTTTGCATGTCAACCTCGTCTTGCGAGAGCAATCCGTCTCCATCGGCATCTATTTCATTGAAAGTGTCGTCAGATGGTCTGGTCTCTTCAATGGCCAACAGTTGAACCTCAAACGTGAGTGTGGATTTGGGCGGTATCAGCTTCTCTGATTCAGAAAAATGTTTCCAATTGATTTCAATCAGTATTAACTTGATGAAAATAGAGATAATAAACATGTCTCTTAAGAATTTTTCAACATTAGAAAGGAGAGTTAGAGATGGCAGGTCAGGATAGGTTGGACATTAATTGTAGATTAGCAATGACTGCCAACTCAACCCCTTTATTTCATAAATTTAATATTAGCTCTTCTAACAAACTGTATCATTGCCTTTAACTAATGTTTGGATCCAAAATAGATATATATTTATTTTAAGAACCAGTAATTAAAAAAATAGTACAAATGAAACAACTGCTCACTAAATCCTTGTTCTCCATAAGCAAGTTCAGGTGGAATTGTAAGCTTCCTGCTTTCTCCAACACACATATCTTGGAGGCCTTCATCCCATCCCTTTATTACTTTTCCTGCTCCAAGCTCAAACTGAAAGGGTTGTTTCCTGTCATAGCTGTTGGAAAAGAAATCAATACATATGGAATTCTCTTAACAGAGTTTGAGTGAATGTATCTTTAAATGTCTGTGACATAGACAGCTCATAATACGAAACAAATGACTAACCTGGAATCAAATTTAGTTCCATCTTCCAATGTTCCCAAATAATGCAGCTTCAAGTAATCTCCATTTTTGGACGTCTCCTCACAATTTTCAGGCAGACTAAGAACTTCAACTTTCAAGCCATTTTCAAATACTTTGGTATTCTCATGCTCACAATTAATTCCACAAATGGCAGAAAAATAAACGAGAAAGCAGACTAACAAAAACCTATCCATGCTGTCGGCTACTCGCCAAGAAATGATACTTTGAACCAGCGTTTCTGGGACACGTTACACTAGTTGCTCAAATCGTCAAAAACAAGAAATTGAATTTTTCTAAAATAATCGTTTGGCAACGCACTAGGTGCAATCCTTCAATCTTAATTTAAATATTAATTGCCCATTTTTGTAACCACAATTTTCTACTTGTACACATATGGGCTTTGTTTCGCAATAACACTTAATGATTTGCATCGCTATGTTATTTATGATTTTTTAATAATTAAAATACGTTTCATAATAAATAATATCATTAAAATTTAAACGCATTTGTGGAAGTTTAAAATATAATCAATAGATCTGTGGTATTCATCAAAGGTCGTTTTAGTAAACAGGGGACGGTTGGTCGTTCGCTATTGCGTAGGAATTGCAGTTTAGAATATCGACAATGCAGGAGTACCTCAGAGAACCATGGTTAGTGAATTGTGTTATTGATCTATGATCGTCTATTTCCAAATGACTGACAATAAGATTTAAATGAGCGTGTGGCTCGACACACGTTTTCTCCTGAACCTTTCTAAAACGTGGGGTTCGGGAGAGAGTTGCTGGTTAGGAATAAAAGCCCTTGCCGGAAATTCCCCTAAAGTTTTTATGCGATATATTTGATAACCATACTATTGCTCGCAAAATCATTTAATGATATTGTCGGATTTGCTGTTGGTTAATCGTGATGTCTTCAGCTGACTAAATATAGGTTACTGATCGATCTTAAGCTGTGCAGGATTTTTGTTGGATATATTTGGTCAATTGATTTTTGACAAGATTTAGGTATTTCTTTATGATTGGTTCTTTTGCACATTTTAGATACTTATTATTGAATATTAAGCATTTACTATAAATATCTAAATGCCTCTGACCTTGTCAGCAGTAAGTGGCGCTGCTTTCTTTATTGTCTTCTGAGCTTGGGATCAGTTCCAAAACTTTTAGCTCGGATCACAATCCTGTGTAGGCACAGTGCGAACAGACCTTTTACTATTTACTTTAATTTAACACGTTCCTTATCTTTCGTTCCAGTCCGTGGAGGATCCTCGATGACTGCGGCGGTGCGTTCACCATCGGAGCCTTGGGAGGTTCATTTGTTCACGGCTATAAAGGATTTCGAAATGCCCCCACAGTTGGTTTTTTTATTTTGTCTTGATTGATCAACGGATAATCGACAATCGTGTTCGACCATCAGGGTTTCCTCAATCGTGTAAAAGGAGGCATGCTGTCGGCCAGAACTCGTGCTCCGGTTACTGGAGGTTAGACTTTGCAGATGACAGCAAGAAGTTAATTGGAATAAAGAAATGCCAATTATAAAATTATTTTTTGCAACAATAACACAATAATATTATTAATAATAACAATGATAATAATACTTAGAAGACTACCATGTTTTGTCTCTTGGCGACACAATAAATTGATTTGTTAATCAAAGTATTACTTTTAAATAAACCTGAACTTTGAAATTACTAACCAACTGTTCAACAGGAGGCTTTGCAATATGGGGCTTTCTTTTCTCAACCGTTGATTGTTCCTTGGTTTACATGAGGAAGAAGGAAGATCCGTGGAATTCCATTGCCAGTGGAGCCGTGACAGGAGGTCTTCTGGCTGCGAGACGTGAGTGGGCCCTATTGTTTATTTGTCTTTCCATTGGCTGAGCAACTGGTTGCAAACTGTAATCTCTCTGGTAATTGTTTGGCACTAATAACCTGTGCCGATGTTTGCGATCGGCTAGTTATTCGTAAACATTTAATTCTTGACCCATCGAGGTCCCAAAAACAATTATCTAAAGTTTCTGCTGTTTTATTATTTATCAATTGTTGTTCAGACGTTGTTCTATTTCCGTACATTAATTCAATTACACTTCAATTCAATGTTCTTATTTTGATATTAATTTATTATAAAAATTCCTCACAAACAGATGGAGCTCCTGCCATGGTCGGGTCAGCCGTAGTGGGTGCGTTTCGTATTCATTCCAAATCGCAGAAGTTGCGTCCGTCGTTTGTTGCTTCGTTAACATGTTGCCTTTGATTCACACCAGGTGGAGTTTTCTTGGCACTCATCGAGGGGGTGGGCATTATGATAACAAGGATATCTGCTCCTCGTATAGCCCCAGGTGAGTTGATGGCCACTTTAATGACATCTTCCCCAACTAACTTGTTGCAAATGGCATGGAGACATATTATTATTATTATTATTATTATTATTACAATATACCATGTAACCTTTATATTATCACTTAATGCTGTTGTTTCTAATAATTTGAATTCATTTGGTTAAATATTGCAATTGCCTTTTTTCATCAGACATGTATGCAGAAGGTCAAAACTCAGGCCCGATGCATGGGCAATACCCGTAACGGATACATTGTAGCCGATCTTTCTACGCTTAATATCACATCAGAGACTGTTTTTAGGAATTTGAGTCAAATATTTTAGTTGCGATGTTGGGTCAATAAACCAACCTGTAAATAACAGTTGATCGACAACACTGAAGCTCAACGTATTTGTTGTTTTTGTTTTCTAATGTAAAAAAGGGCGCATCAAATTTTCTTGTTGTGGGTGAGGCGATTCTGGCGAAGCAGCGTGTCTGCAGTCCATTTTTGTCTGTCGGTTCAAGAAGAAATGAAAAAGTCTCTGAGATTTTTTTCTTAAATTTTATTGATATGAGCAATTTACAAGTTTTATCAATTGGTTTTATTTATAATGCCTTGGAAATGGTATAATTAGAGATTAGCTTTATATTCTATTGTCCACATTTGAATCTATGGATTCTGCCTCACTTTTTGTTGCTTCAACATTGTCTCGAGTAAATAATCCTGACATTGCATGGAGGTGCAAAGATGAGTGAGGTGCACGTCTATGACTGATATTAAGTTTATTGTGATGTTTGAATAAAGTCTCTACAATTAGATGGGGAATTGCCGGATAATGTAAATTAACGGGTGGATTCGGGAGCGATTTATGTGATCAGCATCCAAACATACTTGATGAGCATCTAGCACCTCACATGGATCAAAAGTGTAGCGGAACGGCACGTGTAAAGATTGAAAACAAATTCAAACAGCCAAAATAATCAAACTGAATAGGATTTGAAGATTAATTACTAGTAATTATTTTATTAAAAAATTTTAAATTTAAAAACATTCATACTATTTTGTCAAAGATTTAAAACTTTTCTGTTTTCATACTGGCCAATGAGATCCTAACGAACGGATAACTTTTTGCGTTTACTTACTTTGAATTCGATAACATCAGAATGGAATACTTAAGAGAACCTTGGTTGGTGAATTTTGAATCATTTACAGAACTAATTTTTGCTTACATCAGCGCATTAACATCGCGTACCAGTGTGATGCCATGAAGCTACTAATACAATGTTAACATATATTTATTAACTTATATATGTTTTTTATGTCCGAAAATTACATTATTCATATTAAAGAAGAGAAATTGGCTTAATTCTGGTTGCATTATCCACGAAATTGCTTGCGCGGCCTGTTGCAGCAACGTTTAAATTTCAAATTTCAAGCGCTCACTAAATTGGAGAACATAAAATATGATATTAAATTAAATTAATTTTAGATTTGAATTATCAGTTATTTATATTTCGTTTCAGTCCCTGGAGAATTACAAATGACATGGGTGGAGCTTTTGCCATTGGCTTTGTTGGTGGATCGATTGTCCATGGCTTCAGTGGTTTCAAAAATTCACCAAGCGTAAAGTTTTATTTTATTTTTTCAATTAAAAAAAAATAATCGGCTAAATTAGTTTAAATAATAACATTATTATTATGTTCTGACATTACAATATAACTCACAAACAGGGTTTTGCCAATCGCTTGAGAGGAAGCCTGTCATCTATCAGAACGCGAGCCCCGAGAACCGGAGGTTTGAATTAATGAATTATAATATGTAATATGCTTATTATAAGTTGATTAACGAGTTTGTTAATAAGATTAAATAACATTATTATCAAATTGTTTTCTGGGAGGCAAACCTTGACTATGAAGTTCCATTATTTGTTTAACAGGAAGCTTTGCATTGTGGGGTTCCTGTTTCTCAACTGTTGACTGTTCATTGGTCTACTTAAGAAAGAAGGAAGATCCGTGGAATAACATCGCCAGTGGAGTTTTTGCTGGAGGTCTTATGGTCGCGAGAAGTGAGTCGATCGTATCGTTTATTTGTCTTCCTATTGGCTGAGCAAATAGTTGTAACCTGTAATATCTCTGGTAATTGGTTGGCACCAATTTGCCATGCCAATGTTTCTTGAATATTTGATTCTTGACCAATCGAGATCAAAGTCACGAGTCCGAAGTATCTGTTACATCTTGTTATGCTTCTAATTCGTAAATTTTTTAAAAATTAATATTTCAAGTCAAAATTTTCCTTTAGGCGGAGTACCTGCCATGATTGGATCGGCCACATTCAGTACGTTTTTCATTCAGTTCTTTTTCCTTTGTATTCATTTGTTTCGTCTGATTATTATTTGATTTATTTGTTATTATAATTTCATTATTTGTTATGTTTGCGATTGTTGACAAGGTGCTATTTGTTCATACCAGGTGGAATTTTAATGGCTCTCATCGAGGGAATGAACATCATGTTGACGAAGTATACTGCACCTCCCATGGCACGTAAGTTGACGTTTACTTTTTTTTTCATTGATATCAGCCTCCATTTCAATTTAAACAATGTAAATATAATTTAAAATGTTGTTGATACTATATTGTTATTATACTATTATATCGTGTAAGCTGTTGACTTGTGTCATCTAATAGTTACAAATTTCATCATTTCTAACGTTATTGCTTTTATCAGAGTTTCATGAGGGAGGCCAAGATTCAGGTCCAACGCAAGGACAGTATCCGTAATGGATACATTGTAGGTCATCATTCTATACCTGCTATCACATAAGACCAGAGACCGTTTTAGGATATTTGAGTCAAATATTTCAGTTGTATTACTAAGCATTCCTGTAAATAACAGTTGATCAACAATACATTTAGCTCACAGTGTTTGTTTTTTCTAATGCAAAAAGTACGACGTATCCTTTCTGTTCTTGTTCGACTGAGGATTAAAAATTATATAAAGGTTCGTTTCTTGCCCGGTGGTTCAAGTACTGGAGACTGTTTTAATATTTCTTCTCGCGGGAGCAATTTACAAATTTTATCAATTGGTTTTACTCAAAAAACTCAAAACCGTGAAAATAGCGTTGGATTGGCCTGATTTTGTATGGTCCACGTTTGCACTGATGAATTTTGTTTAGTAATATTAATATTTAATGATAATTCGCTAGAAATTAGAATTTTGAAAATCTGTAAGATTTGTAAGATTCAGACTTGCACGAAATTGGTTAACGATTGTTGGCAAAATATTATAAATTAGAGATTTTCAAAATCTGGTTTTTAATTTGATTAGTAAATAATGACACTATTAATGATTTTATACAAACAACAGCATCTTGGAAATTCAACTTTTGCTTTCGTATTCTGATATTCGGAGGCAATCAAGTTTGTATATCTCATAGTTTCGTTATCACGGATGAAATTTATTATCTGATAAATGATTTTAAAACAACACGAGTATGTTTAAATTAATTTTTCGATTTTTAATTCATTAGCAAGATTAAAGGTTTATGAACAGAGCTAGCTAATCCAAGCCATCGTTTATAAACGAAGCATCGTTTGAGGGATGCTTTTTCAAAATCGATTAAATCGAAAGTGAAAAGAAGTATATATCACATTTTTAAACTTGGGAAATAAAGTTGGGAATGTCGTTGAACTTGTACGATGTGTTGCGGGATGTTGTGATGATTTTATGTAGTTTGAACAACGAATGACAACTCAAAATCTGGAGGGATCTCATAACATGCATTTCATTTTATATAATTTTGATTATGAGGTACCAGTAAGAGCGAAATAAAACCAGTCAATGTCTTAAATAGAAAAACAACTATCTTATTCTATTAAACATGATCTTTTAAAAGCAACACGTTTATTCACAAATTTCTGTTGTTATGGCTAAAAGTTGATCCATGAATTAAGATGTCAGTTACCATCAAAATAAAATATAAAATGGAGTTCAGTGCCTTATGGTATGAGTCATACCATATGACCTCAACAAATAATGGTCTCATGGAAAAGGTTTTGTTCTAATGGCTTAAACAATCTTGCAGTGCGTTGATGTCATGAATGCTGAGCAAACAAAAGCATCGTCTGCTGAAGACGATCGACAGAATGAAGAACTAAAGGAGGAGGAAATCTGCACTTCAACTCCAATGAAAAATGTTCTCACGAGTGACTCGTCACCTTCAGTCAGTGACTATATTTAGTTATTTGTAGAAATTGGATTTAATTGACATTTGTTTAATTCTTGATCAATCATCAAGGATGCTCTTAAGTACACTGAGCAGGAGACCTCAGAAAATAAGGTGCAGAGAACATTCCAAGACATTTCAATGCAGCCAGGTGATGCAAATGCATTGACTTGTGGAAAAAAAGGTCAGCACAAATCGGGTGGGAAGGAGACAATGCACGAAAGAACGACAAAAGTTGGAAAAGAAAGCGAATCTAAAAGAGGAACTGATTCAGAAAGTGAAAGCAAAAAGGTTCCCAAGAGGGAAATTCCAGAAAGTGAATGTAGCAACCAAGCTTTAGAAACAGGAAGTGAGTCTATCAAAGGAGACATAGCTGAATCACGTGTAAGTAATGGGACCAAAAAATGTGAATTTCCAGACACAAATTCAATTCTAGTTGAAGAGTCTCATGAAATCAAAATAGCAGTTGAACATTTTGTGACACCTGAATTGACAAAAAGTGCCAAAATTAAAATAGCAGACGACAAGGCCACCAAACAAGTGCATACAAAGGATTGCAAGCCTTTCAAACAGGAATCTTGCAAACTCGAAGAGAGGAAAGAATTAGATCCTTCTGGAAACATTCAACAAATGAAAGTTGAATCCATTTCGGTAAAAGAAATTGCAGATGAAACACTGCACGAAGGATCATTGAATCCAAATCCTATGTTTGAAGACAAAACCAAAATTGAAGATTCTACAATGGAGCGTGCACTGCTTGGCCATGGATCCATTGCATTGGAATTCTCTGAACACAATTTGACAAAAGATGAATACATGGATAAACCTTTAAAAATAGTTGAAACAGAAACACAATCTTGTTATCAAAGTTATGCATTTGAAAGCAAATCTTCACAAAAAGTTGAAAACCTGACGGACGAACCTGACATAAAAATGACTCAAAAAGATTCTTTGTTCAACCAAAACTCACCTCCAATTGGGGACGTGGTGCGTCCACTTTGTGCGTCCAAGGAACCACCGAAGCTGAGAAATGTGGGGAACAGCGTAAGTTGTGCTTCGAGTGTTTTGACTGCCATGCTTTCATTTTAATACTGTTCTTTAGAAATTATTTATTATTATCTATGACATAAATCAGTCCTCATAGTTGTTGCTTAATTATAATCTCATAACTAATATAATGTTAATAATACCAACAGCAGCAGCAACATCAACAACAATAATAAACAAGAATAATTAACAAACATCGGCTAAATTTATTCAGTGCTACATAAATGCAGTCATGCAGTGCCTGGCCGTCTGTTTTCGAGGGAGTTTCATTTTTGAGGAGATTGAGGGAAAAAAAGATGAAATGGGAGGATTGGCTTATTGTGGGTTAAATGTTGTAATGTTGATAATTTAATTAAATGTAATTTAATTAATTGGTATAATTCAATTAATAATAATGATGACAAATTAATCGTTTACTTGTTCTCATTATAAATGATTAATAGATGCTATTATTTTACAGTAATACTCTTCGCTTTACAGTACTGCTTAATGCATGCAAAAGATTTTAATAATTACTTTAATATACTTTAAATAATTCATGCTAATTTTAATAGTTCCTATTAAAGGGAGGTTCATTTTTTATATTATTATTATCATCATCATCATCATCATCATCTGGCCCCACCAACTTGTGTTGTTGTTATTGTTGATGTGTTGCAGGGTTTTTTAAAGCCATCCAGGAAATGAATTCCAGCGGAGGATCGGAAGTTTCGCTCGACAGATTGAGGCACGAAATGGCACAAAAGTCGGGCAAATATGCAACCTTCAGGTAGCTACCTGAATTAAGATTATTTTTGGATTTTAATTGAACATTTAAAAAAACATGTTCTTGGGTATTAAACAAAAATATAACAATTTATTAATAATAATTATTATGATTAAATAACTGAATAATAATAATTATTGAATGTAATGATGAATAAATAATGCTGAATGCCAATACTGTTTGTTGATATCACATCACAACCTTGCCAGGCAACAGGATGCTTTTGAGTTTCTGATGTTCATCTTCAAAAATGTAGAGGAACAATTGTGAGGATTTCTTAAAATTATGTTCAAGTATTTTCTTAAACTATGAAATATTTATCCATTTATTAGTTAATTTGTTCAAAATGCAGGAAGAAAATCAATTGGAATGTCATTGCAGGTGGTGATGTAAAAAAGATTTTTTAAATTTTTTTATTTACTGAAGAAATTTTAATATTTTGAAGAAAAATTTGCTTTTGAGACGAAAACGGTGTTGACTCCGACTTGTATGCACGAGCAGTCGAAACCTCAGAGGGAATTTGCTGTCATTCTCAGTCCTTCCATTGAAAACTTTCAGGTCTTTGACAACAAACAGCCTCCATCTGGATGGATTGCAGAGAAGTTTGAGTGGTTAAAAAACAAAATTTGGAATTTATTACCCTCATTCATTCTGACCAACCGAACACGGGTGAGGCCATTATTTGCGCCACATTATCGAATGCGATTTAAAATCATTCGACGGTTATGCAGCTTAAAGGAGAAATTGGTGTGGGAAATGATGCGAATTCCCAGAAGGGGAATTGTGAACTGAAATTGGAAGATTTGTTGAGGGGATTCTTCAAAAAGGAAGACCATTACAAGGTGATGTCGATATTATCACTTGATGACATTGTTTCAGTGATTAATTTGCTCTCATTTTTGAGTTAATTTGTGATTTAATAATAAAAATGTGAATCATTTTTAATTCTTTTCCCAAGACAGACTCCATGTAATCGTGACTAGTGAAAATAACAAAAATACAATTTGTCCCAAAATATATGTAAACAATAAGACTCGTGCATTCATTGATGCCCAACACATTGCAGAAGATAATTTTTTAACCACTTCTTAATATTTTGTTTGAATTTTTATTCAAATTAAACTTAGATTTTATGTCCGACTTGTTTGAACGGAGGAAAGTTGTTAGAAGGGACGATGGAACTTCGACTGGAAAGTGTTCCAGAAATACTCGTCATTTGTATCCGAAAGTGTTTGCTTCATTTGTATCTTTGTGTTGAGTTTAAACACGACATTATCAGTAGCTAATAAGTAAATAAGTGGTAAATAAAATAAATAATTAATTAATTAAATAAATTCAAAACTAAAATACTGTCAAATGCTCTACCATGCCACATATGTGTGCATATTAAAGACTGTAGTTGGACCAGTTATTGATAAATTGGTTGATTATTAACTATTTAAATATAAATGTATGAACAAAACACTGTTGATTAATTTGACCTGTCCAAAGATATAAACAGATGCGATGCCTCGAAAAAGGGCTCAAAATTGGACGAGTCTGTAGAAGTGAAATTGGATGATTTCAAAGTTGAACACTCGAAGGGTTAGCCTTATATATGCATACATATAAACAAGTATACATTTGCTTGTATATATACAAGCATTTATAAGTAAATTATAATTTAAGTTGTGACATCTTTAATTGAGTTTATTAACCCAAGACCAAAGACAATTTGTTGTTAGTTGTCATTTATCAGGTTCTTCCACCTATTCGGCCATTGCTTATTGCGAACACCGTGGATCTCTTTGCTGGGGGCACTACAAGGCCCACGTAAGGGTTAACATTCCCGGCCCTTGGTACGAATGCAATGACTCGCATGTCGCTCCTTGGTTAGGCCTATTTAATTAATTAATTTATTTATTTATTTATTATTATTATTAATTAATTAATTGATGGTGATGACATAGAAACATGTGAGTAATATAATGTGATAAAATTTGTATGCATAATAATTGGTTTATTATAATAATAATAATAATGATGATGATGATAATAATAACAAGTACCGTATGCGGAGTGGCATACATACCATAGACTGGTCAACATGTAAAAGCACTGATTATAAAGACATTTTTAATCCTAGCTCTTTTAATCTTAGTAAGAAGCAGTATGATTCTATCAAGTCCCAAGATGTTTACATGGTATTTTACAAGAAACAAGGAAGAATATCACCAAACTTTCAATCAGAGCTTGTTGTTCCCCCAATAAATTATCCTTCCAAATCCATTGACAATGTTGGATCATTGACTGGTTGATGGCTGTGACTGATGATTGAAGCCAGTCCATTGGATGTTCAACATTTTACTATTTTATGTCTGCTAATATTTACCTATTTGGTATATTTTTGTTCACTGGTGACAATTATTTTATTTTAATGTTGTAAAATGATAATTGTTTACTAATGTTTTGTATAAAATGCTTGAAATATCGTAATGGTAATTTGTCATCTCATTCATGCATAGAAAATGTGATTCTGAAAACTAATTTTTGTTACCATTTGTATCATGCTCTTAACATATTGGAAGAGATTTTTCAATGACATTTAATAGCTAAGGAATTCTACATAACACAAGGACTTTGTCTCTTTAATCACTTAACCATTTTATATCCTACTGGGGTGAGAGGGTGTTAAACCGTTGTACTTATGCCTGGGAGTTGGTTCAACATTCGAAGGTATTAAAGCATCAATAATAAAAAAATTGCTTTTTCAAAGTATTGGCCAATCAAGTATTGGTAAATATTCGCTTTACTTGAAAAGTTTATATTTCTTTGTCAATTGGCAAATAACTGCATTTGGGAGGATATGGAATATTTACGGAAATTATTAGAATATTATGGAACATTTAAGATTGCCTAGCTTTAGAATTATTTGATTTTGAAAGGAATATTCATTTAAAATAGAATTACGTTGAATTATGTTGCCACCAAAATTTCAAAAAACATTGGAGTCATATCAAAAATCGGTTCATTTGTTGATAGAAAAATTCTTACTATGCTGTACTATTCATTAATCTATCCCTATCTCATCTATTGTAATATAACTTGGGCATCTAGCTATCCCTCTAAACTCACCCATCTACTCACTCTTCAAAAAAGAATAATCAGGATTATGTTTCGCCTCCATCCACGTGCTCACACAAAGGACCTCTTCATTTCAAATGGTTTTTTGAATATTTATCAGATCAATAAATTTCAAACTTGCCTCTTCATGTATAATTATGAACATAACTTGCTGCCTTCTGCCTTTAGTAATATGCTTTCCAAATCCTCAGATAACCACTCTTACAATCTTAGATCATCCAATCAATTTAGATCTGAATTTTCCCGTACCACCTTCAAAAAATTCTCCATATGTTGTAAAGGTCCATTTTTGTTCTCTTCTCTGCCATTATTCCTTACTTCTTTAAACAGTTCCTCTCTATTTAAATCCCTTCTTAAAAACACATTCTCTCCAGTTGTTGAACCGCACATTTCCTCATCACTTCATCATTCATCATTCCTTTCGTTATCCTTGGTCTTCTGTCACAGCACCTCCCTGGTTAATCTACATCTCTCATTATCAGGTGTTCGTTGTTCCCATCGTGTTTAGAAGTTTAGAAGTTTTGTCATCAAAATCTCAGTTTATCATTTATGTAAAGACCCTTTCATACGCCCCTTCAACTTTGTCAATATGAATTAGCCTATCCCCTAGACGGGAATTAAATTCCCTTGGGATAAACCATTGATGAATTTGTGATTTTTTTGGACATGATCTGTGTATATTTCAAAATTTTTGTTTTTGAATAAACGAATACATAAGAGAACAAAGATGATTACGTTTCAATATTAATGTTAATAACATATTTATTTGTGTTAAAATGATTACTTCCATACTTTCATTAATTAATTTTTTCGATAAAATACAAACTTAGCAAACCCAGAAAGGCACATTCCTGAAACTTGCATACGTCGGGAAACTTTGAGATTTCGCTTTCTTATCCACCGAGAAACAAAAACTATTTTTTACATTTTCCTCCTTCAACGCTGATTTGTTACGTTAGTAGTTGCCATGTCTGACGTTGACATCCTCGATCTGATGAGATTTTTGGCCTTCGTTGAGATCGAGCAACTGTTGAATAACTTCGAGGACATTGTTTGTTCAAAGAAAGTAATGTGTTGTTTTGATGACTTACATGATATTAAAGCTTTAACGAGTGCAATTAGGGAAGCTAATTTAAAGATAATTGATGCCAATTATCAAGCAACCAGAATGAAGTTGTTAAAGTATCATGGCAGAAATGAACCTGTAGTTTTGTTGGATCAATTTCAGATTTTGGGCATCATGTCATTGCAGCATGCTGAACAATCCCTGAAAGCACTGCTTGTGAGTGAAGTTCAGTGCTTGGATAAAACATACTCTGAGAGTGATTTGTTCAAAGTTTTTGTAATTAAAGAAAGTAACAGAGAAACATGGAATGAATTTAAAGATGGGAAATTGAATTCATTTTGGAAAGGAAAATTGCAAAACTTAACTGGCAAGTTTCTTCCATGTGATGATGGATGTAGAAAAGGTTTATTTTTGCCAATTGTGGCTTGTTTGTCAGGGGACAAAGAAGTGATTGCAAAAATTGGCATATTCAAAAGATTTGAATGTTGCTCTGTGATTTCATGGATAGAACAGAAGCATGTAATTAAGGATGAAAGTGTCAGAAATTATGTGAATGACAAGTCTTATTACAGCAATATTTGGAATTTTAACCTGTTGAAGCATGCCTTTGAAATGATGATGATGGTTGGTTTTATTTAGATATTAGTGGTTTATAAACATGTACATACTGACTCTATATAAATGTGTGTATGAATATTATAATTATGATGTTTTTCAAAAGGTGAAGTCCCCAAAAAAATATGCATTGGATGATCAGAAAACTTTCAAAGATTTTTATGACGACATCAAAGCCAATGAAAATTTCCAAATAGATTACTTTGTTTTTGAGGTGTACTCAGACCCTTATCATGCAGAACTAATGTTAACAATTGAAAACAATGTCCAACTCTTTGATACGAACAAGATTAACATCATATTCATCATCAACAAACATTTGAATTGCATACTTTCGATTTATGTGCTGGAAGGCAGGGCAAGCATTCCAAAAGAACTTAAAACCATATCTTTGCAGTTGCACTCAAAACTCACAGAAAGAGATGAAAAGAGATTTCTTCGACCGATCGGTCAAGGAAAGCGACTGTTGGAGTTGTATCACGAGTGCTTGGATTCGGTAAAGATATGGAATGGATTAAAAATTTAGAAATTAAAAGCTTAAATTTATTAATTACAACAAATTCTATTATCTGAGGATAAGTTTAAAATGTGCAAATTACTTTAATACACTATTAATTATTAATGAATTATTAATAAATTAGTTAGATTGAAGTATTGTTTCAACTTTGCTTAGAATTTGTTTTCTTTTTCATACTTTAGCAACCTGCCTTTCTCTCAAGAATTGGCAACTCTGTAAGCTTGGTTTTATTGATTGGAAAATAATTTCAGAATTTAATAATAAAATATAAATAAATTGTTTCAATCCCAACTAGTGCTACATGGCCTCCATGTTGCAGTGTCTCAAGATGTGCTTTGATAAAGAGGAACTTGATGACATTGATTTGGAGAAAGACAAACATCCATTGGCATATGGTGACTTGTTTCTATGGAAACCCATTTTTTATTATAACAAATAACACTTCTTAAGTTAGAAATTAAGTCATCATAAGGCATTGTGACAAGTGCAAATGTGATGGTTTTCCTATATTTTCAGGATAAAACATTTTAGATTTCCCTCATAAAAAAATAGGAATTCAGATTCTAAATTGAATGATCAAATAGTTATTAATGTTTTAATTGTTTTATCTGCAGCTTTATTTCAAACCTTGGAATTGATGTACTGCTCCCAGCGAGACGTGGACGCCACTGACCTGAGGTTGGAACTCAAAACTTACCACAACAAGTTCGGCTCTGGCAGGTCTGAAGTGTGGTTGATAAAATTAATACCACGTACATGTTGTTCTAATAATGTTTATGTTTTTGTTAATTGGCTCATGAACTTCTTAGTTATATAGTTACGAATGTTTAGCCAACTAGCCACTAATTTCTGGGAAAAGTTCATTTTAGAAATCTTTGTACCTCTTATTGTTTATATTTCTAAATTGTTTGTAAGTTATCATTAGTTTATTGTTGAATTGTTATCAATTTATTTATTTTGTTAAGTTTTTTTATTAATTTATTCATTTTGTTAAGTTTTTTATTAATTTATTCATTTTGTTAAGTTTTTTATTAATTTATTCATTATGTTAAGTTTATTTGGCAGCCAACAGGATGGCTTTGACTTCCTAATGTGCCTCATGAACAAAGTCGAAAAGGAGTTGAGTGAGCCTGGATTTAACAGCAAAAAGTGAATTTTTGTGATTTTATGTGTTAATTAACAAAAATGTTGAGTTTCTGATTTAACTTTACATAAATCTTTATTCATTCATGGTTTCTGTAACTTATTTTTTATGTTCTCAAATTTCAAGAACAAATGGACTAACTAAAGATATCTTCAAAAGTTGGGAACTTTGATGTATATTTATAAGATTTAAAAAAGCTATTTATAATAGATTAAAACAACATTTCCTTATAATTCCTTGTCAATAGTGATGTTATTTCATATAATTTTTAATTTAAATCCAAACTAATTAACTGGCAAACTAACTATTATTCCTCAATGCAGACAAGTTTTCTTTTGAAATCCAATCGACATGGAATTGCAAAGCTGGACATGCAGGTGAATCGAGTCAGTTGGAGTACTCTGTGCATGTTTCACCTCACTCTTCTGAAGTGAGCGAGATCTATGTTATTCTATACTGGTCTTCGTTGGCCAATTTTTGAAAATGGATGCTTAACGAATGTATCTTGTTTCAAATATCAAACATATTTATTTTGAGATTTAATTAATATTTTTACTTAAATCAATTCAAGAAGTACAAACCAATGGACCTGAAAAACTGCTGGAATGAAGTGTTTGACAAGAATGAAATTGAACAGGTATTTGGTGTTGATTGCCTACAGATTGGAAGGCAATGATTTCATTTCCACATTTCTGTTTTAATAGTTTCACTCACTTTCTCACATCTTTGAATTCTTTTTGACAACATGATTTTCCTTTGTAGATATTATGTCAGGAATGCCCCAGAAATGAGCAAATGTTTGAGGGAGTATTAAAAAGAATAATCAAGAAGCCCCCAGAACTCCTGATAATTTGTATCCTTCAGTCTTAACTTAAGCAGCAATTAAGTGTGATGTCATAACTTCTACACATTTTCTACTATATACAAATGGTATTCATTGCTATGCAATCACAAATTATGTATTTGAAGATTCTACTTGGACTGGAATTGTTCTGGTATTTTAATTAATTACTGTTTTTTTATATTACTTCTTTAATTCATTAATGATAAATAACAAAAACGTAAACAAAGATGTAAACAGGTGGGATTTTAATACAAGATCCAAAAATGAAGATACCCTGGTATTTGAACTAGATGACTTCAAAGTGAACCATTTAGGTTACTACTTTCAAATATGCAATGAAGATGACGATAAATAAAACATGCTCATGTATGATTGCATTAAGTCACTTGCTACCACGATTCATAGTTTCATCTCAAATGCTTTTTAAAGGTTGTGTTATCTTAGACCCATTCTTTAAAATGTTATAATAATGTTTCAGTTCTATTTTTTATACATTCAACTTTCAGTTGCCTGTTTTGTGATTGGTCATTGATTGATGCATTATGAGTAATTAAAACAGAAATTCTTCTTTAAAATGGTTGCAACATTGATTAGTGCCTATCCTACATGTTATGGAAAATTTATAGTCGCAGATTTATATCAAGCAGTTTAATGGATTTTACCATTAACTAAGCAATTTAAGTTCAGCAAGTTTTTTTCTTTGGTAGGTGGAACTAGCCTCTACAGCACTGTGGCTTACTGTGAGCATCAGGGAACCCTAAATTTTGGCCACTACCTAGCTTATGTTAGAGGGATAAATCATGGGGTTTGGTTCAGATGTGATGACCAGCAATATAAACTGTGAGATAGGTTTCTTTTACAATTTTCGTCTATGTATATTGTTTTAATGCTGAAGTTATTTTAACTTACAGGGAGGCATTTCAGCTACAAAAAGAATGTGTGAGTTCAAGAAACGTCTATGCAATTTTCTACAGAAGAAAAGAAATGATTCCTCGTTGAACTTTCATGTTTAATGAATGATATGTTATAGAGTTTTAGATATGTTGTCTCTTACGATCAAGCTTATGTAACGTATGGACTCCCATCATATGAGCCTAACAACAAATTGAGTGAGCCCTAACTCAGGAAACCGCTCAAACGCAGCAGTTCCACTGAACCAAATTTAAAAAGTAATACATCAAACGAATCATTAAACTACCCTCTACAATTTTGCTCGTTTACATTCTCTTGCAAATCCACCTATTTTGTTCACGATGCCAAAAACGACATGGAGTCTCGCGCCCATCTTATATTTTCGAGATTATAAGAAAAACTATTCACTTTAGAAGTCCCAGCTTCGGCTTTATCATTCATATTTCTTATTATTAACCTATTGCCTAAATTATTTTGAACTTAATTTTTTTCTAATTATCGTAATTGAGAAAAAGGGCCTATAGGGCGCAAAATCGAGTCACTCGACTTGATCGCCGAACTCGATTCTCAAAAGTTGCGATGATCTGTTATTTCCAATTTACTCTAAAACCACAGCATATTTTGAGCCGAAAATTTGGTAATGAAGAGATACATTATTAAGACATAACATGTCTGAAAATGGGCCCAGAAAACCGTCTCAATATAATAATTTGAGACTTAAAATGGATCGCGTCCCTTCATTGAAATTCAAATAACTCGATATTATTTTTGTCCTTTTCTTCAAAAACTCTTACTTAATGCCTGCTACATTTACTGGAAATGTATCAAAAGCTTAGTTAGGCCGAAATCTATGACATAAATGAATTTCAAAGTTATTGTTGCTGTAATTTAAAGTTTGTTTGATAACTCCGTTATTAATGCATTTCAAATGATTTAAAGATGTAAACTCTTAATGTTCGTGGTATTTGAGGTATTGATTATAAATATATATGTAGGGATAAATCATGGGGTTTGGTTCAGATGTGATGACCAGCAAGATAAACTGTGAGATAGGTTTCTTTTACAATTTTCGTCTGTGTATATTGTTTTAATGCTGAAGTTATTTTAACTTACAGGGAGGCATTTCAGCAACAAAACAAATATGTGGGGTCAAAAAATGTCTATGCAATTTTCTACAGAAGAAATTGATCCCTCGTTGAACTTTCATGTTTAATGAATGATACATTAATTCTTTTCCCAAGACGGACTCTGTAATATTTTATGTCTGCTAATATTTACCTACTTATTTTGGATATTTTTCATTCACTGGTGAAAATTATTTTATTTTAATGTTGTAAAATGATAATTGTTTACTAATGTTTTGTATAAAATGCTTGAAATATCGTAATGGTAATTTGTCATCTCATTCATGTATAGAAAATGTGATTCTGAAAACTAATTTTTGTTTCCATTCGTATTATGTTCTTAACATATTGGAAGAGATTTTTCAATGCCATTTAATAGCTAAGGAATTCTACATATCACAAGGACTTCGCCTCTTTAATCACTTAACCATTTTATATTCCTCTGGAGTGAGAGGGTGTTAAACCGTTGTACTTATGCCTGGGGGTTAACCAATTGGTTCAACAGAAGCATTCAAAGACATTAAACCAGCACCAATAAAAAAATTGCTTTTTCAGGCCAAGTATTGGCCAATCAAGTATTGGTGAATATTCGCTTTACTTTAAAGTTTATATTTCTTTGTCAATTGGCAAATAGCTGCATTTGGGAGGATTTAGAATGTTTAAGGAAATTATTAGAATATTATGCTTTAAGATTGCCTAGATCTAGAATTATTTGATTTTGAAAGGAATATTCATTTAAAGTAGAATTACGTAAGAGAATAAAGATGATTACGATTAATTATTAATGTTAATATCGTATTTATTTGTGTTAAAATGATTGCTCACATAACTTTCATTAATTTATTATTATTTTTTTTCGATAAAATCCAAACTTATCAAACCTAGAAAGGCACATCCCTGAAACTTGCATACGTCGGGAAACTTTGAGATTTCGCTTTCTTATCCACCGAGAACCAAAAACTATTTTTTACATTTTCTTCCTTCAACGCTGATTTGTTACGTTAGTAGTTGTCATGTCTGACGTTGACATCCTCGATCTGATGAGATTGTTTGCCTTCGTTGAGATCGATCGACTATTAAATGCCTACTGGAATAATATTTCTTCAAGGAAAGTAATGTGTTGTGTTGATGACATAAATGATATTACAACTTTTATGGATTCAATTAAGAAAGCTAATTTAGAGATAATTGATGCACATTATCGTATAACCAAAATTGAGTTGAAGGATTGTGGCAGAAATGAACTTATGCTTTCGTTGGATCGATTTAAAAATTTGGGCATCATGTTGTTGCAGTGTGCTGAACAATCCCTGAAAGCACTGCTTGTCAGTGAAGTCAAGTGCTTGGATAAAACATACTCTGAAAGTGTTTTGTTCAAAGTTTTTGTAATTAAAGAAAGTAACAGAGAAACATGGAATGAATTTAAAGATGGGAAATTGAATTCATTTTGGAATGGAAAATTGCAAACCTTTTCTAGAAGGTTTTTTCAATGTGATGATGGATGTAGAACTGGTTCGTTGCTGCCAATTGTGGCTTGTTTGTTGGGGGACAAAGAAGTGACTACAAAAATTGGCATATTAAGAAGCTGTCATGCAGAGATTTCGTGGATCCAACAGGAGCATTTAATTAAAGATGAAAATTTCAGAAATTACATTGATAAGATGTCTTATAGCAAAATTGAGACTTTTAAATTGTTGAAATATGTCTTCAAAATGATGATGAAGGTTGGCTTTATTTAGTTATAATTTGTGTTGTTGGGTGAAATTATATATGTATTTACATAAATTATATATATATATTCCATATTGTCCTTCTTTATGGCAAAAATGCAAAATTAATCATCAGGATCGAAAGACAAAAGCAACTAAAGACAAAGGAACAAAATACATCGGAATGACGGTTTCAAAAGGCAATTTTTTTGGTTTCCCAGAAGAAATTGTCTTAGAAAAATATTCACCTGCAAAGAATTTAGAAAAATGGTTACATCAAAACAAAGATAATAATGATATTTACATCTTGTTCATATTGGATTATCAGAATGGACCATGTCTCGGAATTGCAGAAGTCACGAGTTTCAACAGTTGTCGTATGACTTTGAGTTGGTGCTTGAAATCTTCAGATGGAATCAAACTTTCTGTGGAACCAAGATATTCAGAGCATTTAAATAACCAGTTTTTTGTCATTGAAAATGGGAGAGAACTGGTTACTCAATGTCAAATGCAATTTCATGATTCGTCAATAGAAGCCAAGGTCTGATTTAAGGACTAAGAAGCCATATTTTCACGTTCAAAATAATAAATAAAATAATAATTTTCACAATAGCAACCACAACAATTTAGCAATTAGTTCTGCAATCATGCTTTTGTCATTATTTTTATTTATTTCAATTTTTTTATAATTACAAATTGAAATTTGGAAATTTTTATGGCCACTAGAAACCAATGTAATTAATATTTATAATAATGCTGCAAGGTTGATATAATTAAATTATGATTTGTCATCATTTTGTAAAAGATGACAATGATGATAAATATTATTTTAAAAAGAGAGATTCTTCAAAAAAAGATGTGCCATTTGTTCAAATAACTTTGGGAGGCATTTATCTGGACATAAAAGCTGGGGGAAAACTTCCAATAGAATACTTTGTTTTTGAGTTGAACTCTCATCATGATGTAACATCAACAATTCGAAGGAATATCCAAATCTTCGATATTAACAAGATCAACATCATATTTGTTACCAATGAATGGTTGGACCGCATATTTTCACTCCACATGTTATCAGGAGATGTCCTTGAAACCATCTCCTTACAGCTGTGCTACAGCATAACAAATGTGGGAACTAAAGATAAAATGAAACATCTTTCATTCAGTCAAGGAATGCAACTGTTCCAATTGTATTACGAGTGCTCGAAATTGGTAAATATGCAGAACGAATTGCAAATTAATAATATAAATTTAAATTTGTTTATCAGAACAAATTCTATTGGCTAGGGATAATTTTTTAATGCACAAATTAATTTATTTTTTATTAATATACTAAATGGGCTGAAATAATTTTGTAACTTGGTTTGATTTCATTTTTCTTCATTCATTCTAGCGACCTGCCCACCTAAAAAACTTTGGTAACTCTGTGAGTTTGGTTTTATTGATTGGAGCACAATTTCCAAATTAAATAATAAAACATATTGATATTAAGATATTAATAGTTAAGGAATTATTCTTATTTCAACTCCATCCAGTGCTATTTGGCCTCAATGTTGCAGTGTCTCAAGATCTGCTTTAATAAAGATGATTGTGATGATTATGATCAATTAGATAAAGACAACACTCCACTATCATATGGTGACTTCTTTCTACAAAAACCCATTTTTGTTGTAAATTCACTAAGTCATGAAGTACAATTCTAAAAGGCATTGTGACAAATGGTAATACATATTTAATATAGGTTTTAATTATTTTTAGGACTTTAGATTTACCTCATTAAAATAAAAATTGATCTAAAACCTATTGAAAAATTGAAAGCCAAAGTGAACTCTTTAATTCAATCAACTATTTGCAGTTTTATTTCAAACCCTGTACTTGATGTTCTCCTCCAAGTACACCTTAGATGCCACCGACCTGAGAACAAAACTCGAAAACTACAGCAACAAGTTCGTTGCTGGCAGGTCGTGTAGCCACTAGAATCATTTTGATAAGATTGTCTCTTACACATGATTTCTCGAATAACGTTCCTTGTTAATCACTTTTGTCAATTGGCTCGAGATGGTAGCTAAGAATGTTGTGAAGCTAATACTTTCCGAACTAGTTTATTTCATAAATTTTGCTGATGCTAAATCTTAACATTTTTAATTTATTTGCAAGTTATTATTAAGTTGTTACTAATTTATTTATTTTATTGAGTTTATTTGGCAGCCAACAGGATGGCTTTGAGTTCCTCATGTGCCTCATGAACAAAGTTGAAAAGGAGTTGAGTGAGTCTGGATTTAACAGCAAAAAGTGAATTTTTATATGTTAATTAAGAAAAACTTTTTTTTTTTTGAGTTCCTGAATTAACTTTACATAAATCTTTACTTATTCATTGTTTTTGTAACTTATATTATATGTTCTCAAATTTCATGCCAAGAACAAATGGACTATCTAAAGATATCTTCAAAAGTTGGGAACTTTGATGTATATTTATAAGATTTACAAAAACTATTTAAACATTTCCTTATAATTCCTTGTCAATAATGATGTTATTTTGTGTAATTTTTAATTTTAATCCAAACCAATTAACTAGCAAACTAACTATTATTCCCCAATGCAGACAAGTTTTCCTTTGAAATCCAATCGACATGGAATTGCAAAGATGGACATGCAGGTGAATCGAGTCAGTTGGAGTACGCGGTGCATGTTTCACCTCACTCTTCAGAAGTGAGCGAGATATACGTTATTCTGTAGTGGTCATCGTTGGCCAATTTTTGAAAACGGATGTTTAACGAATACTATATCTTGTTTCGAATATTATACATATTTATTTTGAGATTTACTTAATATTATTACTTAAACCATTTCAAGAAGTACAAACCAGTGGACCTGAAAGACTGCTGGAATGAAGTGTTTGACAAGAATGAAATTGAACAGGTATCTGGTATTGATTGCCTATAGATTGGAAGGCAATGATTTCATTTCTACATTTCTGTTTTAATAGTTTCACTCACTTTCTCATGTCTTTTAATTCTTTTTGACAACATGATTTTCATTTGTAGATATTTTGTCAGGAATGCCCTGGAAATGAGCAAATGTTTCAGGGAGTATTAGAAAGAATAATCAAAAAGCCCCCAGAAGTCCTGATAATTTGTATCCTTCAGTCTTAACTTGATCAGGGATCAAGTGTGATGTCATTACTTCTACACATTTACTACTGTATACATTCATTGCTAAGCAATCACAAATTATGTATTTGTCAAGTTCTAATTGGACTGGAATTGTTCTGGTATTTTAATTAATTACTGTTTTTTGATATTACTTCTTTAATTCATTAATGATAAATAACAAAAACGTAAACAAAGATGTAAACAGGTGGGATTTTAACACAAGATCCAAAAATGAAGATACCCTGGTATTTGAACTAGATGACTTCAAAGTGAACCATTTAGGTTACTACTTTCAAATATGCAATGAAGATGACGATAAATAAAACATGCTCATGTATGATTGCATTAATTCACTTGCTACCACGATTCATAGTTTCATCTCAAATGCTTTTTAAAGGTTGTGTTATCTTAGACCCATTCTTTAAAATGTTATAATAATGTTTCAGTTCTATTTTTTATGCATTCAACTTTCAGTTGCCTGTTTTGTGATTGGTCATTGATTGATGCATTATGAGTAATTAAAACAGAAATTCTTATGAAAAATGGTTTGCAACATTGATTAGTGCCTCTCGTACAAGTTATGGAAATTTTAGTCACAGATTTATATCAAGCAGTTTAATGGATTTTACCTTAAATCAATTTAAGCAAATTTTTTTCTTTGGTAGGTGGAACTAGCCTTTACCGCACTGTGGCTTACTGTGAGCATTGGGGAACCCTAAATTCTGGCCACTACCTAGCTTATGTAAGAGGAACTAATCATGGGGTTTGGTTCAAATGTGATGACCAGCAAGATAAACTGTGAGATAGGTTTCTTGGACAATTTTCGTCTATGTATATTGTTTTAGTGCTGAAGTTATTTTAACTTACAGGGAGGCATTTCAGCTACAAAAAGAATGTGTGAGTTCAAGAAACGTCTATGCAATTTTCTACAGAAGAACAGAAATGATCCCTCATTGAACTTTCATGTTTAATGAATGATATATTATAGAGTTTTAGGGGATTCCCGATCGATAAGCCCCCCTTATTTTCGCTCAAAACAAAGGAGCAAGTGTAGCTCCACCCCCGTGCATATCATTATGAAATCGTTGGTGAGAATAACGAAGATTAATTGAATTTTAAATGAAAAACGATTAGGGATAAGGTTAGGGTTAAGGGTAGGGGTAGGGTTAGGGTTTTGGATAGGGTTAGGGTTTTGCTTGATTTAGTATTTTTAAAATATTTAACGTATTTTTAAAAATATTATACATATGTTTTTTTTAAAACATATCATTCAATTTATTTAACAAATTAGCTATATTTATTAATACTATGCTCGGGGGTGGAGCTATGCTTGATCCGGTTTTGAGCGATAATAGAGAGGGCTTATCGATCGGGTTTACCATTCCGAAAATTATTAAACATTAATAGGCAGAAAAAATGCGTCTCGTCGAACTTCTTATCGGCAACACTGCATAAAGCTTGGTCCCTGGTTTTCAAATGCTCTGGCATATAATTATAAGAATTTAACTCCTTGGCTGAGAAATTCGTACTTCTTTTAAATAATTAGTTAAGAATTTATTAATATTTATCATTAATCTTGAATTTCTAATTTAATTTCTGTTGAGTACTTTGATTAAAATAATCTGATCTTGTTTGAACAGACAAACCAGCAGGCATCAAAAAAAGACTAATGAAAAATTAGTAACAAATTATTTTGAGAAATTATGAATAAATAAACAAAATAATGGACAAATGCGTAATGAAACTAATGGGCCAAAAAAAGAAGCGTCCCTCATTCAGTGCACTTGGCTTGACCTTTGACCTCATCTCTCTTGGTAACATCGACGCTGCCCGATGAACTCTGGGATGAGCTTTCGGCAGAAGCACTCCTCGACCTTTTGCGTGGTCTTGTACCATCTCGCGACTTCCCAGTGGACCTGCCACGCGACCTTCTTCTAGAGGTCGACCTCGACCTATAGTAGCACGTTGGCGACCTGGATGAAGTCGGAAAATAAAACTTGGACTTGGAGGAATTACAAGAATTAAGAAAGAAAAAAGATCTGAAATTTTTTGACACTTTGTTCGCAAATGATCGAATGAAGGACAAATGAAGCCAATCATATTACACTGCTTTAATACCTGAGCCAGTTTTAATATCCATCCACACTGGGAACTTGAGCATTTACTGAATCGATACTTCAGTCAAATGCCAACCAAAAATCATTTTTCATCACTTCAGTAACAACGAATTTAAGTCCAATTTTAATCATATTATCCCACAGACGTCTAACCAACCCAAACATCGGACGCTGCAAATTCTTGAAAAATTGAAATTCACATTTCAATGATTTGAATATATATGTGTCATATAAATGTTAAAAAAAACTGTAAACGAAATATTTTATTGACGGAAAAAACCAACAATCAATCAGTTATGCTTACCTTGGTCTGAAGCGATTCTGAAAGCGCCGACAGTCTCTAAGGAAATGGCCGTGCTTTCCACATTGGTAACATCTGGAACCCATGCGGGATTTCCGACGGCTCCTCTCGTAAACTCTCGGCAAGGCGTAGGTCACCCTCAATCGGCTATTTCCGAGCGTACTAAGAAAATAATATGCTCAAAAATATTTAAGAAAGTGTGACTCTGTCGAAAGCATGAATCTTACTGTCCGTTCATGGCGTCCAAAGCCTCTTCAGCGTCTTCCCGACATTCGAATACCACGAAGCCAAAACATGGAGAGCTCCTGGCGATCCAAACTTCGATGAGCGGACCGAATTTCTGAAATGCTTTTACTATGTCCTTCTTCGTCAATCGACTGTCAATGTCCCCGACATGGAGTCTAGTTCCAAAGTTATTCCTCAACGGACTGATGGAATAACTTCTCCCGCGGCTTCTGTTTCTCCTGTAACTTCGGCTTCTGCTGGATGAACTTTCTCTGCTGGCCATGTGCCAAAAAAAGATGTGATTGCTTATCAATGAAATAATTTAATCGCTCAACCTTGATTGAACAACTTCCGCTAAGATGCCGCTAACGTAATCTCTTTAAAATTCACATCGAAAAGCAAACAGATTAAAATCTCCGCCATGGTAACCGCCAATATTTAAATCTCTAAGAAAAAAATCCCACTGAACAAATTTGTTTGCAACATCGATCACTAGAGAGAATTTTCATACCTGGTTCGTCATTTCCTTGCCATTTTTCGGGTTCTGGTAAGCACAAATCGTGGTAAGTTTTCAACACAACCTACGGGAAATACTTACAAAATTAAATTCATAAATAAATAACCCCAAAAATCGTTTATGTTGATTTGATTGAATCTGATTTACTTTTAAAACAATAATTAAAATAATTGAAAATAATTTGTTTCCGTTTTGAACAAGGAAGTGCCGATAGGTTGAGCGAGAGGTGTTTGATTGTTTTCGAAGTGTGTTTAGTCTCGGTAGGGAAGAGTTTGTTCATCGGTCATGATTTTGCTGGAAATTAATAATAAAATTATCGAGGAAACTCTTTCCTTGAAATTCAGTAATTCCTTAGCAGGGTAAGACATTTTCGACGTGTATTCATTTCCGGGATAGGTTCTGAAGTTTCGTTTTTGGGCGAAAGAATTGCATTTTATTGAGTTATCTTTGAGCTTATTTGACATATGATATGATGAAATATGATATAAAAATTTAATGTAAGAAATATCATTCACTTGTTTGCTAATGATTCATACAGGAACAAGCCAGAACATATAGATGTAACAGTTGCAGGTAGGAGGATGTGTATTGAATTAGCTTGATAAATGCGAATTAAAAAAAACTGATCCAACAAGTTGAACTAAATTAAAATTGATGAATATTAGTAACAATTACAAATCCATGAAGAGGTTAATTCTGGTATTTACAGACTTTGATGGAGTACTGTACCACATCTCAAATCCAAATGGAGACAAGACAAAGATAATGGTGAGTTCTTGACTTAAAATATTTGTGGAATTGAATTGAATTGAGAATGTGATTGTTACGTGCATTTGTTTGTTTCACATTAAAATGTTTTGAGAAATATTTAAAAACAAAAAATTCTCAGTTTCTAACCCTCATTCCATCAACGAAAAGTCTTTTATGAAACTGAATCGTGAGTCTCTTTATTTCAGGTCTCAATTTCCCTCAAGTTCTACAAGGACTTGCAGGAACATGGAGCTGACAGCCTTATCAAGAGAGAATATGGTCCTTGGTTGACCACCCCGGAAAAAGGTCAGACTGGAAATTCAAATTTTAGATTTTTTATTTTATATTTGATTACTGATCTCATCTGCACCATTCCACAACTATTGCTAATCAGCGCCAATAATTGTAATGAACTATAATTATAATAATTATAATGCCAAACTGTAACCACTATAAAAAAAATTGATGGAACTAGACTTTTACTCATAAAACTCAGTTTTCCAAATCAGTCTCTAACGTCCAGCTGATCTTAGGCAGAAATTTTAAAAAGCAAGAAATGTTAAAAATCCGGTTCTCCTGATCCAGGTTACAACGTGTCCTTACTGTTCGACTTGAACAACCTGCCTGCCGACAAGGACGAGGCCGTCAGGAAGGCCGGACTGCTCAAGAGGAACTGCTTCGCCTCGGTCTTCGAGAAGTACTTTGACTTCCAGCAGAAGGAACAGAACAGCGAAAAGAGGGCAGTCATCAACTATAGAGATGATGAGACCATGTGAGTGACTCATGGTAATGCAGATGATGATGGTGATGATGGTGATTATGATCTCTTATTAGGTACGTTGAGGCAAAGAAGGACAGGGTCACCGTGATCTTCAGCACGGTGTTCAAGGACATTGATGACATCATCATCGGGAAGGTTTTCATGCAGGAGTTCAAAGAGGGCAGGAGGCAGTACCAGCAGGCTCCCCAGGTGATGATTATGATGATGATGATGGTGGTGATGGTAACTGTCATGGTAATGCCACCCAGCCTGTCTCCTATCGAATATGACGTTTTATATATATACTAGTGGTGCCCATCCACGTGTTGCTGTGGCTCAATATGATTTTCGAAAAAAGCGTATTTGTACATGATATAGTTGTGGCATATATATGAAACCTATATACAAACACTCCCCTTATCGAGTACTATGTTGTGTCAAAATTTCAATGCAATTTGTTAAGTACTTTCAGAGAACATTTGCATGTTACAAACACACATTGCATTTTTATTTATATAGATGTCATTAGAGTTGTAGAGTTTTGGTGGACCATCGATTGAGTGATGATGATGATGGTGATTATGATATGATAATGGTAATAATAATAATAATAATGATGATGACGTCTTAAGGTGCTGTTCAGTCACAAGGAACCGCCTCTCGAGCTGCAGAACACCTCGGCAAAGACTGGAGAGAACATCGGATACATCACTTTTGGTGAGTCGCCTTGGAATGGATTCCGATTTGTTTTGGTCCGAAGGTTTTGTCGCGCTTGACTGAGTTTTGCTGAGAGACTCGGAAAGAATTATCAAATTAAAATTTTTATCACTGGTTAATTAGGTTAATAATTCACCTGTAACTCACCTGGGAACATTTTGTTCGTAACCATGGCTACCATGCATCGACAACACCATAAATGATCAAAAATAAATTGGCGCTTCATTGGTCGATGTTGCGATAACCCGTTTTACCTGCCGAGATCGTCGTCACGATTTCACCCTCTCGTCTCCAGTTCTCTTTCCGAGGCACACGAGTCCGAGCGCCAGGGACAACACCATCAACCTGATCCACACCCTGAGGAATTACCTCCACTACCACATAAAGTGCTCCAAGGTTGGTGCCATCCTCACTTATGTACTTCTCTTTCACAAGAAAACAAAACATTAAGTGCGGCCTAAGAAAGAACTCGATGGGAATAGAAACCTCGTTTCTGTTCCTGTCGGGAGTCCGTTGGTCCGAGACATTAGCATAGACTTTCTCACTTTATGCATATTCATTACATTCAAGTGAGGTTGACTTTCGGTGTTCGCTCTTATCGAAAGTGATAAGTCTATTGGCCTGGCCGAGCTGACATTATTAACATATAATTAATATGTTAACAACATGTAATTAATATTGACATTGATTGCACCTCCCACTTAGGCCTACATCCATGCCAGAATGAGGGCAAAGACAAATGACTTTCTCAAGGTTCTGAACAGGGCTCGTCCGGAACCAAAGGCTACGGAAAAGAAGATCATGGGGTCGGTTTATCGGTTGATGATTCATCGATTGACGATTTATCGACTGACGAGACGGCGATGATCATTCGATCCGTCAAAACTTTTCTCGTCATTCAATTCAATTCCTCCAGCATTTTAAGTGCCTTTTTTTATCCAGTCCTAAGATGTCAAGGCACCGCCGACGCACATTAGCATAGACACGCATTGATCTGCAGTCGTTTTTGTTGAAGCCATTTTCTTGTCTTTTGGCTTTGCAAATTTATATTTACTTGTATTTTAGAAATAATTAGGAAATAATTAAGTTACCATTTGTAACTTCATAAAAGTAACTTTTATAAAGCCACTTTAGATGTTGTAATGCTGTCGGTCCAAATTTGGAGTTAAATTATTCTGACCTTTCCATTATATTTTCAGGGGCAAATCCTTCAAGCCGCTCTGAAGACTCGCTTCCCCGATCCAGGATTGGCCGGCATGTCTCCCCCTTCGTTCGATTCCAATTGCAAAACGCGTCACGAACTCGGGCCGCGGTCGATTAATTAATAGATTGATTAATTAATTTCGTTTATTGTTAATTTCTACTGGTTAATCCATTAGTTAAGCTGCAACTTTCTCCTGCTTCCTCGTGTCCTAAGAATTCGCCTCGAGTCTTTCCGATCCGAGGGGTTTGCATTTGAAACTCTCTTTGCATCTCGACCTTGTTCCCTCAGTCCTTTGCAGATTTGTGAGACCTTTTGGCAATCGTAATGTAATTATCTTGTAACGCTAACGTTGTGGTAAACTTGGTAACCTTTCAAGTCCAGTGCTTCTTCGAAGAGAAGGATTTCAATAAAAATAAGGGATGGTTGATGCTCATAGCACGATTTATGAATGATTACAGTGTTCCGCATTTGGCATCTCGTTGTCTTTCCTCGCACGAGAACAGCGGAGGGAGGCACGACCCGGTTTTATTGATTTCATACACCTGTACAGAAAAGCTGGAATTGGTCTAACGGACACGTCCAAATAAGGAAGTTGAAAACACAAAAAAAAAAAAAATAAAACGAAACAAAGTCGTAAAATATCGTCCGAAAGAGGGTTCAAATCGTAGAGCGTTGACTCTGAAAAGACGACGGATCGAAGACGGGGAATGCAACCCTCGCCTGGAAATCGCGTCTCGAGTCGATGCAAATGCGACGTGTTGGACGGTTCGGACCGAGGATTACTGGGCCAGCCTCAACTCGTGAAATCGAGAAACAAAAACTGAAAAGATGGCGACACTGACGGACCTCGATCGACAAGAAAATAGCATCAGTCGAGAAAACCAATAACAAAAACCCCCGACTGGAAACAAAATCACTGAAAACACTCTCCATGGTGGGAGAGAAGCCAACACTGCTGCGGGAGGAACGACCCCCCTCGAATTTGTCACTGGGTGATTCAAAAAGGACGAAGTAAAAACAAGCGCTGTCAGAGGAAGGCATCTGGTCCCGAAAATTGGGAAAATTGCTTATCGAGAAGGACAAGGAAGAAGAAAGATGCAGCTTGTGCAATGACTTTCGATCAGCAACTGAACTTCAAGAAGAAGAAGAAGAAGAAGAACAACAACAGTTAAGTGAAGAATAATTTTGAGCTACTTTCGGTTGATAACAACTTCAGATGAAATGTGAAATCACTGTCGAGAAAGCTTGACCTCTGCAGGCGACTACAAAAACCTGCTCGATTCGAATTAAGTGAAGAAAAAAAATGTCCGGTGACGTTTGTCGTGACAGAAGAAGTCCTTCAGAAGACGATCAAAATGTAAATCATGCTCTAAGGGTTAACAATTTGTAGGTTTCATTCATTAACAGTCTAAGGTAATTGATGGCCAATCATCTGCTCAGTTTGTCCAAGAAAAGACAAAATATAGACTTGAAAACAAACACTTCCTGATGGAGATTCTCAAACACGATCGAGAGAAACCAGTAAAAATAGTTCAATATTATAACTATAACTATAACTATCGCAGTCACCAAATAGAAGAATATATGTATATATATAATTTTCATCGTCTCCATAGCCGTTGCCTAAAAATAGGTTCTCGAAAAACCGCTCGGTTCCGAAAGTTCTCGTGTTCTTTTTTTTTCTTTCTTGCGAAATTTAATTGCAGATGAGGATTCGTGCGTACGTCCTCACGTTTACAGATGGAGACTATAAATAACCAACAGGAATTACCACGGAAAGTCCGAAGGAAAAACAAAACGAAGACGACACCAGGGACCTGCTGAAATTGAAACCGAATCCTCGGAAAGGACTTTCCGATCGCGGAGCGAAAGAAACGCGCGACGAAATCGAACGACCGATTAGCTCGACAAATGCAATCGCGAATGCAGGTTTCTGTCGACGGAAAATAACAAAAAAAAAACAGAACACGCGAGGAATCAGTTCGGGAATTCGTGGATGCATCCTGCGCAGGTCGATCGATGCCAAGGGGAGGAAGGAAGGGAATTGCCAATGGTCTCCATCATCATCATCATCACTGTCATCATCGTCGTCTCAGTCGCAGATGCTGCTCGTGCTGCTACCGCTGTTGAGGGCCTTGATGAACATGTGATTCGACAGGACCCTGGCCGCGGGCCTCTGTTCCGGGTCGCGTTCGAAGCAACACTTGAGGAAGTCTTGGACGCCCATGGAGGCGTCGGAGGGCAGAACGTACGAGGGGAAGGGTTGGGTGGCTATCTTGAAGATGGCCGCGACCCCCTCGTACTCGTGCCACGGTGGATGCCCCGTCAGCATCTCGACCACTGTGCATCCTAGACTCCTGGATGGGAGATGATTGTTATTTATCCAGTATTATTAATTATTATTATTAACATTATTATTATATATGATTATATTGCCATTATTATTATTATTGTTGTTGTTACCATTGTTATTATTAGGTAAAAATAAAAATTATGATCCAAACTACTGATGTGACACTAAAGAATATATTTTACGAGATATTTAAAGTGCATTTAAGTTTCATTGTTGTGGTATATAAATATAAATAACCAACAGAATTACCTGCCAAATAAAACATTAAATCATTGGGACCAGGATGAGTAAAACTGTAATTGTCATCAATTAACCGATTAACCTGAGCCGACAAACAAAATCCATCTTAACGAATAATAACATCGACTCGACATCTTTTTTCTTCTCGACGTCGGCGGAGCAAAGTCGAATTAGACGCCCGGAGAATCGCACGGGGGAAGGGGATCCGACGGAAGCCGTCGCGAAAATCGAAAACGCTCGGAAAGCTCACCAGATGTCGACCTTCCTGCCGTAGTTCTTGCCCTCGATGATCTCCGGCGCCATGTAGTACGGGGTCCCGGTGATGGTCTTGGCCCCCGTCAGGTTCCTGGAGTTGTCGACGGCCTTCACGACGATGTTGGCGAGTCGTCGGGCGGCTCCGAAGTCTGTCAACTTGACGTTCCCCTCGTGATCTCTCAATATGTTCGCTCCTGGTTAACGGTATTTATAGGGACGTGTAGTACGTCGTCAGAGAGACATTGTAATCATAACCCAGACTGCCATCACAACCATTATTTATTATTTAATTTATTTATTTTTCTAAACAAAATGAAGGGTCATCTGATGACCACTTTTTTTTACAATTTTTGTATAGCATTTGTCAACAGATTATCATAATCATAATAATTATCATAATCATTATCATAATAATTATCATTATCACAATCATAATCAGGTCACCTTTAATATCCCTGTGTACGATCCACTTTGAATGCAGGAATTCAAGTCCTTCGAGCACCTGCTTGGTGTACCTCCTCGTCACCGATTCTTTAAGGGGACCGTACTCCAAGATCTGGTCCTTCACTGAGCCCTGATGATGATGATAATGATGATGATGATCATGGAGATAATGATGATGATCATGATCATGATCATGGATGAGATGATGATGCCAACTGAAATGGTTTTTTTCCACGTATTTTTTCCAATTTATGAATTTTAATCGTATTTATAATTTTGTTATATTTATTATATAAGCAAAGAAAAATATTGAGCAAAATTAGGCATCGAGGGTTCTTTTCACGACACTCACTCGATCGCCTTGCAAAAGCCTCGTGAATAATTAATGAACGGCCATGAATATTAAGCGATCGCCTACCCCGGGCACGTACTCCATGAATATGGAGAGGACGTGAGGCTCCTTCTGGCTGCCGTAGTATTGAACGATGCGATGGTACGAGAGGTCCTGGAGCAGCTGCAACTCCCCCTGGAGTGCCCTTACTTCCTGGATGGGGAAGAAGACAACGACGATGAGTGATGCACGTCAGCCAAACTACTGGCTAATTAACATAATTAATTGCAGGCCTAATTGACTGTAACCAAAAGGAATAGATTCATATTCTCAGTTCAATGGCCATTACTGTATTGCAGCTACCTCATTAGTCCTCTCACGATTATCATCGGCACCACCACCACCATCATCATCATCACCACCACCACCACCATCATCATCATCTCCTAAGCAAAGCCATATCAGCTGACCTTTGAAACCTCCTCTGATTGGCAGTAGATTTGAACCTGTTTGACCGCCAACTCCACCCCGGTGTCCACATCATAGCACAGGTACACCTGTCCAAAGCCACCTGCGCCCAGCATCTTGCCCTTCTTCCACTTGAATGGTGTGAGGTCTGGAGGTGCCAAGGTATAATAATAATAATAATAATAATAAGCGAACTTATAATAATATTGAAATAACATTATTATTATTATTGTTGCCAATTGATTGAATTACGATATGAATATGTGATATGAAGAGGATTCGAAATAACAGAAATTACACGCGACAATATCATATCATTATCATTATCGTGTAATTGTCATCACAATCATCAACCGTCATCATAATAAACGATTACTCAATGCTATTGATTATTATTGGCCATCATCAAGTAATTACCAAGTCAATAATAACAAATCGCAGCCACACATCGTCGTCGTCATCACCACCACTTCTAACAACGTCGTCGTCATCATCATCACCGCCACCACCATCATCACTGTCATCATCACCACCACCACCATCATCATCATCATCGTCCTCCAACCCGAATGGTTCTTGATTCTCGAGATGGTGGACAGAAGAGCTTCTGAGCTGTTCTGGCTGAGGTACCCACTGCTGTTGCTGCCATGGCAACTGTTCAGAGTCGCCTTGGCCAGCTCTGCCTGGTGACGTCCATTGCGTGGAAACGTGTAGGGAGGCGGGGCTTCTGCAAGATGGGAAACGGTGATTGGTTGGGCAGGAAATTATTATTATTATTATTATTATTAGCAATGGTTAGATTTCAAAACCTGATGGAAGGTGAATGCTCTTAACAAATCCATTCAATCAATCATCAAGCTCCATTATTTCACCATCAATACCATCACACCAACATCATCATCATCATCATCAGAAAGCAAGGTCAAGGTCACTGACTTGTCTGCAAGTCCCCCTGGGGGAAATTTTTGACCTTTGGAAACGTCCCCCCGAGACCAGAGTTCTTGTCCATGGACTGGAAGATGCCACCCTGAAGGCTGGAAGAGGAAAAAAGATTCCAATTAATCATAAACACTGCCATAATCATCATCACCACCACCATCATCATTAACAAAGCCAAGACTCACACGTGCGCCTCGTGATGTATGCTGCTATTGCTCACGTACATGGGACTGTTCTGTCCCGTGAAGAAGACTGGAGCCGTAGAAGCCTGTCAACGACAACAACGACAAAAAGAGGTCATCAAAAATTCTGTTTTATTCGGCGCTACATAAATGACATGACGACGAACGAATTGATAACAAAGAACGCGTGAATTCAAGGCTATACCACATCACAGACTTACATCGTCGATGTCGTGAAGATTCATGTTTTCGAAGTGGCTTCTCAGACCCGGCGATGCGGGTGGCGAAGAATCGGCCAGGTGCCTGACCCCGGCCCTAAAGGTCAACGGGTGCTGTGAGGTATTGGGCACTGACGGACTTTCGCTGGCACTACTGCACCTGGAAGACTGCAGTTGGAATGATGATGATGATGATGACAGTGATAATGATGATGATGATGATGATGACAGTGATAATGATGGTGATGATGATGCCGATGATGGCGTTTTTACACTCGCTAAAAAGTTCATGAGAAAAGGAAACTCGCACGCTGCGTTCCCATGACATTCATTCCTTCTGCACATTCATCCATCCATGGAACGAACCATCCATCCATCCATCCATCCATCCATCCATCCATCCATCCATCCATCCATCCATCCATCCATCCATCCATCCATCCATCCATCCATCCATCCATCCATCCATCCATCCATCCATCCATCCATCCATCCATCCATCCATCCATCCATCCATCCATCCATCCATCCATCCATCCATCCATCCATCCATCCATCCATCCATCCATCCATCCATCCATCCATCCATCCATCCATCCATCCATCCATCCATCCATCCATCCATCCATCCATCCATCCATCCATCCATCCATCCATCCATCCATCCATCCATCCATCCATCCATCCATCCATCCATCCATCCATCCATCCATCCATCCATCCATCAACCCATTCATTCAGAGTGCAACGACCCCGATGGTTGATGGTTAGTAGCTTACATACATACATGCTTGATAATTGGTTGTTCAAGACCAACTAATTCTCTTTACTTAGGCCCAAGGTGAATGATTCTATGAGGTTCTACAGTGCATGACCCTGTGGGTACTAGCAATTGGAATGTAGTATTAAACCACCCATCCAGCCATCCAACCCAGACGTTGTAACATCCACTCATCCCAAGAAAAGATAGCACGATCTGTTACTGATACACAAAATCGATGTCACGGCAATAAACAAAACACGCACGTAGAGAAAGAGGCCTCGATCTCACCTGTACGTTGTTTGCAAACAACTTTCTCAGGTGCACGGGTGTTGCCGGCACCGAAGGTACGCTGATGATTAGTTTCAGTTTCGACGGGGAGCCGGAATTCTCCAGCAATTTCAGCAGCATGTCCAGGTCCTCTTGGCTCTTCAGCTCTACAGGCATCTGAGGATGACGACGACGTCGACGATGATGATGACGATGTTGATATTGTGAACAGTTATGATGACGATGGAGGTTGTAACCAGACGGCCAATAGCAGACCGTGATGATGATAGTTCTTGCCAAGAGGCAATGATAATGATGGCGGTCGTGATGATGATGATGATGTAACATATGGGTGGTCGAGCACCTGTTCATTAAGTCGATTGTAAAAGATGGTGTATTCTGAGTGACAATGGCTCTCTATCTTCATCCTCAGCTCGTTCAGTCCTGCGGGCTTAGGTATTTGGAAACACCTGGAGTGGAAAGATTTTGATGATGATCATAAAAATAACATATGAGACACATTTATTGAAATAAGTCGATTTAGGTTAAAATGCACTTTTGAGCTTTTAAATTTTAAATTCAATTAGTGAGAAATAAAAGGTAAAAAAAGTAAAAAAGAAATTGAAAAACAATCAAAAACTCGCCTTGTTTCGGTTGGAAATTCGCACTTGAATCTGATGATGTCCTGCAGTGAAAGAAGGCATGAGTTGAGATTGAAGTGACTGAAGGATTGTTAGGTTGATTGATTGATTGATTGATGGGTTGATCGATTGATTGTTAATTTGATTGAAAGAATTGACTTCTCGAAACCTAGCAAAGTTTAGAATCATCAGTGAGTATGGAATGATGATGATGATGATAAATGAATGAATGAAGGAAAGAAGGGAGGAATCCAATTCAAGATTATTTAGAAATTACTAATTCTTACTAATGTCATTGTGATGATGATGATGATGATGATGATGATGATGATGATGATCAGTAACCACTACTATAGTCATCATCATCATCATCATCATCAGTAACCACTACTATAGTCATCATCATCATCACCATCATCATTGTCGTCGTAATTGCAGTAGACGGGCAATGATTAAGTGTTGTTGCTAATTAAAGCAATATCTTCAACACGCTTCTAATTATAGCCCAAGCCTCTAGTGACGTCATAGCACGAACTCTCAGCCTATTGGTTCAGCTCAGGTGTTTAATATTAATGAGACGAAATAAATATATCCGGCTGTATTTCACTTTTCACTCTACTAGTAACAACACCTGGATTAGAAGGACAGGTGGTGAGAAAAAATGTCAAGCAAAAGGTTTTATGTTGTGAATGTTGTGTGTTGTACAAGGGAAGTTGTCATCATGATGTTAACTATTTATTTATTTATTTATTTTATTCCACTTTTAAAAATATCATTTATCGTTATCATATGCCTGCCATTTTCTTTCTTCTGATGCAGTCTTTATAAGTTAAAGTCATCATCATCATCAGCAGCAGCAGCATTGCCATCAGTGTGATAACTGTGTCATGAGTATGACTCGATTGACATTCAGAGGATGAAATTTGAAGCTACTGACAGAATGGTTAGGGTTGCTAGTGAGTGAGTGAGTGAGTAAGTGAGTGAGTGAGTGAGTGAGTAAGTGCGTGAGTAAGTGAATGAGACAGATCACAAATGAAGGATAGAAGTGAGAGAGACTCAGAAATGAAAGTGTAGGAGCAGCTAACAAGCATCAACTCTGGCAAGTCTTTTAAAACTTATTGAAGGCTTCAAAATGAGTCAAAAATAGATTAACCAATGGATACCCTAGCAGCTCCTGAACACGGTAAACAACAAAACAGCATTTGGTAGAACGACTAAAAGTCTGTGACGTCGAGCAGCGACTTAATGACGAAGAACGATGTCAATGACGGTGAATACCGACGTCACTATGACAGAACCACGCAAGCAATGACGAGGGCAAGTCATTCACACCATCAATCCATCCATCCATTCATCCACAAACCTCCTCCTTTTTGTGCACCATACTGGCAGCTGACTTGCTTTGCCTGAGGCCATCTTGAAGTCCATAGAAGATTGCATTGAAAGTTGGGTCTGCCTCGTTCATAACTGGAAAGATTAATTATTGAATCATTTGTTTGTTTGTTTTTTTTTTAATAAAAACAATAACACTAATATTGTCTGCAAAACAAAATAAACATACAGTAGGAAAACTGTTGCCATCATCGTCGTCATCATCATCACAGGCAACATTCAGGCAACACTTGCAAATATCAAGTCGCGACGTCAACTGTTACCATCAAAACAAGAATCTAAAATTAGCCACCGAAACATTCCCAGAGGATAAAATTAGAACGAGGTCACGAGATAACCTCTCCACGGATTCGATCAATTACGAGACCCAAGAAAGATATTATGTCTCGTCATAGAAAATAATTATAGCCATCGTAGTCGTCATCATCATCATCAACGTCATCTGTACCAACTAGTGCAACATCACGACTTTGGGTAATGATCATTACCAGGATGCGTTCATTAATTTCTTTCTGTGTTTTTATGATATATCACTATTTTTTTATTACCATCATTATCATTATTATTATTATCAATCTAATTGTCATTAATACTATTATTATCACTATCATTATCAAAATTATCATCATCATCATCATCATACTATTATTATCCTAATCATTACCATTGTTGTTGCTTTCATTAGCAACATTACAAATTTCTCAAAAGCTCAAAAAAGCAGTCAAAATTGTGCCTACAAGAAGAAACGGCAGTCTGAATGAAGAGAATTGAATATGAATATAATTAATTATTAATCAATTAGTAATTAATATTAATGCGTAGACGTTAATATTAATTAACTATTAGCATTAACTATTAATATCCATTGCAGACGAGCACAAAAAACAAGATAGCGAAACAAAACAGTCGAGTTATGTTTTTCACTGCTTAATTGGCGGGAGGGGGGGAATGCCTTACTTTGTAAGGTCAGAGTTGAAACAGCAGACAGTGATGAACTCAAATGAGGCCATACAGAAACCTAACCTATGCTAGTCATCATCATCATCAACAACAATATCACCATCACTATCATCACTACCATCACCACTATTACCATTGTGATCATCATGAGATGAAAAAGGACAACAGTAAAGACTGACAATGCCAGAAAATGCACTAAGATAAATGCATAAGTTAGTTATTACTCTATATTAAACCTACGGTTAGGGTTAGAGAAAGTGACTAGCCTAGGGTTAAAGTTGGGGTTAAGGCTAGGTTAGTGTTAGGGTTAGACATGGTTTGAGGTTTGGTTTAGATCTAGGCCACGCTGGGATAAGTGAACACTTGGGTTTCAGTTTCAGTTATGCCAATCATTTATGGAACTTCTCTGATCTGATATCAAGTATAACAAAAATACCGATAATGATATAGATTTTTGTGTCATTATCACTGCTGATATTTATTTCTTTATTATATCATTATGGTTTCAAGTAATTTCAATTGAAATAATAATAATAATAATAATAAATAACAATAATATAGAAAGAATAGGTGCAATAACGACCATAATTGCGTGGGCAATAGTCTTGAATTACGTGAATTCAATGGTAGAATTTGAAGTACTGTAGCGTGAAAGATACAGTCTGTCAATGGCTAGTGAGTGAGTGAGTGAATGAGTGAGTTAGTGCATTGACTTCTTCATTAACAAGAAACAAAGTACCTTAATCACCACTATTCTCGTTCAATGAATCAACATCCAGGTGTAAGGATCGTCATCATTGGCAGCAACATCACGGCAGTACCATCATCGTCGTCGTTATCACCATCATCGTCGTCGTCATCATCATCACCATCATCGTCATCATCATCACCGTCATCGTCTCGAAAGAATCAACAAGAGCTTTATTATTCCTTTGAATCTTCACGTATGGTTTACACTGGGTCACGCATTCAGGTCACGCTCAAGACAACTACAACTTAACTAATTATAATAACGATGACGACGACGATAGTCAGCTCGAGGCCTCCCAGGAATTGAAACACTCATAAACAAAAAAACACACTGCCTCCAGAGCAGGTGAACTCGTTCAATACAGGTGAGTCCCTCTTTCCGGTGTTGTCGTTGATGGTCGGTGCTGGAATCGTAGAAAATCCATCTTTAATGATTCTCTGCCCCCTTTCTAATTCCTTTCCATTATCTCTCCTTGTATATCTTCCTCATGGTCCTCTGCATCTCCAGAGATCCTTCCATATCTCTCCAATGTATTCCTCTTCATTACTCCATATCTCTCTCTCACTCACTCGCTCTCTCTCTCCCTCTCATTCACTATGCTCTAAAGGTCTCACACTGAGTTTGTTTACAAATTTCGAGCATAGTAACAAAGACAATAACAACAACAACAACAACAACAACAACAACAACAACAGTAATAATAATAATAACCATAATAATAACAATAATCATAATGATAATAATAATAATTATTATTATTATAATTATATTATTAATAGCAATAGCAAGATTAAGACAAATAACAACGTTGTAAACAAATAAGGTTGGCACTGCAAGGGAATCGTCCATTATTCAGAATCTAAGATAGAATCTCACGAAAATGGCAAAAGTGAAAAAACATTGTCGTCATCATCATCATCACCGTCATCATAATCATCATCATCATTACCACGACCGCCATAAACACGACTTTAATATTGCTGATGTTATTGTAATCAGGTTACTAATGACAGCTAAGACCAGTTGCAAGAGTAATCAAACAAATGTACAACGAATAAAAAACTGCATAAATTAAAATAAATTAATAAATTATAATAAATTATCATACGTTAAATAGAAGTTTAATTAATTATAATACAATTGCAATGCCGATTTGTTCCAATAAAGTGGGATTATTAAACAAAATAAAAAATAAGCCAAGCAATTCACCATCAATTTATTATTTTTTTTTTTACAACACAACAAGCACTCAAAACCAGGTCAAATCATAGGCTGATCACAGCCCACAATGGCTTACCATACCGGTTGAGGTGCAACCCACCTGAGTATTAAATCAATGGCCATTGTAGCCACCTGTTGACCTCAGGTGAGATGCTGTAGTAAAAGCTTCAGTGTAGTAAAAACCATTGTTAATTTAAGATAAAACCGGCGGCAGCAGCTGCCGGTGGCGACCAGAAGCGTCTGCAGTCGTGGCGGTCGGTTGTGAATGTGGGTACCTTTTAAGGCAGCTTTCGAGGTGAAGGTTGTTGTAGTAAGGAAGCGCAAGGGACAAATAGGTAAACAAAGGTGTTTCAGTGATTCACGATGAACAGGTAGGCACCCGATGGATGATTCACGATATCACAGGGAGTTCATTATCGACATCATCATCATCATCGCACCATTATCGTCATCATCCTCATCCTCATCATCGCCACCATCATCAGGAGATCGTAATAAAATTATGTTTTTCTACGAGGACAACAATACGACGGCATAATAAAATCAATAATTTTTGCAATTATTATTATTTCTCATTATATCACTATTGTTGTTGGTGTAAATCCTTGACGTTTGAAATTTATCATAAGCATAAAGGTTATCATCATCGTCGTCGTCGTCTTCATCGTCGTAAGAGTACCTAGCAAAAAACAGCAATGTGAGAATTAGGGATTATAGGACTCCTTGTATCAAAAGACATGCGACGATTACGACGACGGTGGTGATGATGATCCTCATCATCAATTGCTTCTGTTGAAACTAATGATGTTGTTGTTATCGTTATTATTGTTGTTGACGTTGTTTTCGGTGCTGCTAAATTGATGGTAAATTATGTCAAATACCATAAGCAGATACCGAGAGAATGAGAACATCATCATCATCGTCGTCATCATCGAAACGAAAATTTAAAAAAAACATCCATCAAGCTGGAAGTGAAACAGTAAGGGTTGCCATAGCAACCGCAGCAATGTTTTGCCGTTGCCATGGCGACGCCAGGAGAAACAATGCTCCAGGAATGTTTCAGGATGGCGTCCGTCCCTAAAGCAACGATGCCAGCAGCAGCTGCATCATCACAACCACCACCACAAGCGTCGTCATCATCACCACCACCACCATCGCTATCGTAATCGTAATAGTCAGCAACAACAGGAACAGATAGCATCTGCTTCTGGGGAGAGATTAGCAACTAATCAGTTTCATGCTGATAACAAATTATCAGTTGTTAAGAATTTGAACAGGGAACTACAATTTGAAACACCAACAACGTCTTCTTCAGTCGCCGACAATCTCACGAACTTTCAATTCTTTGGACCGAAACAATTTTAACTTTAATTTTAATTCCAATTTTTTCTCTTGTAAAATATATTAAAAAAAAAACACAATTGAAACTCATTGAATTTTATGAACTTTTTCACCAAATTACACGATTTTGGTGATAATCTAACATTTTCTTAACAAACTAATCAATAACTTCAAAGCACAACCCAACCCTAACCCTAACCTTGGCAACCTCAACTTGAAACCTGATGCAAAACCACTGTTCATGGTTAAATTCAAATACTGGAGGCATAATAAATACTCCCATAATAAATACTTGCAAAATAAATACTTTCCTGTTCTTCTATATTTGTATCAATTCTGTACATGAACAGAATCATTATCATTATTATTATTATCATCATTGTTATTATTATTATTATTAGTTGTACTAATGTTGTCCTTATTATAAATGTTATTGACATTCATAGTGTTTGGCTAATAATACTTTGTGATAATAATTATTGGGCTTGATTGCTACTGCTCTCTCAGAGCTCTTATCATCAGCTTAGATTTGAGAAACAACAGATATGATATCTCTACCTTTCTAAATTTCTAACATCATCATCGTTATCATCATCATCATCACCCTCATCATCGTCGTTATCACCATCACCACTATCACCATCAGCTGACTAACGAGGCTACTAAGCAACATGCCAGGAATGGACTGCAAATCACTTGAAATCCTTGAAACAAAGTTCAAGAGGTCATCACTACTTGAGATAAAAAGTGAACAACTTCTGAGGATCCAATTGGTTCGCCTAGAAATACTGAACGAGCTTACATCAGCCGGAACTTTACGCTAAGAGGAAAGTTTGGACCGGATGGGGCAACGACAATCATGATGGTGGTAATGATGATGATGATGATAATGGTGTTGGTGACGGTGGTCCTCTGTCATCATTATGTCCTCAAAAAGAATATCGAGTCTTTCAAACAACCATTTGAAGCCGGTAAAGGACCAACAACAAAAGCATCAACAAGCTCTTCAAAGCCACAACCTTTACTCATTATCGTCACTAATGCTTCTAATGATGACGATGGTGATTATGGTGATGATAATGGTGATGGTGACAAAACAAGCTGACTTGTTTGAACCTGGGGATTGCAACAGTTAGTTCTAAACAAACAAAGCATTAGTATGGCATCAGTTGATAAACATTTTGGTCAGAAGACAGGAAGATAATTGAGACATCTCCTGGGAATGATTTGATTGCCTGGGTCTATGTTCAGATTTTGCGAGAATGGATGGATGGATGGATGGTGAGTGAATAATTCTATTAAAATGTTTGTTCCCTGTTCCATTTCATTACTGCCTTCATTGCATTCCAAAAATGTGAATTCTTCATAAAGATATATTTTAAAAACATCAATTTTGTTGCTAAGTTGTGGGTGACTTGAAGGAAATAATTGCAAGGAATTTAATAGTGAACAATTAAAAGTACTAAGGTAACTAATTCACCAATCATTTTCATCATCACATTTCATAATTAGCCGTAAATGAAGCAAAAACACCATCACCAAGCTTAACAGAAATAATTCTAAAAAATTTGTCAAATCGATAACTTAAAATAATAACAAATTATATCAATATCGACATCATCGTAATCATAACAAATGATAAACAAAACCATGGTAAACCGCACTACAAAGGTAATCTTAGAAAAAAAATGAAATTTTTATGAAATCATAGGTCATGTCACCTGGTAATTGTGGTGGTTAGTAGTTGTAATCCGAGAAAAATATCAATCAGAATAATGTGAAACAAAACGTGCGATAGATTCACATTTTATTCCGTTAAAAATTAATTATTTCAAGCAACAATCAACAATTCCTCCTAATAAATTATCCCAACGATCGAAAAGGCAACCAAATGGCACAAAACCTCTCGCTTCACAGTCGCGAATACCTTCGTAAGTAAGATCCTTAAGATGATGACTTCAAATTTATTTTTTATTTCCCTTTTCTTCAAATTATGTTTTTTTATTTAAACTATTTTTAAATAATTTTAAATTGTTTTAATTATAGTGGTATCGCTGTTTAAATTACGACGTGGTTTTTCTCAGAAAGGCATATTTCAGTCAATAAATCAGATGTCAAGTACTTGATGTCGAGATGCATTTCACAATCATAAACTTTAGTTTAAAAATCTTGCCGATCTCAGGTTATTTAAATTTAATTTAAAGTGAAAAAAGGAGATGCGATGCAATTGAGCCGTTTATAGACTATTCAATTGATCTCAGAGTTTTTATGATCATAGAAAGTGTTTTCGTGAACATCGTTCTACAAAAATTGCGTTCTCTTCTCTGATTACAAAAAGCGGGTTCAAACAAGTGAAATATAGAAACCTTTGCGGACTCTAAGAATTAAAAACGTTCCTTGGCGTCTGCTGCAATCAGAATACGAATGCCAAAAAGGATTCATTCTTAAATTGGTTTTCTTGCGCAATAAATAATTTCTGTTCCAAGTCCGCGTCTGTATTCTTGATAGCACCAAGCTTATAACTCCGGACAACGATATAATGCGAAGGAATGTGGCTTCCCGCGGCCATGGAAATGCGCTACATAATGAACTGAAAGAATTGCCGTTAAGAAATTTTTAATTTTATTTTTAATCTTCATCAAAAAATGTATGCTCAAAAAATATTAAAATCAGCATTTATTCGACAAACATTTATCACACATGAGCAGATCAACAAACACAAACAGAAAATTGATAATCCACCAAAGAGACCAAAATGATGAAAGGCTGTGCAATAACAATATCAACCTGATTGCAAATGGTATCAAAATAGGTTCTGCAAAAAAAAGCAGAAAATGGAATCAAAACTTCAAAAATCCAACAAAATGATATCTCCAAAACAAATCCATTTGGAAAACAATTCCCAAAAATTAGCACTTAAAGTGAGGCGGATGAGACACAACATACCTAAACAAATGTATATTGCAAAACATGTTATTGTTAATGTTTGATAGCACCATAAATTAAAGGTAGGAATTGCAAAATATCATCGAAAGAATAATTAGTTTGACTTCTTCGTGGAGGTCTTCTTCAAATAAGCACTTCGGAAGAACTGAACGAAAAGCACGAGGTAGCTGAAATACATGATCCAAGCAAAGGCAACGTTGGCCAGAGTCTGTTGGCACTCCACACCACTTAGAATAAAAACCAGTACAACAGTGGTAATGAAGAGGCCCACTATCATCTGTAAGATCTGGAGACTCGTTATTATGGCGCTGACAACTTTTGGAACTCGAAACAACCTCAGAGACATAATAGCATAGTAGGAATACATGATCGAGTGGATGAAATAGTTCATGGCCATGTACCATCTTCCAGAGGATGCAAATTCTGCATATGAGTAGGCTGCATAGATAAAAACTGTTACATGGTGATACCAGTGGAGAAAAATAATTGGACGCTTTCTTAAAACCAAGAACATCGTATCTCCGAATTCGTATGCTTTTGATAATCCAAAGAGACAGGCCCAAAAAGCTGTTTTTTCATCTGTAAAAAGGGACGAATCACAGACTGAATAAACCAGCCCCTCACTTAGAGAGTTCAACCAATTTTCCACAACTCTAAATGCGCCCATGACGCTAAAAACAGCCAAGATGGCGTTCCAAAGGAATAGTGACATCTTTAGATCCAAGGCCTGCTTGTTCTCCATTATGCGCTGTCCGGCGAATACCAAAATTATATAAATGGCAGAAATGATAACACTCCCGTGTTTGTTGTCGTCTGCCCATTGTTTGGCGTCTTGAAATGGAAAGGATTCCTCCAGACTTTTCAGCACGCTCATCCCGTATAAGTTCTCAACAAGTCGACACGCCCTCCAAACTACACACGTGGCAGTTGGAATAATAAACAAGTGTAAAAGTTAACTAATCGAGGTAATTCGTCAAAATAAAATTTAAAGTTAATTAATTTTTATTCGAACATCTCTCCGCTAATCAACAAGAAATCGTCATTCTTGCGATAATCTCACGCCTAACCTGGTAAGGATGCTACCTACCCTGGCAACCCATACTCCGAACAGCGACTGGACTTCTGCCCACAAAATCTTATTCGACCCTGTGAGTTAAAACCTAAAAAACCGGACACACTCCCTCCATGAAAAACACCACCTCATGTCTTTATTGTTTCAACAATAAAAACGAACCACACCAAATGACAGCAATGTTGCGTTATGTACAAACGGTCGCCGATGAATTTCGATCGTAAACAAATGCGGATGAAAACGAGTCGAAGCCTATTTTATTGTCGCAGTTCGAGTCCGGCAAATCCGGGACCCTCTGGTAAAAGAAGTAAAAAAATTTCCACTGAACAAAAAAAAATCATAAAAGAAAATAAAAGCAGAAATCAAGTCCGTCCGACTTCCGACTGAACCGCGCCACGCGACGGCCGTGGCTCCGAAGACTCGCGGACCGATCTCTCGAAATCGAGGAAAAGCAAACGAAACTGCCAGGGTCGACCGAGGTCCAGACGGAAACGAATCTCGAAATACCCGGAAAACGAAGAGTCCCCGCCCCTCCTCTTGTCCGTGAAATCGAACGACAGACTCATCTTCGGTAGGGCACGCCGAGGTAAGCCCTGCGAGGTAAAAAAAAACAAATCGTCGTGAGCATACAAAGAACTCGACCGCTTGACTCTAGACTTGAAAAATACTTGATTTGAAAGTATTATCATTATCATTATTATTATGAAAAATCAGTTAAACGATCCGCCTAAAACAAAGCGCTTAAAGAGCCGAACGACGCCATCTCGAACTTCGATTTACCCATCTGCTCGTCTCGAGACGATTCGCAAGCAGACGAGTCGCATCCGACCGACGCGAGCAGACGCCAGGCGCTCCGGGCCGCGCCCGACGGATATCGACAATAAACACTCTAGAATTTTCGTCAGAGACATCCTTACCCTTCCTGGGACGAACGTCTGTCATAATTTCTCGCCGCAGATAACCGCTCGAGTCGCTCGCCGTAATAATACGTTTTTGCGTACTGGTCGAACGCGTACGGGTCTCGGAAATAGAGCTCGAGCAGGTCTTTCACTTGCTCAGAGGCGTACTCCTCTTTTGGGGGGACAGGGGCCTGGGGAGGTACCGGGTGGCGTTCGGGGGCGTGAACGGGCACGACGGGCCCAAAGTTCACGGGGGTAGTCGGAACGGGCGGACCGTGGCGAGAGTGGTACGGCTCGAAGCGACTTCCGTGGCCGAAAGGAACTCCAGGAACCTGGCGAATGTTCGTCTGCCTGAAAGGAACAACTCCGGGTGGAAATGTTGAAAAGAAAAATTCATTGCTGGCCTCTCGATTCATGTAAAATGAGATTAAAAAACAAAATTTTTAGGAGTTGTCAAGTAAAATACTTGGTTGATCGGATGTCTGCATTGGTAGACGCAATGAAGATCAATAAAGCTTGCATCGAACGAGAGGTTTCGCACTGATGATGAATTTAACAGCAAAAAAGAACTAACTCGGACCTCTGGTCAATCTTCTTCTTCCTTCCTTGTGTGGATGCGGTGGATAACTGGAAAAACAGAACGACATGACATCACAGTTCCAAATTAAAAATGGACATGCAATATTTGCATTATTTTATCTTTATCATGGTTTTTTCACTGAAACAATAGGCCTAGATTGTACAAAATATGAACTCGTAGTTATTAAATAATTGTGAAACAGAGTTGGGATTCAGGATCTGATGTGAAACTAGGGAGAAATTTAATTGACAGATAAGGTAATTATAATTTCACAAGATTGGGATAATCATTCAGCAGATTTTATCAACATGAATGTACCAACACATTTCAAGTGACAACTTTCAGCTATAATAAAATGATAAGAAATGCATCCTCCCACTGCAACACAGCACGAATCAATTATAACAATTAATTCAAAAATATCAAATGCATGAATAAACATACATAACCATTAAAGCATTTCTAGCAAAAAAGATGCAAATTAAACTACATTAGATGTTTCAATTGCAATTAAATTGATTTTAAAACGTTTAATTTCTCTCACAAACCTCGACGTGGATGTGGCTCCCTTTCACGCCATAACCATCCAGTGCAGCTATGGCCACCTGTGCCTCCTCTTCTGATTCCATGTGCTGAGAACAAATATCAATGTTAATCAACTAAAAGCTCAATGACCAGTATATCAGGCAAAGACACTTCTAATAATTAATTTAATTCTACTGAGAATAACAATTCTGAAAACATTTTTAAAGGTCTACGTTGAATAAGGTAAACTAACAACAAAGCCATATGTGGAGAGGATATCGCATTCTTTGACAGTGCCAAACTTCTTAAAAAGAGGCAATAAGTCGTCTCTGGTAGTTCCCTCCGCTAAACGACCAACGAAAATCTTCACCGGCATGTTGAAAAATCTACGCCCTGGTGGAATATACGATTTTTAAGAAAAACAAAGCACACCTATAATCACGTTCTCCTTAGAAAGTTCTCTTTAGAACAACGTCAAAAGTAGCGAAACAATGCGATTGTTCGACGCATCGATATTTATCCAAAGAATGCAATTGATCGAAACAATTTTAATCGAATGTAATAAAATTTCCAACTGATTTTACCGCGATCGACAAAGTTATAAATAAAAACAGATCCAAACGATGGCCACAATTGTCATAAAAGAACGGACAACTCAACGCAGACTCGGCAACCTTGACTAATTTGTTTCTAGGAGTGGTTGTGTATAAAGAATCATAAATTTTCTTTTATGTGAATGTTATTTACAAAATTTATTATTAAAAATCATATAATTTTTATTTATTACCGTATTTATCAAAAATTAAATTCGATGGTTTTATCGCCAAGATAAGTTTAGGTGACGAATTTATTATCCCATCGCGTAAATGCAATATAAAAAAATTTAGTTCGATTATGTTACAATTTACATTGATTAGGATACAGTGATGGAATTACACTGTCTCGCTTCCAGACTATCCGCAACGCAGGAATCCAGACGAGGAATTGACCCGCATCACCCAATTCACAAGTGGCCCACTTATTTGAGAGCAATTACTGACTTCGAAGTAAACTCTCATCTCGTCACTGGCGAACTTTTCGAGGTTCTCGATGAAGTTAATTACATCTCGCCAATTGGAGTTGCAGTTAGCTTTGGATACTCTCAATGAATATTATAAAGATATCGACTCTAGTTTCAGAAATCCGAGATAACAAACACAAAGCACAGATATATCACAAAGTTTTATTCCAGGAATCGGCAAATGTAAGCACAGTGCTCATGATCAGTTGAAAGGCACAAATAATTTTATCAAGAACATTTTGAACAAATTCCTCTTTAATTTAATTCTTCCAAACAGGCAACCTTTTATTGATGAAGGCATCAATGCCCTCTTTGGCATCTTCATGTTTTAAGTTGTCCACCATAACTTGTGAAGCCAACCTGCACAACAATGCAATTTTGTAATTACAAGCTACTGAAAGTAAACTTGAACTTCACTAGCTCTCAAATTGAGCCAAACATGCATTATTTACAAAACAAAATGTAATAATGCCACCAATTAAGAGTAACAATAATATAATATTTAACCTGTATGCATCACTGAGCTCCATGGTAACCTGCCTATAGAAAGCCTTCTTACCCATTTGCATTACGGGGCCACTCAGGCTAGCAATTTTCTCGGTTATTTTCCTCACCTGTAAAAAAAAAACATTATTCACTATGTGCAACAAACACGCTTGTCTGTCTGTTTAAGTTAAAGTCTGATTGCAAAACTGCAACAAATGAAAATTTTGTTTGAATTTAAATTCAAGACGTGCAGAGTTAGTTCGGTAAAAATTTAATGACATATACAAACTCACTTCTGACTCCAACAAGTCATCATCAACGACTTTGCTGATGAGACCAAGATGCAGAGCCTCTGAAACAGTTCTGAATTATCAGCTGACATTAACATTTTAATGGAGATTCTAAAGTTTACAATAATTAATTAGTAATTAATCAGTAATAATTTACCGAATTAAAACAAAGATTAGACAGAGACCTTCGGCCGAGATGGGGAATCCCGTGAATAACATGTACAGCGCCGCCTTTCTCGGAACTACCCGAGCCAAAGCCACGCCGGGGGTCGTGCAGAAAAGGCCGCTGTTGATGCTGCATAAGAAAAACAAGGAGATTCTGTTTGCTAACCCATGCAGAGGTCCAATAAATTTCCATCCACCATTCTATCCATCTATCCGACCGCTCGATTTTTAACTATTTCTTTTATAAAACCATTGAGGAAACCCTGAAGAGGAAAGATAGGGCTTCGTGTAAACATGCGACTCGGCATTTCACGAGAGAGAGTGAAACTGCAGAACGACTTGGAAAATATAATCTCGGTGAAAATTCACGGAGAGTTTGAAATCAAAAACTGCTTTCACTTTTGCTTCAAATTCCTTGCAGTTGAAATGCTCCAGGCTTGGAGAGAAGGGGGAGGGGTATTTTTTTAAAAATAAATCGACCCCTGCACGAACAACGCAACCTGACCCCGGGGTCGCGAAGGAGGACGACCTCGTTGCCACGGAGATGTCGCAACTGGAGACCAACTGACACCCGGCTGCGCTCGCCAGACCTGACGGAACGCGATTAATTTATAGAATAATTAATTAACGATGCATTTAAAATGTTTCAATCTCGGAGGTTTCAGATGAAAGTAGGTCACATTATTTTCATCCAAAGTTGTTTAACTTAGGAGGTTGTAATGAACTGAGAAAAGATAATAGTAACTTATTAAATGACTTCAATTTCATCCTTAAAAAGAAAAGAATATCCAGGGACGAACCTTGGACTTGTGCTACGACAGGGACGGGAATATCCTGAAGGAAAGGTTAATTTAATAATTATCGAGCTCCTGTCACAAAGATTCGGCATTGTTTAAGAATAAATAAATGAATAAACAAATAAATAAATAAATAAAAATGACATGTTCCAAGATTTGCTGTTCTCTCTTTGACAGCTTAGAAATCCCAAAGGAAGGAGAAAATAACATAGGCAAAAATAGCAACAATAGACAATATGACTGCATTGTCTTCTCTGTTGATTCACACAACAATACCATCAAGATGGATACCAAGACACTAACTCAAAGAGCACCATAATGATAATAGAAAGGTTATTATAATCAAAGTATTAATCATTACTAATATTATTTTTAATTTAAATAATTATTAATTAAATAATAAAGAAACTAATACTTAATAAGATCATCACAACCACAATGCTACTTTTATGGAGACCATCACTTTGGGATGCAATAATAATAATAATAATAATAATAATAATAATTTCAACAATATTATTAATAATTAATAAGGTCATCACTTTGGAACACAATAATAACAACAACAACTATAATAATAATAATAATTAAATAAAATTATTAATTTTTAATAAGATCATCACTATCACGCTACCTTGATCGAGGTCATCACTTTGGAGCACAAGTCGAAGAGTTTTCCGTGCCGCTCTGACGGCTGATCTTTCGACTGACGGAATGCAGAATAAAAGAAAGGATTTTATTTGATTTTGAAATGAAAATAAAAAGTGATTACAAATTTATTTACATGCTGCAAGATAACCAATGGCAACCATGGAAATGAAAGTAATGGCAAAATAATACACCAAAGAATTAATTTGTTGATTGTAAAATAATTGTTTCAATAAATGATTCAATATTTATTATAATAATAATAATGAAAAAAAAACAAAAGACTTTTGAATGTTGAATTTTTAAAGCCATTGCGACGGGAAAATGAAAAAAAAGAAATTGGATTTTGAAAGATCTTTGCAAGAATCACTACCAGGACTTTGTTAAATTAACAATTTAATTTTTTTAATTAACTCAATCGGTACCATCATCATCATCGCCAACTCAATAAACTCCCACTTTAAGCGGCGTGTCCTGCTTTTTTCATTTTTTTTGCGGCCTCCTTCTTGTATTTTATATTAAAAGCACTTTAGGACTTCGGAAAATTAAAGTTTTGTGCGTTTTTATTTGGCTTTACTTTCATTTAATTATGCATCTCAGACGTTGACGGTCCATTTCGCGAATACGTTAGTGAGGCCATTATCATGCTGACATCATTTTTCTGACTTTCATCATCACTATCAGCACCACCATCCAGCTTACAAACACCTCTACTAATTGCATCCACGTCGAATGCCCTGTAATGGCAATGCTTTCATCCACGTCCTATGCTTTAAGTTTAGCAAGCACTATCATTATCATCATCATCATCATCATAGTCATCATCATCATCATCACTTACCAGTTCCTTCAGGTCATGCCCAGAGGAGAACACGCTTCCTACCGCTTTGATGACGACCACCTTCACCCTTTCGTCTCTTTCCAAGAGGCTCGATTCGAGCTCCCTCAGTGCATCGTAGGACAAAACGTTCCTAGAGTTTTGAGAGTCAGTGATAAACTGCTGTTGCATTTGTCAACTCATAAAATTTATATTCACAGAGCGTGGTAAAGCAATTGGCGTGGCATAAACGTCCTCACCATCTTTTGACAAAATCTCGAGCGTGTCTCTTCTCGCTGCATGTTTCGTATTGACAGCCAAACATCATTGTAGATATCCAAAGCCACCGTTTGTGCATTGTCATCATCACAATTAATTTTACTAAGACAAATCATCAACTCTAATTTTTTTGTGGAGAAAGGATCTCATTTGAACCTTTTTTTTGGGTTGTTGAGGGTGATTGTTCTGATTCCTGAGTCATCATCATGGCAGAGAATTAAACTGCTTGTAGAGACCCATTGAGCCCCCATGTGTGGAAAGCTAGAGCTCTTAGAAACCTGCATGTCAAATGCTGTCTAAAAACAGTTCAAAGTAGCAGTTAATCAAAAACAAATTGTTCCATTAATAAAGTTCTACTCTTAAATAACCCTATATTGATGGCCAGCTTATGAAAAAATGATTGATACACAGTTTCATGACTAACAGTCTGGTAACAATTTTTCTATGAGGAAATGATTAATTCATGAAAGCTTAAAATATTTTAAATTCTCGAAAAATTTCGTCGTAAAACTTCACCGCCTCCAACGATCTGGTTAATCTTCTCAAGACATTCATATCCAATAACGAATAAGCAGTTCCTTTCAAGCTCCGAGACTTAAATTCTGAAACAGAGAAAAACTAAAACCTCATGACAATTTTTGGCAAAACAAAAATTTCACTCAAATTTGGCCAAAAAATAAAAAAAAGATTGAAGTATTTCAAAATTACAGACGCAACCCAAGAAAAAAAAATCAACCTCACGACGGCCGCAGACCAAAGGATCGTCTGTGGAGTTCAAACGAAAAGTGAACGATCGTAAATAAAATTCAAATTTAAGACGATGAGTGCTATTATAAAGTGAATATGCAGTCCAATAAATATAAAAAATTTACTGTTTAAAAATAATTAAAAAAATCATTAATAGGAAAAAGGAATCTGATTCAATAACAGATGGACGTACACCGTGTCCTTTAACGAACGAAGAACAATTAAGCTCCACCCACTTTTCAAATTAATCTTGATAGACCAACGATTAGTTGTCTCAATTCTTTGATGGCAAGATTGGAATCCGTGCTCTCATCCAATTTTCATCTGTCCATTTTCAACCAATACACCCAACTATCTTTCTGCCCAACCACCCATCCTAACACCCACGCCCGCGTCCATTAGCTCGCCCATCCATCAGAACCACCCACAGAAAACCATTGAAATATCAAGTGCTTTTATTGATTTTTTCATGTTGAGACTCAAATTAAATCAATCCCCGGGCGATAACGGTTTTAATTATTATTTATTACTACGATAATATTAATATTTACCTTCGAAATAATTATTGTCGTCTTAAATCAGGGAGAAAATAAATTCGTTTACAAATCATACAAAGAACTGAACGTTATCTCAGCTACGGATTTTCTTTTCCAACGCGAATTTTCCATAAAATATCTCCATCCCTGCAACTCAAGAATGCAATAAAATGTTTCCAGAGTAAATTCAATTAACTATCTTTGCATTAATTTATTACAAACATTTATATCTTACAATGTAATTAATTTGTTATAAATATTTATAATATGTTTAAAGAATAACAGACCAAAACGATCCAAACAGTCCAGCGGCCAAATAGCGTCTAAAATTACAATTTCCAATTCCTGTGTAAAGTTACACCTCGTTTAATCCGAAGATTTACAGACTCATTTTTTTTAGCGCCTACTCCAAACGGCGCCAAAAACGATGCCAGCGTTGCGCAGTCGTCGTCAGTCTTGTTGTTGTTGCTGTTTTGTTATGTTCTTGCAATTGTGGCATAAAACAGAATTAATGGACTCAATAACAACAAAGTTCAGCAAATTTCGAGTCATTTTAGATTGATTGCAAAGGAATATTATGACATTTTGTCTGAAAAATACTTTCTGCGAGGAATGTTTGAAATTACAGGAGACGGTCGTAAAACGCAGTAAAAGTAGCAAGAGTGCTTCCTTGGCAGTCCGGCGCCGAAAATGAACTTTTTCACGAACGAATATAAAAATATAATTTAATGTCATAATTTTATGCCGATATTTTTTTGTGACCAAATTTATGGTATAAAATCTTAATGCACATCCACAATGACGAATATTATTAAACACTGGACGATTAACAATCACAGCACCGAGAATTTCTTCTTCACATTTCGAGGCATCATTCCAACACTTTTCGAGAATAAACACCGGGAGATTATGATAAATTATGCAAATTACGCATTCTGAGTATTCATGAAGGACATCGAGGACTCTTAGTCTATTTGAATATGCCAAACTGAATACCTACAATGTTTACAACGACCATGCTGACTTGGAAACCATGACGACGATGATAATAACGATAATGAGGGAGATGATTTGAGACACAGAAACAATAGAAGCAAATTATTAATACCAACCAATTTTCCTGCTTCCGACACAATTACCACAATTCCTGACGTCTTCGTCGTCGTCATCAATATCGTAGTCGTCATCGTCATCGTCGTCGTCACAACTCCGATTCGCAGACGGTCATGTTGGTGTTCGGCCAGGGACTGTTTTCCCTGCGCCTGGACCCAGCATCGAAGGATCCATTCCATTCTGACCTCGGTCGGTGACCTTGACCTCCCTTGGATTTCAGGGAATGCCAACTCTCTAGATGCATTCTTTCTGTTCGTAACGTTTCTCCATGTGGTACTACCGTTAATAATAATAATAATAATAATAATGATAATAATAATAATAATAATAATAATAATAATAATAATAATAATAATAATAATAATAATAATGATAATAATAATAATGTCCCTCTGGTTATTGAGGAGCCTGCCACCATCTCCCTTCGTGTGTCTCGAGCGAGTGGTGTGTCTCGAGCGAGTGGTCGTGCGGCTGTTTTTCGCGAATTCTCGATAATTTTACGGTTTTTGCGGCAGTTTTGCTTTTTTTCTGACCATTTCGTGTCCCCTACATTCCGTTTAGGATTGTGAGACCATTCTCAAGTTCAAAGGGGAAAAACTGAAGTTGAACAGCGTAAATTTATCTGTCGACGTCTTGCATTGTTCTAGACTCCACAACTTCAGGAAAACAGAAGAGAAAGAAGTCATTTTAAGCTTGTCTGCTTCCGACTACGTCTGCTAGTCGATGTTTTTGTGAATTTTTGGATTTAATTCAACTTGAAGAATCGCCGGAAAGAACAAGAAGTAAACAATGCAAACCCGCGCGCGCACCTTGTTGGCTCTCACAAAGGTGAAAGACTGTTCTGGCCCTTCTGAGACTCAAGTGACTGTACAGCCAAAGTGCGAATATTGTAACGCAGAATTCAAAACAACAAAAGAAGCAAGAATTCACGAAAGTCGCGTCCATCCAGTTCAGTGTCACGCAAAAAGGTCAGGAAAAAGCTACGGAAAATGTAGATGGGATAAAGAGGAATCCCATGTGATGGCAATGTTGGAGATAGAACTGAAGCAACAAGGAGTTAGATTCATCAACATTGAACTCCACAAACATTTCCCTCACCGAACTTTGGCCTCCATTCGAGGACATAGAAGACAGACAGAATACAGAACTATTCTCCAACAATGCATCAGTAAAACCAGGTCCTCAGAAAATTTTCAGACGTCATTAGCCAGGAGTCCAACTGAGCTGACTGCGAGTAGAAATTCTGTTTGCGAAGAATCATCTGAGGAAGTTCACTCGGGACATTCAAAAGAACTATGGAGGAATATGTCAAGAGCTGAAGCTGGACTTAATGACCAGGAAAGGAAAAGAATCAATATCGCCCTCTCCAGACAATTCCCGGATGTGAGTGTTAGGCGCATAAGGAGAATCAGAAACAAGCCTGGTTACAAGAGCCTTCTAAGCAATGCCTTTCAGGATTCTGTGGCCTTGAGACAGACTGAAAACCAGATTTTAGGAATGCCGCCTACGAATGAGGAGCAAGAGAAAATAGTCAGTAACTCAATTGCAGTGGACAATCAGTTAAAGTTGAAACAATTTGTGATTGAAAGATACCAAATGATCCATCTAGATGGTGAAGAGTTCTCCAATCTCATAAACGAGAAGCTCCCGAGAACAGAGAAAATCTCACTGATTAATAAGGAATATGAAAAGTGGATCTCAACTCAAATTCCACAGAAGATCAATAGCAGTGAGCCCAAACAACCTGCCGATCGTGCTGAAAGTGTACACAGAAACAACAATCATGTCCAAAGCAAATCAGAAAACAAATGCAGAACTTTCCGGAAAACAAAAATCAGGGTGTCAAAAAAGGAACAGAAAAAGTTAGAACGACAGAAGTGCTATGCTAGTATGCAAAAACTTTTCCGAAAAAGTCCAACATCGGCAGCGCACTCGGTTTTGAAAGAAGAATATGAAGCCCAGACAGGCGCTTTCCCTGCGGGGTTGGCGGATTATTGGAGCGAGATCTTTGGGGAGACATCGGTGGAGGATGACAGGCCTCTGGTGACGATCAGAGATATCGCAACAGAAATGCAAGATCCGATCACCAAATGGGATGTAGAGATTGCATTCCGGGGACTAAAGGACAGCAGCCCTGGACAGGATGGCATTCGAAAAAGGCATCTTGCAAAATTCAGTTATGACGATCTCGCTGTTCACATGTCTCTCTAGTTGCTAACAGGAGTACCTCCCGCATCATTCAAATCGGGAATCGTCACATTCATTCCGAAGAATAAAGAGGCCTCGACTCCGAGCGATTATCGACCTATCACTGTTGGTCCGGTTATGGCGCGTCTCTTCCATCGCATCCTTGGAGGTAGAATGTTGGGGAATTGGCCCCTGTCATGGAGACAAAAAGCTTTCTGTCCGGGGGATGGCATTGCACAAAATCTCTTTCTCATCAAATCAATAATTCAAAAAAAGAAAGAACAAATCCAAAAACTTAACCTGACATTTGTCGACGTCACCAAAGCTTTCGACTCAGTATCCCATAAATCTATCCTCAGGGCTGCTGCCAGACTCGGCACTCCACCTCTCCTCTTAAACTACCTGGCGGAGCTGTACAAAGAAAGTGAGGTTCACTTTAAAGCAGAGGGAGTGCTTAGTAGAAGGGTACAGGTGAAAAGAGGACTTCGTCAAGGAGACCCGATGTCTCCCCACTTATTCAATGAGGTCATGGATATGATAACCAGCGAACTGGACCAATCAATTGGTGTCACGGCTGGCAGAAATTCAGCGATCAGATGCAATTATATTGCATTTGCTGATGATCTGGTAATGATGTCAACAACTGACATCGGAATGAAGAAGTTGATGGAGCAACTTGAAACTGCAATGGGCAGCGCAGGACTTAAAATCAATCCAAACAAGTGCGCCACACTCCGTACGGAAACTCATTGCAAGGAAAAACGCTGGATAGACAATCCTACACCCTACATTAAATTTCAATCACAGGATATTAAAGCAATAGACGTCTCACAGACTTACAAATACCTGGGGATACAGATTGGAGTTCGAAAGCAGCCAGTGTCGATCGGTTATGAAATTCAAAAGTCTCTCAACTCCATTTCAAAGGCACCAATTAAGCCTTGCCAACGCCTATATATTCTAAAAGTCCATCTGATACCAAGCCTCGTTCACAAACTTACCTTTGGCGAGGTCAACCTCGGTTCTCTGAGTTCCTCAGATACCGCGATTAGGAAAGCAACGAGGCATTGGCTTCATCTTCCAAAGGATGTCCCCAAGCCATTTTATCATGCTCCCGTCAAATCCGGTGGTCTGGGAATTCTCCCACTTAAACAATGGGTTCCCCGGCTCAGAATAAACAGATTGACAGAGATCTTCTCTGAGACAGGTAGTCGTAGAGATGAGTTCCTGTCGGATGTTCTGAGGAACAACACCCTGATCATGAGAGAATTCCGGAAATTTGGAACGTCACAGGCAAAACAATCAAAACTAGATTGGAAAGTGGCGGCTTCAGAGAGCCTATACAAAACAGTGGACGGTTATGGATTAAGATCATTCACCAGAGGAATTGGAATGAGTGATTGGATTTCAGCAGCGGTCCCAAGAGTTCCATCTGGCCAATATATCAAATGCATAAAGGTCCGAGCGGCTGCCCTTCACTGTAGACTCCGAGCGTCAAGATGGAATCCTCTGGCTTCAAGGAGATGCGGTGAGGGCTGCAATTCTTTCGAATCGCTGGGCCACATGATCCAGAGATGCCCGAGAACGGATGGCCCAAGGCATGAAAGACATAACGCTGTCGTTAGGGAATTAGAATGTGAACTACGAAAAAGGGGCTATACTACAGTAATAGAGCCCCGTATTCCCACAGAAAAGGGACTCAAAATTCCTGATTTATGTGCCTGGAGAGGCGACCTCTACATAGTGACTGATGTTGCCGTGACATCCGATGATTATGATTTAGACAAGTGTCATGAGAGCAAGGTT
>CM067530.1:3877500-3997500 GCA_034509925.1 Hirudinaria manillensis | reverse complement strand
GTCGGTGAGGATCGAACCAATGGGGGTCCATTTCAAATGCAATTTTTTTTAGGCTGTTACGATTAACCTTTTTCTTAAATTTTAATTAAATGGAAAAAGAATTGATTCCGGCAAGGCAAGATTTTAAATGAGATCAGTGTAATTCTGATACAGGTGATTTCTTATATTTTAATTTAAAATAATAATTAGAGAAGGGCAAATCGTATTTTCATCATCATCATTATCATCGCCGTCATCGTCGTAGTCATCATCGTCACCATAACATTTTCCCGCCGAGGCTCGGCTTTCTGGAAATATTCCCCACGACGAAATTGAAATAAATTGCAATTATTTGTTTATTGTTGGCGAAAACACCGTCTTTAAGGAATTGTTTTGAAATTCATTTCAAATTTGTTTGACAATTGCGTCTTTTTTTCCAAAACAAACAAACAAAGGAACATTTGATGACACAAAATGGAGACTCGAAACGCTTTCATCACATCAGTACATTCATAAACACAGATAGACTCGCAAATACGTAAATAAATATAGACATACAAATATACATATACACGTAGAAATACATATAGACATACAGCCTACCGTCAACATCACTCCACCGAAACCGCCGTTATCCGCGTCTCCTCGGATCTCCTCCGCGCCGCGGGGGCCGGCGAAGTGTCGCTGCTCGTCCTCCTCGACCTTTCGGCCGCCTTCGACACTGTCGATCACGACATATTCCTCCAACGACTCGAGAGATCTTTTGGCTTCGCGGACTGCGTCCTTGAGTGGTTCCGGTCCTACCCGCCGATCGTTCCTTCTGCGTTGGACATGGTAACCTCGCGTCGCCCAACGCGCCGACAACCTGCGCCGTTCCTCAAGGCTCCGTCCTCGGTCCGCTCCTTTTCTCGATGTACACAGCGGAACTTGAGAGCATCATCTACTCTCACGAACTCCACTGCCATATGTATGCCGACGACACCCAAGTCTACGGTCACTGCAAACCCGACCATACCCAGGCCCTCTCTTCCAGGATGTCTCGATATGTGAAGGCCATCAGTGACTGGATGTTCAGCAGCCGTCTGCAGCTAAACAATAGCAAAACCAAGGTGATGTGGGCTTCCTTGCCCAGACGTGCCTCGGCGCTTCCTTCCAGCCCGGTCACCATCTGCTCCGACGTTATCCACCCCGTGCTTTCCGTCCGCAACCTGGGGATCTGGCTGGACTCGGACTGCTCCATGAGCACACATATAAACAATATCTCCCGTTCTTGCTTTGCGTCCCTCAGGGAGATTCGCAGCATTGCCTCACCTCTCTCCTTCGAGGTCAGGAAGAGCATCATCACAGCCCTGATTCTCTCCAGGATTGATTACGGAAATGCTACGCTCGCAGGTCTCCCGTCCTGTCGCCTGGAGCAGCTGCAGAGAGTTATCAATACGGCAGCTAAGCTCATCTTCAACAAGAGGAAGTACGATAATGTGTTGCCGCTCCTCTACGAGCTTCACTGGTTGCGCATTCACCATCGCATCGACTACAAGATCGCCACGCTAGTTTTTAAATCTCTCTTGGGCTGCTCACCGTCCTACCTGCCATTCACCCGTAGCGCGCACCTCCAGGGCAGACGCGGCCTCAGGTCCACTTCCAGAGGCTCCTTCTTCTGCCCACACGCGAATCGCGCCACGCTTGACGGCAGGTCCATCGACGTCGTCGGGCCCAGCACCTGGAATAGACTAGATCTTCAGTGACGACCTCAGACCCAGCCGGCTTCCACTCCGCCCTGAAGACCTTCCTCTTCAGGGAAAGTCATCCTCCAGTCATCCCCCTCAGTGGCCTTGAAGTCCACCGGACATATGCCACTCTAACGAACCGAATTATTATTATTAATTACTTGCTCAAGTTTATCTTCAGAAAGCAGATGTTTGACAATAAGCTCAGGCATTGATACGATTGCATTTAGATATACAAGTAATACACATAGAAGGCAATTAGGTCATGTCACTAACAGGTCACGGAAGATCAATCTTCACCTCACCAATGCAGTTATTTGCCATCAGTTTCCATGCAAACGGTATCAATCTCCATCGTTCACGTCGAGGCCGGTCAAACTTCGAACCTCAGATTATTAAATGGAATTGAATGGAATTATTTTCCAAAATTAAAAAAAAAATTGCTTAAAAATGAAGGAAAATTGAAATAAATTCCATCAATCCATCACTGGGAAAGTCGCAGAATTTGTGTGGTGATTAATGACCTGGTTTCTAGGCCATAGACAAGACCAATGTCTAGTGATGGCGATGATAACGTTGAAGTTGGTCATGGTGGTTTTGCTGCTGCTGATGATGATGGTGATGATGAAGACGATGAGAGAATCTTCAGAAACTTCTCCGCGGCTAATCACGATCGTCAAAGCGTTTGAGATTCAATAGAATCTCGTAGATGTTAAGCAATCAACGAGTCGTTAGTTCTTTCGGCCATTCATCCATCCATCCACACGATCGTCCATCCGTTCGTCCATCTACCCCTTTGTCCACTTATCCATCCATCCTTTGTCCACCCATCCGACCGTTCTTGACATCCCGCCACTCGACTCTCATCTTGAAAATCCCATCATCTTTCATCTCGGGAGTTGAATCTACCGTCGAAGGAAAATCAACTCCGTTTTTCTCTCCGGCAACGAAAAAAAAAAAAATCAGTTTTGGAAGAAAAAAATTGGAAAAATAAATAAAGATGACGTCGGCAAAATGAATTCGCAAAACTCTGTTATCGCAGACTGAGAGTGGCTGTTGATTGCTCCTCGAATGCTGAACATCTTCGCAACTAGTTTCAGTTTCTTTCCTCTCGGGATGAGTGGGTGGGTGGTAAATTAGGGTTCGTGGCGTGCGAGCCCCACAGAAATGGATGCGTCTCTACTTAAAAAAAATTCGGTAAACTGCGCCAAGTTTCATTTCTAGCGCCGTGGTGAACATCCCGGAAGTGAGAGTCCGAAGGAAAACCTGCGCATAAATTACTTGGCGCTAGATTTTGTAGTCCATGCAAATGGAGAGACACTGCTGCTTGGTATTGCGAAAAACCGGGCTAATTACTGGAAGGTTGATGACGACGACGACGATGTTGATGGAGGCGATGATGATGATATTATGAAATTCTGAAAGTTTCATTTATAAGTTAAAACCAAATAAGCAAACAAAGCAAATCTGCTCGACTTTGTTTGCCAGAATTTTATTAGAAGAATCACTCCAAAGCTCGTCTTGAATCGAAATAAAAAGTAAATATTTAACTAATACTTAAATAATATTTATTTAATAAAAATAACGAAAAAACAGTTATTTTAAAAGAAAAACATTAAAAATTCGTTTAAAAAATCATAAATAACTTTTAAAAATTCTCGAATAATTTTTTGCGTGCAATCCCCCGCCATTGAGAAGCGAAATATCGTCCCCTTCAACTTGTCTTTCACGCTGGATTTTCTTAATTAGGTGCAAAAATATGAAAAATTCATTCGAACTTTGGAATGTTTGGATTCGTGTTTGCGTGACAAAATGGAGGCCGCGCATTTATTTATGTTTCATGTTCCATGATTAAAGGATTTGCAAATGTTATTATTTAAAATAAAAAGTGATTAATTAAAATCAAATCATTTTAATAAGAGAAATTATTTAATTTTAAATTAAAATAAGTAAATTTAAATTAAATAATTTAATTTAATAATATAATTTAATTTTAAATTATTTTAGTAGGGAATTCTTTTAAGAATAACATGATTAAAATTTAATAAAAATGTATTACAAATTGATATATTATTATTATTATTATTATTATTATTATTATTATTATTATGCCTCGACCGTGGAAAGAGGAAGTGCGTCATCAAGAAAGCTCATACGTCAACCTCGTTCGAAAACACCTGTCACGCGTTTCCCCGCGATACGAACGACGAAATCGCTGACGAGTTGAAAAATTTTTTAATTTAAAAATTAAATAGAATAAAAATTAATGAATGAAAAGCCAGAAAAAAGATGCAAACACGAGAAGCGATTAATAAATCATGAATTTCAAACGAAACTGATGATTCATTCAAACGAACTTCTTAAAGTATTTCTGGAAAATTATTGTCTGAATTATGTTTAGGGTGATTGGCCCGGGATGATGACGACGACGACGATGACGATGACAATGACCATGACTATGACGACGACGACGACGATGATGATGATGAGCTCCCTCGAAACTCCAAGTCACCTGAAGAGAGCATCTGGAATCAAGCGGCAACTTTTCATCAACTCCAACAGGTGACGTGGCATCCAGGTGTCATCAAGGCAACCGACTCTGAACCGTTGCCGTGGCGACCGGAGATGATGATGGCGGTGATGGTGATGGTAGTGATTATAAAGTATTTATACTCTAAAAGAATGTTTTCTGGTGATTTATTGTCTGAACCACGATTAAGACGATGACGGCGATGATGATGATATTGTAGGTGTTAAGGAAGAAGGACGATGATGACGATAACGAGTTTTATTCAAAATTTCATGTCTCGTTTATTTTATTATCTTGGATTCTTATTAAAGTTGATTTAACTGCTGGGAAATCCCGAAATTTCATTTCAGCCCCGAAGGCATAAACCCCGCCCTCCCCCTTCGAACGGACCAATGGCATTCGATTAGGTCTATTTTTTTGGGTGGGTGGTTGGGTTAACAACATAAACAGAGAGCGTGCCGCTTGTTTTTGTTTCTGTTTGAAAACTAAAGGAAATTAATGGAACTTATTTGGTGGTCTCAGGCGAATTGTTGTTGTTGTTGCTGTGGTGGATGTTTCAGTTGTTCAAGTCACGGTATCATTGTTGTTGTTGTTGTTGCTATTTATAACTTCGTCATCATCAACTCTCAGTTTGTAAATTCATCTGTTAAAGATGCTTTACATAGTTTCCTGATGAGATAGTTTCAATGACGACGACGAAGATGATGCTAATGATGAATGTGGCTGTGATGATGATGATGACGACGAATGTGGCTGTGATGATGATGATGATGATAATGACGATGATGACGGCGATGGCTCTGCCAGTGACAGATGGGGATGGAATCGAGGCCAGTAGTTGTAATTGGAACGACTGAATTAATGTGGGAGAACTAACGCCTATGACGTCATCATTCTCGACTGTGAGAGGTCATTAAGTGCTTGTCGTTGCTATTGTCGTCACCACAATTAATGACTTCATCGTCGTCGTCATGGCAACCTCCGAAGTTTTTATAAACATGTCTTTTTCTTTCCATTTTCGTCGAGACGTTTGGAAACTTCAGGCTCGTAGCCAAAAACATGCTCTTGGGGTGCGGTTGTCTAAGTGCCGATGGATGGATGGATTGATGGATGGATGGATGCACGGACGGACGGATGGATGGGTGTGGCGTTTCCATGGGCGATGTGCAAATAAATGGATCATTTTGATGCAAATGTTCTCCAAATTCCAATCTGAAAAGTCTCAAAAAGATTACGAGGATTTCGTCGACGCCCAAGAGGAGAATGGCGACGACGATGATGATGACGATGACGACGACGATATAAGAGCTCTTGGAAAAGACGTATGACGTAGAGAACGAATGACGGGTCCGAAAAAGGGTTTCAGGTCCTCGTGGACAAAAAACAGAAAATGAATTGCAACAGAGAGAGTTGCCATTGGTCGGAAAGGCTGGTGAATTAATGCACGAATTGGAGAAGTCTCACGGATGGTTAGGTGAATGCATGGATGGGTGGGTGGGTGGATGGATGGATGAGTGGATGAATGAGTAAGTTTGTGGCCTGCGAAGCGATTATTTCTAGGTAATTTGACGAGGTATAAATTAGGAAACCGATCAAGAGCCTTGAGACTAGTCGTCCATTGTCGTAATTGTTGCTGATATTGTTGTTGTTGTTATTGTTGCTACTTTCTAATTATTTTCAAGAACATTTTTTTGGAATTTTGATGCTTAAATTTATATTCTAACATTATCCTGAAGTCATTCGTGATATAATTAAATTATGAAAGATCATGTCAATACGAGACACACGATTTCCTTCAAAAATGTCATTCGTTTAAAAATGATTCTGAAAAATATTTCTATAATTGACAACCTGATTTATTGCCCCATTAATCCGCCATTTATTTTCTAGATAAATTCAGTAATTTTCTGTTAATTCAGTTAATTCGTATAATTGGGTGGACGTAATTGATGTCGTGGAAGATTCAAATTAACAAGTTAGGAATGCAATTTTTCAGAAAATTCATTCATTTAGATTTTAATATTTCTTAAAATGAAAATAATGAAATAAAAATGAAAATCTCGTTTTATCAAATTTAATGTTTAACCATTAAAAATAAATTTAAATTCTTGAAATAAATGAAATAATTGCTCGTAGAACATTGGGTTTTTTAATATTTGAAATTCACTAAAAAAGCTGAAAAAAAATATTTTGTAAAATTAACATACAAAAAATAACTAACAATTCCTTAAGATATCGACTTTTTAAGTTTTTCAAAATGGCTATTTTCGACCTACTCCTACTGAGAGCTCAGCGGTTCAAACCCTGGCTTGGACCGATAAGAAAGACTTCACTGAAAGGTTCATTCAATGGAAACAAATGGAGTCTTCAGCCTGGATTCTCGTCATGGCTCTTGGATTAACAGGTAATTCCTTTGTACAGCGGTTTCACACGCACAGAGTTCCACACGTGAACGTGATGGAAGCACAGACGTGTGGAGAAAAAAAAGTAAGTGGAAGAGGTCTTGGGAATGATAAAGCTGGATTGAACTGTTTACGCATCTATTTTTTTTTTTAAATTTTAACTTTTTTAGGAATTAAATAAATAGATACCTTGCATTCCCTGCATGTTTGTGTCAGACGAACGATCGCTTGAATCTCAATCAAATCAATCAACGCCCTCAATCACATTCAATCGGTCATTTCAACCGGAACCAACCTGAGATGGGCGCTCTTCTCGGGCAAGAAGACGGTCAGAAGGTAGGAGAAGCAGAAGAAGAAGTCTGACAGTGCCAGGGCTGCAAGTCCGACATTGGCGCTTTTTTCCATGCAATCGAGACTCTTCTGGAGTCCTTTTCTCGTCAGGACGACTAAATTGAGGAGATTTCCGCAGATCCCGAAAAGGCAGATTCCTGGAAGTAACGTTCTGTCTATGGTTCTGAGAAGCCACTGCCTCTTTTGGATCATTTCCACGTTCCAGGAATCATCATCGTCTTTATCACCTTCGTCGTCATCATCGCCCCCATTGTCATCGTCGTCCTTTTCGTTGTGGTGTCGTCTCCTTGCTCCTGCCTCACGGCTCCGTATCCGAGCTGTACCGGAGTTTCCGTGCGATCTGGTAGGGTAATGCACTCCAGCTGCTTCCATCTCGACATCATCTGCACCCGGAACGACTGGTGATTTAAAAACACGAGAAGTCGTTACTGACACGGACGGAGATACATTCGAGCTTTGTTGCTTTGCACCGACGGAAGTATGGCTTTCTGATTGAATGCGACGAGAACCGAGCAGGATTTGAACTCGGGATCTCTTGATTGGCTGCGTATGGACTCTGAATGGCTTCTTCCGGGGGTCATTAGGCGCGGGATTGGCGGTCCAAAGCGTGGCGTTCGGGGGTCTCCTAAACTCCTTTGTGGGACTGCGGCCGACCGCGAAGCGTTTAAAAGCCCGGATGTGTTTGCCGGAACGACGGACAGTGCGACCGGAATTGTTTTCTTTTCCTGCCGTTTCATTTTTTCCTTCCATCTCCGCGGGAGAGTTTCCCTTATCGAAGATCGAGTGATTTTTATGGCTTCTGGCTCGGAGGAATTTCTCTCGTCGAGAGCCATCCGCTGTTATGTAGCTCCCGTCGTCGGTGTGGTCGGGGTCGCGATGTAGGTGCGGTCGAGAGTGGTTGATGCGATTATGACCTCTGCTTGGTTGTCCCTTGTTCGACGAATCGACCTCCCTATGTTCGAAAACGTCTGTCGCCGGCGAAGAGGGGGAAGCTGTGGTAATGGCGCTCGGTGTCGCCATGGCGGCTGAGTCGTCTTCGGATATTATTTCCAGCATTTTATCGTAGAGATCTTGGCATGTCTTCAGGGAAGACAGTATTGTCAGCGAGTCGCTGTTATTTTCGTAACTATAATCGTAATTTTGATGATAATAATAATAATTATTCTTAGTATCGTCTTTGTTATTATTATTATAACTATAATTGTTTTTGTTCCTCATGGCGGTTCTCTTACTGATTCTTTTCGCGAGATTCTCGATGCAAGTTGATGACGATGACGATGAGGAGGACGTCGATGAATCTAAACTCCAGGTGATATGGAAACCCTTCTCAACAGCTTTGTATTCCAATTTACTTCCTCCGAAGTGCTTTTCAACTCCAGAGCCCCAGTGCAATTTTTTTTCTGAAATTGCGGAACGTTCCAAACCGTCGACTGCGGTCGTAGCTGCGGTCAGGACGGCACTGGCGACACCAAGACGTGGTCCAATCGAGCGGGCTTCGAAGTCGCTTCTCGTCCCGACGACTTTTTGTCGCCAGTGATCGGGAGTGGCTGCGGTCGATACGCTCCTGATATGGTGGCCTTGACCGTGGATGAACTCGACGACGGGGTCGGGGAATGGTCGTGGGGTGACGAATTTAGTGGAAGTCAGAAGTAAGAGGAGCGTGAAGGAAAACAATATTTGGAGGTCTCCCTTGCGAGACGCCATGTTTGATCTGAGAATAAACAATAGTTATTAATATTTGTTTTTGTAAAAATAAAAAAAAAAGACATACTTTAGGACGACAGATGAAATATAAAATAATAATAATAACAATAACGTTTTAAAATCATTTACAAATCAATGCCGATATCTTATTACGATATTTGTAGTTAAAATAATAGTTTTACAATTCGACCTAATTTAATAGGCACAAACTATTCTTTTCCAGTGCTTATTTTAGACTGCATTTGTATCGCTTGTGTCCATATGTAACCATCGACCCAATAATCAAAAATTCGTTGCACTTATTCCTTCGTTCCTTCCATCAAACTGGATGGTAATGTTTTCCATCGGCGTGATGGAAAGAGCCGGCAATTATTTCCAGCTCTCGGAAGAGGGTCCTTGAGTGGACGATAAACGGGAAACAGGAAACGATTGTCAACAGACTTTCGATGGGAGATTTCGACATCTTTGGAAAGCTTTAACGTTCTTTGTTCAAAGCGAGGTGTTAGTCTTTCGATTCAGATGGAAGGATGGATAAGCGGATGGATGGACGAATGTACGGACGGGTGTACGGGCGATAGGACGGATAAGCGGATGGAAAATCGGCAGACACAATATTAGCCAGACTAATTGAGGCCGGCAAGAATTGGTGTTCTGAGTGCCTGGAAAGATGGATGCCGGTGGCGCCTCTTTCGGGAGCCCCAACAGGTAGGGTGATGCCCCGACGGGTAAAGTGATGCCCAATCCGTCACAAGTTTTGAGGGTCACACGGGAGACCAAAGGATTGTTAGTGAACATTTTTTCTTCAATTTATTTGATTTATTATTGCTTTTGATTTAATTCGAAATTAAATTTTGTTTTTTATTCGAGCAATTCAAAATGGAAAGGAAAAGGATGTAATTTTATGATCTCATCGAAATAAATTTTCAGCCAAAAAAAATATATTAAACTGAAAATTTCAAAAAGTCCCGATGAAAATAACTTTGACAAATAAATTTATAACTGAATAAAATAATTTAGTAAATGAATTTTAAATTTGTCTCGCAATAGATCATACTTTTGCGTTTTTATTCCCTCCACCAATAGGAAACGTGGCGTATTGATCACGTGGTCCTTAAATTCCCACGAACCCTATTTCGGCATCCATGTGGAAAAAGTAGCGGTGATGCAATAAATGGGCCTACGACTGGATGGATGGATGGATGGATGGACGGACGGACGGATGGATGGATGGTTATATGAAATATTTTAGTGGATAAGACCTTAACAATAATAATCTTAAAAGTTTTATATGAATTTTACCAATTTTACATCATTATTTGTGCCAATATCCATAAACCTATAAATCATTAAATATTCACACGTTTGCGGACAAAGAACCAAAAATAGATAAAAAGAAAGTCTTAAATAATTTCCGATAAAGTTTTAAGAGTTGAAATTCAACCGCCAAAGATTAAAAAAAAAACAATCGGAAATAATTAGTAAATCGTTTTAATTAAAATAATAACAACAACACTAATAATAATGATGATGATAATAATAATAATAATAATAATAATAATAAGTTTATAAATATAATAACATATAATTAAATTAAAATAATAACATTTATAAATATAAATAATAATGTATTTATTTATTTACTGAAAGGAAATAGAGAATGAAAAACAACGAGCTAAATGATTATTATGAATAATTTATTTTAATTGCGAAATAGTTTCATAAATGATTATAAAACAATTTGAAAATAATTATGAAACATTTAAAAATAATTTTAAAGTCATCGTTAACGCAAACGAAACCAAAGAAAAAAACCTCTGTCAACGTACCGCTCTTCAGAAACAGACCCTCAAATTAACATAATTTATTACAACCAGTATGCAAAGCACGTCTAATTATCATAACCCATTTCGGGGCCTCATTAATATTCAGAATCGATTCCAGGGAAGAGAACATCTTCGATTTGAGGCGAGAGTCTGTTTCCGAGTTGCATTTAAAAACAACAAGGAGGAGGAAGACGACGAAGATGGAGCCTATGATGATGATGATGATCCTGAGGATGATGATCATGATAATGATGACGATGATGTCGACGACGGTGATGGCGATCCCGTCGAGATAATGAAGTTTCAATCCGGCCTTGAACCACCCAACCCCATGATTCTCCAAGATCCTTCCACCCGTGTTCTGTTTACGTGACTAACGACTTACGATCTTTGGCAGCGCTCGCTACATCGCCGCTGTCGCCATCATCGTCGTCGTCTTCATCGTCGCGTCGACCTGTTGGCATTGACTTCACGTCTGGAACAACAAAACATGACCTGTTGAACTGTAAATGATAATCATAATATTAACAACAACAATAGTAATAATAATAACAATAAGAATAATAATAACAATAATAATAGTAATATTAATAATAGCTTCCCTTTTTCGAGCTTCCGGATTGCTTTGTTCTTCTCAAGAGGAGAACATGCCAGTGGGAGCTGGAATTGCAAGACGAATGGGTAACCACAATCAACATCATCGTCGTCGTCGTCGTCACCGCCATCATTACCATAATCATCACTATTATCCTCATCATCACTTTGTAATTTGTATCGTTATGTACAAAAATTGAACGCTGTGAAATTAAAATTTAATAACAATAATTTTTTTATGTGCATTTATAACATTCAACAACAATATTTTATTATTAAGACAAATAATAATAATATTAATAATAATAATAATTTAAAAGTTAATTTAACACAAAAATTAATTTAAAAATTTAAATATTAATTTTAAAGTCTAAATATGTAAGGCAGTTTGTTACATGACACGTGCTTTGATGTCACCAAACGTGACTTTTTCCCCGGGAAACTTTAAAATTAATAAATTATTTAAAATGATTTAATCACCATCACGTCATGTCATGTCATATCATGACTGCCGGTGATGATGATGATTATGATAATAATAAATTTGTCAACATATAATTTATTAAATGACAAATATTATTTTTATTATGTTTGACTCAAGTTATGTATTTGGAATATATATTATAATTTAAATAATTATTATAATTTAAATATTTATTATAATTTAAATATATATTATAATTAAATACATATTATAATTTAAATATTTATTATAATTTTCAGTTACGAAGGCAAAAGTTTCGCTGTTTGTTTATTTAATCAAAATTACATTAAAAATTCAAAATGGCTTTCCGCGAATTATTGCCAAAAGTGTGGCCAGTGCACCTAATATCCTCTTAGGTCTTGTTACCATCGTCATCGTCATCATAATCGTCATCATTGTTGTTGTTGTCGTCGTCGTCGTCGTTATCATGATTAGCTAATTGAAATCCCGGAGGCATCTCCAAGGATCCGTCAGATTAGGAAATATTGCTTTCCGCAAATTGTTTTTAAAAAATGGAAAAAAAAAACAAAAAATAAATCTCCTTGAGCTAAAAAAAATTGGTTTCTCTTTGCATAATTAAACGACACAAACAATTATAAATATTTATAACAATTACAAACAATTATATGACATCAAAAGGAGAGGCTAACAATTAAGCATTCAAAGTGGGTCCACGCCATCACGAATATTTGAACACAACGACGAGGACGACGACGACGATGATGATGATGATGATGATAGTGATGAGGACGATGTTTGGTCGATGATGATGATCCGTAGTTGTTCCATCAGCTGGTGATTAATTGGCGAAAATGACAATCGAATGAAACATTTACTTTTTATTCAATTCCTTCGCCAGCTGTTCTTGTTGCTTGATGATGATGATGATGATGATGATGATGATGATGATGATGTTGTTTGATGATGATGATGATGTTGTTGTTGTTGTTACTGTCGTTGTGGGCAGTTGATTGTCGATGTTGTCGTTCCTATTCAGTCTACGCCTAACTGGTCAATTATCGCCCACGTTCGCATTTCACGGCCGCCATCATCTCGTGACATTCGAGTTTGTTTAACATTTTTCTATGTTTCGTTTTAATCCATTGCATGATTAAAACCACATTTGGATCTAAAAATTCATTCTTTTAATCTCAATAATTACCCTGTAAGTAATTTTTTCCATTTATTATTTTTTAATGCTTTATATACAATATTAATATAATGTTATATAATATAATAATAATAATAATAATAATAATGATGATAATAATAATAATAATAATAATAATAATGATGATAATAATAATAATAATAATAATAATAATAATAATAAAGAATCTCATTGCTGTTGTTGTGGATGATATTTAAAACATTTAAAATAATTAAATATATTTTTAAATACGCAAATAATTTATCACAATGTCCCTTGCGTTGTGGTTGTTTTTTGTTTTAAATTTTATTGCAGCCACATCGTCGTTTGATGAAAACACGTCGATCTTGGATTCAACAGACGATCAATCTTCACGTGTTGAACAAGAGTATGATGGAAAACCATTTTTCTGCTCCGGCAGCGACATCGTCGTCGTCAGTATTTTCACTGTCGTCATCGTCGTCGTCGTCGTCGTCATCGTCATCGACATCGTCATCGTCATCGTCATCATCATCATCATCATCATCATCACCACATGTTCTCTTTACCTCTTTGGCCACAATAACATTAATGATAATAATATAATAATAATAATAATAATAATAACCATAATAATAATAATAATATTAATAATAATAATAATAATAATAATAATAATAATAATAATAAAAATTGATGTGACCAAAGCCTTCGATTCGGTTTCACACCAGTCCATTGTAAGAGCGGCTCACAGATTGGGAACTCCTCCTTTTTTGTTGAGATACATTTCAGAGGCCTACCGCGATTGTTCAGTTCAAATGAAGATTGGAGGCAAATTGAGTCGGGACATACCAGTTAATAGAGGAGTCAGGCAAGGAGATCCAATGTCTCCTCTACTTTTCAACGCGGTTATCGACATGGTGATGTCAGAGGTAGACCAATCCATCGGTGTGACTGGCGATGTTAGTTCATCAGTCAAATGCAATTATTTGGCGTTCGCAGATGATTTGATCCTGCTATCCTCTACTGATATTGGAATGAGGATGTTGTTGAAACAAGTCGAGGAATCTCTGGCAAAAGTTGGACTAATTATTGTAATAACCCAGGGTCCTCAAACTAATTATAGAAGGTCAGGTTTATTGAAGGTTTTTCAAATGCCTTGGAAGATGTAAAATGCTTAATTGATTAAGCCTTGAAATCTGCTATTCCTCTAATTCTCGCTCCCTTTCCGAGATAAATCCATTTGTCAAGGTACATAACCAAAGAGTCTGAATAGCACCTATTAATTCTCAAATTATATTGCCACTAAATTTAATTAATTATTAAATTAATTAATCGGCAATATAATTTTAATTATTCTTCAATTTATTGGATCTAGGGATCCAACACTGCCCCCTCCTTAAATCTGTTCGTCCCGAACAGACATCTATTCCCATTTTCATTTTTACTCTAGGAATAGGATCCAATCTTCCAACAATCTCATGGCTGCAAATCCCAGATCCATTTGCTTTGCCATCTTCTGGGATTTCTGTTTCCTCCCTTTTGCTTCTGTGTCCCGCAAGTTTCAGTCGCGTAACATCGCCATTTCTATGTTCAACCTCCTGCTCCACCATGCCGCCAGATCTCAGACTCTCTACAGGATCACCTGCTCCATTTTCCTTGCTAGGCACTCCCCCGAAATCCCGAGCGCTCCCTTCTGTTATTTCCAATGGAGCCGAAACATCAGCTGGTAAATCCATGGGCTGTTCTGTAGACTCTACTTGTTCCACCATCAACTTCGTGTGCTTCACTGGTAACTCAATGTCCTTCGGGCGGTACTAATAATAAACACCGAGTGTGACGCCGGTTGCAGAGTCACCGAGAGCCTGGATCACATTTTCCAGGTTTGTCCAGGAATGGATGTATCAAGACGAGAGAGGCACAACAACCTCGTCCATCGGCTGGAAACGAAGTTGGCCGAGAAAGGGTACTTCACCAAAATCGAGCCGAGGATACGAGTTGAGGAAGGCATCAGAGTCCCTGATCTAGTCGCATGGAGTAAGGACGATTCAATCGTATGCGACGTCACCATTGTCTCTGATACCGCCTCACTGGACGAGGTCCACTCATCCAAGACAGGAAAATATAACTCCAAAGACATCCACATCTGGATGTCTAACAATAACCCTGGGGGTGCTCTCTCTCCGAAGATCATAGTAACCGCCTTTGTATGCAACTTCAGAGGAGTGATATCCTCCAGATCTTACTCGTCATGGCGGGGCATCGGTCTTTCCAGAAACGGCATGATGTACCTGGCAACATCGGTTTTGCTGGACACCTACCTTATGTGGAAATTCCATAAGCGCAGAACTCATAAACGTTGGCGCCGGCGAATTGGACTATAGTGATTGATTTTGGTTGATGTCGCTTGTTTATAGCGCGGTGTTGTTGGCGCTGTGGAATGCGGTTGTATGTCCCGGGGTGATCTCGGGCCCGGAGGGGGGACAGTGGATGTTAGTTGAGGTGTTTGATGATCGCGTTTGCTGTTTTATGATTTTTTTGGCCGAGAAAATAAAGGGAAAAAAAGAAAAAAAAATAATAATAAAAATAAAATATTATATAATATTAATAAAATATTACAAAGCCTTGGTGAGGCCTCAGTTGGAGTATGCGATACAGGTTTGGAGTCCACACAGAAAAGGCCAAATAGATACTTTAGAAAGAGTTCAACACCGGTTCACCCTAATGTGCAAAACTTGCAGGAATTTAGTTTATGAAGAGAGATTGAAAAAACTGGGGTTGCCATCGCTGGTATTCAGAAGAAAAAGAGCCGATTTGATCTTACTATTTAATATCATCAAAGGATCCGCACAGAATGCATGGGGCCCTAGACTCATGCCATGTCCAGATGAGAGGACAAGAGGTCACGACTGGAAGCTGGCAACAGGAGTGGCACATAAAGACTTGAGAAAATTTGTCTTCAGTAATCGAGTCGTGGGGAGCTGGAACAAGCTTCCTCAGGAAGTTGTCGAAGCAAAGAACATTTAAACATTTAAAATTTTATTAGATGACCACTTTGGAGACTGTAAATATTTGATTTGTTAGTGAGCGATGTATATAAGTTCGTTAGTCATGTTAAGCTTTTGTTGAAAGCTTTGTGATTTTGTTGCAGGCGAGGGGTTCGCCCGTGCCTTATGTAATAATAATAATAATAATAATAATAATAATAATAATAATATATATGGTATTATGAACCGCAATGATATCTTGCAGCTCATTATTACGTAATTAATTGTTAATGTCTTTTGTAGTCATGCCTCGATCGCGTAAGTTAGGTCTTAAATAATTATTAAAATTAAGTAATTTACACGATTAAAAATGAAATTAAAAAATATTTATCAAAATCATCAAAATGAAATTAAAAAATATTTATTTATAATCATCGAAATGATTAAAAAATATTATAAAAATTAAATCTTATTTTTTAATCATTTCAAGTTAATTTTTTTTAATTTCTTTTCAATTTTTACTTTATTCTCTCAGAATGTTTTTTGTAACTTTGCGTGTTGACGGGGAGGTTTGTTTGTTTGTTTGTCTGATTTTTTTCCCCATTTTCTACAAAATAATTAAAAAGCGCTGGAAAATACAAACAATAATAGGCCTTCGTAGGAACCACTCGTCTTGTCGTCTTGATATTGAATTTTATAATCAAAATCATCATTATTATTATTGTGATTGGTATTATTATCATAACTATTATTATTATTATTATGAATATTATTATTATTACAATTGTTATTATTAATATTCTGTGACGTAACAGTATTCTTGAACACCTTAAAGTAATTGCCTGTCTCCAGTACCCGTTGATTCCGAGTACTTGCAAAACAGGCCTTTAGACAGTAATTCGCACTTTCTTTGCCATTTCCATTATCGTCCGCCATCGTCTTCTTCGATTATCGCCAACCCGGTGGGATTGTTTATTTTATGCCTCTACGTTTATGATTTCTAGGATCGTTATCCCGCCATCTTGGAACGTCAGACCAATTGTCTGCAACCCCTCCTTCTCTCCTTCTCTCTCTCTTTCTTTCAGTCCGCGCATCGCACCAATGCCTCTTGGTTTATTGCCTTGCGACCTTCGATCTCGAAGCGTGAGACTTTATTGGTCTCCGCAAACCAAGATGGCGCTCCATTGATCAGAAACTGTGAGGCACTCGACTCGGGCGTTGATTTGAAGAGAAATTCTTTGATGTTCCAAGACTAGTGGAGATGCTCGTGGTGATGACGACGACGACGTTGTTTGCTCTGGTGATGATAACCACGCTTAAAGAGACGGGATTTTCCGACGTAGGATTTATTTTTTATGACTTTCTTTTACCAAGTTTTGTCGGTCTTCTGTCTTCGTTTTGAATTTGTTTTCTTTTCTCGTCCCATTTAAACGCTTCCTGTTGCACGTGCCAGGACCACGTGATCCATCGATCATCCGTCCGAGAGGAAGGTTTGTGAATCGCTCATTAAATGCAGGTCGTTCAATTCTTTCATCAATCCATCCTCCAAACTCATTCTCTGACCATCCTTTCGTTCTTCCGTTTGTTCGTCCGTCCGACCACTCCCTTCCTCACTGAGGTCAACAAATACAAGACCTTCAAGAACGGAGTTAGGATTCAGTTGCGATGTTTCGTATTTGTCACATATTTTTGCTTCTCAAAGTTTTTGGTTTCCAAAGCGCCATCTTTAGTTGGAATAAAGAAAAAAAGCACTGTCAACAGTTCATGAAACTTTTACAAAATGTGAAATCGCTTTTTCCTTCTTTGTTAAAATTTCAAATTAAAAAAAAATTAATTTAAATGAGAAAAAATATTGAGAAAAGAATCCGAGTTCATGAAACTCCAAGAGAACGTTTTGGAACGAATTGGAATAAACCCAAAATAATTATTTGAATTTAATAAATATAAATTAAAATATAATTTAAAGAAACTCCTGTCACCTTATTTTGCACCTACAACTCTGCACTGCACTCATGGACCCCAATAAAAACTATTAAAAACACGAAAAGAAAATAATTATTTTCCAAATTTATTTAATATTTTCCATTTAAATTGTTTTTCAGAATATAATTAATTTATTATTAATAGTTTAAAAATAAAAATATTATTTCTAAAATTTATTTAATATATTCGTTTTATAAAGTTTGTAGAATATTTTGTTATTTTATTATTTATTATTTATTTACTTACTCGGTATCTGATTCGTGACGCCATGTTTGTCCAGTGAAGTGGTTTCCCTTCTTGATTGAAGGACTTGTTATAAATTTCCATTTTCTTTAGAAACAAACTCTGTTTTTTAAACAATAACAACAATACAATACAAAACAATAACAACAATACAATACAAAACAATAACAACAATACAATACAAAACAATAACAACAATACAATACAAAACAATAACAACAATACAATACAAAACAACATAACAACAATAATTATGAAAATAATCGAACGACCGACAACAAGATCATCATTTGTTTATATCTTTTGAAATGATTAAATTTAATTTTTTATTTTGGATTTTATTACATTTATTTAATTAATTCATTACGGTTTTATTAAGTCTATTTAATCAACTCATTAATCTCGTTTCTTTTTTCTTTAAATTCAACTCTTAAATTTAAATTCTGCACTTGAAGTCAGATGGCAGCTTTTTAAAGATGGCGGTCGATAAGAACCTTTTATTGTTTCAGCTTTTACAGCCTTAAAAATTGCTTTTGCCAGGAAGAATTCAATGCAAGTTCACTTTTCTTTTGACTCTAAAATTTTTTTGAAATTATTTGAAAATTCCACTCAATTTACAAACGAGGAAGGATCTCAGAAAGACTGAAATGGATTTCAACTGAAACTGCCAGTCGACATTTCAAGACCAAATGTCCAATAACCTGAGCAGAAAGTTATGAGGGAACCTTGTTGCAACTTTAACCATTCTGAGGCCTGGTTTGAAAATTTTTCTCGTTCGAAGTTTAAATAATTCTTTTCAATATTTTATTTAATTTTTTATTTAACATTTCAGAAATGATTTTTGCATTTTGAATTGAAATCAAATTAAATTCTCAGAAGAAGAAAAAAAAACGCACCCACTCGGAATAAAATTCTGTTCATGAATTCCTTGCGAAGAAGATTTTTATGGAACAAAAACAAATGAATTTAAAAGTTGAAACTGGGCCCAAACATGGAACACGAACTTCTTGGTAATTGTTACGAAAAAGAGGCAAATTCAAAACCGATTCAGATTCAAACCATAAGAGGAAAGGAATGAATGAATGAACGAACGAACGAACGAACGAACGAACGAACGAATGAATGAATGAATGAATGAAGAAAAGGATGAACGAATGAAGAAAGGAATGATTTCTGTTCATCTGGAGATCTGGAATCAATTTCTGATTCCGGTGCGTAGGATTTCGACTGCTTAATAAAAGGAAACTACTCGGCAATACCCAGACGTCATTAGGTGGACATTACGCGCGTCACAGTCTCGCCTTTTTGATCGTCAAGAAGCAGAATTCATTTCATCTTTCATCTCGCTTAAAGTTCCGAAGAACGCCATCTTAACACGACATTTTTTTTTCCAGCTTCCATTTTTTTCTCCGTTAAAATGTTGAATTTTTGGAATTTTCAGATTAAACTGCTACTCGTCGAATGAAATTCTTTGCTTCTTTGCAGGATTGTTCCGTGATGGAATCCTTCCAACTTCCTTTTGATGGGTTTACCATCGCTAGGAAGTTGCAATTAAGATGATAATTTATCATTTACATGTGCCTCATGTTTAGACCAATGACAATTTTCCTCTCAATCGAAAGATTTTTAACCGTTTTTTGTGACTTAATTTGACGTAAAAGGGATATTTAAGAAGTGGAAATGCAAAGCAATTAAAAGAATTTCATGCTTTTGCTGTCAGAATGAAATGAAAATTTCGTACTCCTGACTTCAGCAGATAAGATTTTCTTTTGTTTTTAAATTCGAAATCGATGACCAATTGGGCACCAATACCGATGGCATCGTGACGACGACGACGAGGATGCTGGAGTCAATGTTGGTGATGATAATGATCGTCCACGTCCATCCTTCCACGCGGTAATCCCCTGGTATCTGGAGAGTGCGATCACGTCCAATTAATCCGTCCGCGGAATTTATGACGATCATTAATTAGTTACATTTTTTCGCAAATATTAAATTAAATAATTGCTTGTTAGGTTGATCGATTTATTCGAACAAATTTATTAATTTATTTATTTAGTATTTATGTAATTATTATTACAATTTATTTAATATTCATATAATTAATTTATTTTATATTCCACTTCACGTGAACTGTATGAAGTCACTCGATTTTTAACAAACATACCATTTGGGAGTCTGACGAATGTTGATTCAATGATCCGAGGGCGAATGGAATTACCCTGGGATTAACCCTAGAAAGTTCAAAGTTCACGGCCGTCTCGCGAAGATCACTGCAAAAATGAATTCTTTTTTTTTCTTTCTCCATAAACATGCACCCACCCACGGCGATCTCTCAGATACTTTTTTGAAGATTAAAGTTTAACAAGACGACATTTTAGGTGACTTTCAGAGCAAAGAAGGGCTATGAGGGTGAGTCATGATCTTGACAGACGTTCACGTGACCAAGGATCGATGGATCACCAGGATTGAGGAGTACTATTTCTGTACAGACATTCGTCTGGTGCAGTCGTCAGAGACCTATCGCTCCAAACTGAAAACTAACCTATTAATGGAATCCTCATGATTCCATTTCTTTTGCTTTCATAGTGTTTTATTTATTTTTTTATATCAAATTTCTCATTTCCTCCCAGATATTCATTTTAATCCTAATTTTATTCTTTAATTTCTTTTTATTTTTTTTAAATTTAGTCGTTAGTTTGCTATCGCGTGTCTGAGGATTTGGTGATGATTATTTAATTTCTGAATTTCAGAAATTAAATTGTTATTTTCAGATTTAAATTCCGGAAATTTATGAAAATGTTGCCAGAAAAAACGATCCCCATTCAAGACATATTCCCAAAGCACTATGGCTTTCAATCGTTCACGATAAGTTTCGATTTCTATATAAAAAACTTTGGAAATTTAAATGAAAACGAAAGTAAGTCTAAAGATAGAATTTTCTCAATTTTCGATTCACAAATTGCCTTGCAAATTCAATTAAAACATTCTTTTCAAAAGTCACCGCGGGGTTTGAAATGCAACCCCAGATCAAGAAAGTATGGCCGGTTCGCAGCCACCTGATGAAACCCTCAACGGAATTCTTGGCAGACGATGATGATGATGATGATGATGATGATGGTGATGGTGATGGTGATGGTGATGGTGATGGTGATGGTGATGGTGATGGTGATGATGATGATGATGATGATGATGATGATGATGATGATGATGATGATGATGATGATGATGATGATGATGATGATGATGATGATGATGATGATGATGATGATGATGATGATGATGATGATGATGATGATGATGATGATGATGATGATGATGATGATGATGATGATGATGATGATGATGATGATGATGGTGATGGTGATGGTGATGGTGATGGTGATGGTGATGGTGATGGTGATGGTGATGGTGATGGTGATGGTGATGGTGATGGTGATGGTGATGATGATGATGATGATGATGATGATGATGATGATGATGATGATGATGACGATGACGATGACGATGACGATGACGATGACGATGATGCTGATGATGATGATGATGATGATGATGAAGATGATGATGATGAAGACGACGACGATGCTTAACACTTACATTAGGGCTATTTACAGATCAGCCATACTTGGAATGGAAAGTGATTTCAATCAAATATACAAAACAAAAGAAAGTAGAGTTTAATGCAGTTTGTCGCAGTTGCTGCTGTAGTAGCGGTACCGTTGCAGTGGCAACGGTTGAAGCGTAGTTGTGGTTGTTGTTGTTATGCCTGTCGTTATGGTTGTTGTTGTTGTTGTTGTTATGCCTGTCGTTGTGGTTGTTGTTGTTATGCCTGTCGTTATGGTTGTTGTTGTTGTTGTTGTTATGCCTGTCGTTGTGGCTGTTGTTGTTATGCCTGTTGTTATGGTTGTTGTTGTTGTTGTCAACGAATGTCACTAACGACCTTTAAAGTCCCTACACACCCATTTCGAATCCTGGCCTTTGTGCTGATCTTTTGGGAAATCCGGGGAAAGTTTATATACAAGCCCTGCGGCTGTGATTACAATGATGCTGGTTATGATGGTGATGATGATGACGATGAAGATGGACTATACTATTCTCAGTGATGGGGAAAATCACTAGCATTGTGATTTGAAATCAAAATCAAATCAAAGACAGCTACAATGATTTCAAATCAAAATCATGATTTTTACAATGATTTCAAATCAAAATCATGATTTTTATTTTCAAATGATTTTCAAAATCAAAAATCAAGCGGGGGTAGGGATACACATTTCACTGACTTTTTGCTTTAACTAAACAATAACAATAATAACAATCAACTACATAAGAAAATTTTTATTTTTTTCATTAACAATATATTTTCAAAAAAAAAGAACAAAAGAATAACACTTTGAATAAAGGAGAACCACAGATCTTGCAAAGAAGGCGCATTTTTAAAATTTAGGGGAAAATATTTTTATTTTTATTTTATGATTTTGAAAATCATGAAAATCACGGTTTTTTTAATTTTAAAATCAAAGTCATACCCAGAAAAACGCGATTTCATATCGTTTGATTTCAAATACTCTCCATCACTGACTATTCTGCTGACAAACATGTTGAATCTGACAATCGCTATCAATCACCATCATCGCCGTCATTATTGTTATAACGATAACTAGTCACTAGTCCAAAGAACTACTTTCTTCATCAGTTCGACACGCAAGGCATTGCTTCTAACGATTGCTTCTAATTCCCTGGAATGTCCAGTTCAACTTTTCGAAAGTGAAAGTCGAAGTTGATTACTTTCCAGCTTTTCCGACGACAAAATCCCGGAGTTCCGGGTGCACACGCGGGATATTTCAGTTATTAAAATTAAATTTTTAAGAATTTTACAAATGTTTCCATGCCAACGAAAGATGGTTTTAGAATTTTATTAAAATTTTAAATTTAATCGGGTAAAAAATCGGATTTAAACCTTACCATAGTTTTGTTTTATTTATATTATTTTGCAGCAGGTGATGATAATGATGGTGATAATTCAATATTTACACGTGGAAATGATTACTTACTTATCCATTAATGAAATTAATCACAATAACGATAATAATATTTTTTAATAACAAAATAATAATAATAATAATAATATAATAAATAGATTGACAGAGATCTTCTCTGAGACAGGTGGTCGTAAAGATGAATTCCTGTTGGATGTTCTTAGGAACAACACCCTGATCATGAGAGAATTCCGGATATTTGGAACGTCGGAGGCAAAACAATCAAAACTGGATTGGAAAGTAGCGGCTTCAGAGAGCCTATACAAAACAGTGGACGGTTATGGATTAAGATCATTCACCAGAGGAATTGGAATGAGTGATTGGATTTCAGCAGCGGTTCCAAGAGTTCCATCTGGACAATACATCAAATGCATAAAAGTCCGAGCGGCCGCCCTTCACTGCAGACTCCGAGCATCGAGATGGAATCCTCTGGCTTCAATGAGATGCGGGGAGGGCTGCAATTCTTTCGAATCGCTGGGCCACATGATCCAGAGATGCCCGAGAACGGATGGCCCCTTTGGCATGAAAGACACAAGGGAATTAGAACGGGAACTACGAAAAAGTGGCTATACTACGGTAATAGAGTCCCGTATTCCCACAGAAAGGGTACTCAAAATTCCTGATTTGTGTGCCTGGAGAGGTGACCTCTACATAGTGACTGATGTTACCGTGGCATCTGATGATTATGATTTAGACAAGTGTCATGAGAGCAAGGTTTCAAAGTAGGACATTAAAGATGTTCATGATTGGATGTTGAGGAATGCCCCAGCCGGCGTCCAAAGAATACTTCCGAAGGTTGGCGCCTGCGTTTGCAACTGGAGAGGAGTCATGAGTGCAGAATCATACAGATTCTGGAGAGAGTGCGGCGCTTCGAAGACGAGTATTAATGTACGTTGTGCTCTCGGTCCTCAGTCACAGTTACAAAATCTGGAGGGCTCACTGGTGCCCTCTTCCGGGGGAAATCGCCCCTTTTCGGACTGCGAATTCTCAATGACATTGGCAGTTGACGGTACTCGGCGCGTTCGATCGTGACTTCACCTTCCAACCGAATGTCCAGGGTGATCTCGGGCCCAAGTGCGGACACTAAACATTGGAGAGGCAGTCGGAATATTGTTGCTTGTGTTTTGTGTGTGAGGCCGAGAAAATAAAGGAAAAAAAAAATAATAATAACACTCTGATGCTACTGCTGCTGGTAACGATCATGATGTTATAACAATGATATAACATGGTGACAGCAAGTGAAGCAGGTTAGAAGCAACAGTTTACATGCATCTAGAGTGACGACGACGACTATGATGATGATGACGAACACGATGACTCCGTTGATCCCAGCGTCACGGTTGCATGAACATCGGGCAACTGTGATTCAGTGAGATAGAGGCGAAATGTCAATAGCTAGATTGACCGATTGGTTGATGGGAAAAGGAAAGAATGATGATTACGTGGTGGTGATGATGATAATGATGTTAAAGACGACGACGACGATAAATCGTGATAGGGAATTTTCTGTTGCAAATTTTACAAAAAATGTTTTGGCACCAGTTGTGATTAATTAAAAGTAAAGTTAAACACGTTCACTTCAATTAATCACTTGGATCAATAGTCATCATTGATCACATACATTAAACAACAGAATTACGTTATAATAATAATAACCATAAAAACAACTAGATCAACAATAATAATATTATACAAACTTTGTCGCCGTTGGCTCGTCATCGTTTCAGTGACATCTGGCGAAAGAAATACAATATTCAATTTAAATTAAAAATTTGAACCCTCACGCTCACCTACACATACCTAAATCTAGTCTAGAATATCTGACCGATAAACAAACCGAACAAATGGAATCAGGAAATGAAATCAAAATTCCGGGACATATTCTTAGAGACAATGTGCTGCTCGTGTTTGGCATGAAATTCTAATTTTATTCAAATTTCGTTACCGTCTCAAAACAAACAGTGACATAACAGATTGGAGTGGCAGGTATCCCGTGAAATGAATCCCCTGAGGGTTTGACGGTGTAAAGCAGGAACACTTGGGGGGCACACACTGAAACCAGGGGCAAGATTCAATTGGGGTACCCACTGGAATCAAACTAACCACCACAACCTCAACCTATTTTCAGCAATGGCTTTATTCGGCTTCGTTCAGTTGGCTTTTGCTGCACAAAATGTGCTCTGTGCATGCCTTTCTGTTCAATCTTAGAGGTCTGGAAATCCCATCTCTCCAAATAACGAAAGGTGAAAACAAATCAGAGGATTAATAAATACAAAATATTAAATGAGATAAAATGTCAGCTCATTTAAATCATTTATTTGTAAATAAATAAATGAAAATACTAAACGTCACCATAATGTCAAGCAATGACAATCACTTGGCGGGACACGGGAGCAGCGACGAATTGGGACATTAATCCTAACCCTAACCCTCTCAATTAAGTGACCTTTTTGAAATTTCTTGTCCTTCAATTAGACTTCAGTGCGTCTCCTTTAAGACGATTCATTCGTGAATTTAATGATCACTTAAAGTTCTATGCAAAGACATTAATTGGTTGCTGATCCATTGAAATTGTAAGCACAAAAGTAGTATTTGGAGAGCAATTCAAAAGAGAATAATCAGGATAATGAGAAGCTTAAACAGGAAAATATGAAAATAACAACCACAACAATTATAATTATAATAATAATCACCATGATAATGACCATATTGCACTAAGAAGGCATCAATGCTGACGGCAACCTCATCCATTGTACCCGACGCTTAATCCTCAGCGACCTTGCTATGGTATCCATTGGCTGGATATAAACGTGGATGATATAACAACAACTGACTAATAAAAGAATACTAATAACTAGATACAATACTAACTAGTACCAACTAGTACCATAATACCGATAACTGAGTGTCATCGCTGGCTTGCATCATCACAGATGATTCCCAGCTGCTCAGACCTCCCAACAAAGTTTTGACCATCAGAAACATTCATCATTTGAAATTAAAATTGACTTCCAACACTTCAAATCGTGATTGATGAGGAATTAGTGCCCCCCCCGCCTTCACTCAATCTTTGAATTGAGATTCGAGGAACGATAAGAATTATTCAATTGTTTTGGAATATGTAAATGTTTACTCAATAATGCAGTAATGCATTAATCATACCTGCTTTTCAACTCGACTCATCCTTGGAAATGACTTAGTAGGCTAATTGTAAGCTTTGAGGATAAACTGGCTCATGTTGGCCATGCATCTGGACTAATCTAGAATACCTTAGGGGGGCCATCAAGTCATGAACATACCCCAACCCATCCCTTCCGCTAGCGGTTTTGCATAATTATACATAGTTTAAAATCAATTCAAGCTACAACTACTTCATAACTGAAGGGCATTCGAATTATGAAAAGGCAAATTATTTGTTGGTCTTGTGCCACATTTTGAATACAAAATACAGATTGTGCATGTTCCTAAAGACCATATAGACCAATAACATTTGCATAATACATCGTTGTACTGGCTGCACCGATTTTTCACTAATAAGCACTTTGACCTTAGTAGACAAAATATACTGACAGAAATACATCCCAAAACACTTGCAAACTTCAGCCAGTCTTGTTTTGGTCTGTCGCTCTTAAAACATCGCTTTTCAATTTCTTCCTTAATTAGTCTTAATTAAATTAAGTTTATGTCTGCTCAGGAAATGGAAATGCTCCTCGCGTACTTTGAAAATCAAACCCAATGCTCCAGTTTGACCTTGAACCTCATAGACTTGAGCCTGTTCGGAGCAGGTTTTGTTCATGTTCTTTCTGAACAAAGAAGTTTCGTTTATTGAGACGTAAGTTTCCCAAACACATGGAAAATGACAATCACGACAATGGGACAATTAAAAAACGATGACAACAACAACAAAACAACAAAGCATCAGCAACAACAACAATAACGACAAATTATTCCAATTACAATGGCGTCAAAACAAGTGGGCCACGGCCCATTTTCAGTTGAATACCAATCCCATTGAGGGAGTGAATAGAAAAACGATTTGTCGATTGCTTCCTTTATTGACCTTTGTTAAAATTTAAACAATTGGCTTTCAATCCGTTCCTTATAAATACGAACTTCTCGGACAGAGAAATCACCAAGCATCTCTCGCCTCCTGCAAATCAAGATGGTGAGTAGGGTTCTTGCTTTCGTAAATACGTCTGCATTGGTTTTTATTTGTCTATCTATAATAATATTAATATATTATTGATTATTATATTATATTATTATATTTTATTATACATAAATTAATTGTTATTTCAAGTTAAGTTTTTATGTTTCAGAATTCCGCAATTCTTAAAGCCATTTTGCTCGTTGTGTGCATCCACTATTCCACTTCTTTCAAGTTGGAAAGAGGTGACTTTGATTATCTATAAAAATCAAATTATATTTGTACAATTATCATTAATATATATTATCGCATTATCAGTGCACAAGTTAATCCTAGCTAATATTAAATATCTAAATTCGATTTAAAATGTTTATTTTAATAATATAAACTAATTTTATAATTTCAGACGATAAGAAGTTGATCGACGTGATTGACGAGGTCCCCGCTTCAGTCATAGTGCCAGAAGTTGAAAACAATGCTGCCGAGACTTGCCCCAAGGGTGATTTCAAGGGTGCCCTGATGTACACTGGGTCTGCAGGAGAACATTGGTTCAAGGGCTGCAAGGCTTTGATCGACAGCGCTCCCAGCATGTGCTACCACAACGACATCAACAACCTTTGCTGCGAATCTTGCGGTAAAGTCGTCAAAGAGGAAGGTCACTATTAGCAGCTTTATTTATATTTCTATTTTAGAATCAGATTTATAATAATTTAGTTAATTAGGAATTAATATTAGACTCTTTGCTTAGTCGCCTTAGCCGAGGAAATCCAATAAATAGTTTCCCTAGGTTACAATTCATCCTTCGAATGAAGTAAATTATCCTTTAGCTTTAATTGTCTTTATCCTGATAAACGGTAATAATTCATGACAAATATTGATTAATCACTAATTAATCGATGAATCAAACTCGTTCCAGATCACTGCGTCGACGGTGACTACAAGCACATCTTCGGCTACGATTCTTTGGACTTCAGATGCGTTCAGTTGGTTCAATTCAACCCTAAAGTCTGCCTCGTCGAAAGATTTGCCAACCTCTGTTGCAAGTCTTGCGGTTCCATTGTCGCCAAACACGTGGAAACCGTAGAGATGGTTGAACTCCACCACTCCATCTAAAGGACTGGCCATTGATTGGTCCGGCATTGACTTATACCGGTTCATGGAAAACGCTCTCCTTATGACATGCGATTCTAATTTACTAATTGATTCAATAAAAGAATTTTTCCAATGAAATTTCATTCGTACTTGTCGAAATAAATTCTAAAAAATAATTAAATAAAATTCGGTTGAGGGACAGGACAAAACACAGGACATAACCCTTGGTTAACTGACTATACTCTCAATCCTTGATTCGCCATCCATGGGCGCCTACTGTTGTTTTAAAGTCTAAGTCAGGTGACTACTATCGTAACAGTAGTAAAATGAAATATCATCATTCATAGGCTGTAGATCCTAACCATCACTTTAGTGTCTGAAATTCAGACTGGAAAGTGCCCAATGAGAGCCGGTAAACATAAAAATAATGTCTGCTTTTAACTGAAAGCTTTAGACTCAGACTATCACTAAACGTCGGTATTGAACAACATCACGATTATTATTATTAATACTAATACTAACTAACAATTACGACAATCATAGTTCTTATTATCATCTTCAATGATTTATTGACAACACAATTACAATAAACGAAAATTATTATTTACAATGCTACAAAAGTATTTAAGTCTTTCTCAGTTCTAGTACTTTCAGTATCACTTGATCACGAGCACACAAAATATTCATCGACCTATTTGCAGAAACCAGGTCAAGTTCAAGATAAGAAATCATCAGAGAAAATGAAACTCTTTGTGACAAAGTCACAGGCACTCTGACATTGTTTCAGTTCATTGGACAGCTTGTAGGTCAGGTCAACGATACCCTGGAGGATGTTTGATTGGTTGGTTCCAGATCTAGGACACTGCTGGGCAAATGACATGACCTTATCGACCATGTGTTTCAGCCACAAGACGTTTGTAGCAGGAGTGAAATTGTTCCAGTTGTTGCTAAAAACAGAAATAAAAAAAAACCCATTGATTTGATGTACAGGAATAAAGAGTGAATAATCATCCATTTTTAATTTAAAATAATAAATTCTTAAATTTACAATCCAGGAAGTCCTAGGGTCAAAGAGAGAAACAAAACGAACCCCGTGACCTTCTTCATGTCCCTGTAAACGTCGTACTGGATGTCACCTTGACCTTCGAAGAGGATGGTGTCCGTGGACAGGTCTTTGAAGAAGGTGCAACCGTCTGCCATGAAAGGAAGAGGAGCGGGAATTAATTAATGTTAATTTATTAATTATATGATTATTTATTCATAATTATTTTATATTGTATGTGTCAAGTCGATGCAAAATTGTCAGAATAAAGTAAACTGAGAAAATTATTAGCCCATGCAAACTCAACATTAAAATAAAAATCCATGAAATACATAGAAACATCCATACAAAACCAATCCACCAGGGTAGACACAAAACCCCCTTCTTTCAATCTCTCAACCTTTCATCCATCCATCCATCAATCACTCACTCGCACGAAACAAATAACATGTCCAGCGAACTCAATTAATATTAACGAGATGTTAAATAGGCGTCACGGATGACTCGACACACCTCTCGTCATTCTCGACAGAGTGTAGTCGATGACGACGACTTTCAGTCCACGGCTCCGCACTTCGAACCTCCGTCCGGCGTGGACGAAGGAAAGCACCCCGTCCGGGTCGACCGGTCGGACCAGGACGTTCCCGAGGTGAAGGTCGCGGTGTTCGAATCTCAGTTCCTCTTCGGCGATGGCCAGAGACAAGGAGATTTGCTGAACGATGCTCAGCACTTGGAGATGATCTGTCAACTGGATGGTGAGGATGATGATGATGATGGTTGTAAATTATTAACTTTAATCATTTGCAATTTATAAATTTTTATTCACTTAGAAATGTTACTATTGTTACTGTTGACATTATTCTATAGAATGATTAAACGAGATCATCATCAGTCATGTCCTATGCAGTGCCGTCAAAAATTGTTAAAAATCGAGACTATTGTTGTTATTGATGATCATAATAAATTACTGATTAAATTAATTAATGATTAATGAGATGCTAAAGAGGTGTCACGAACCACTCACCCCAAAACTCTCGAGGGGGACTCCACCCATTTCGAACCCTAGCACGACGTAGTGTTGCTCCTTTTGGAAATCTGAGGAAACGAACGGTCATGACGGTGATGATGATGATGGATATCAACATCTAATTAAGCACAATATAAACAATTATTTATGCAATTATTTTTATATTTAATATTTTATATTTATAATAATACGTATTACATTTGTGATAATATGTATTATTACGATAATTATTATAATAATTCATTAAATTATCAATTAAATGTTGCTGCACCAACCCGGCCTGTCATTCTCTGAGTTCCTCTCCTCGTCATATTCATCCCAAGCATCCATCAAGACTTTCGGGTATTTCCCGGATACGAACCAGACGCTGGTGGAGAAAAAAGTGCAGCTGTTCGATCATTGTGTATTTTTTAAGAGTTATAGATATTAATATAATAACAACAATTAAATAATCCAATATTAATTGAATACAATAAAGTCTAATTGATGATGAAGTGGCATAATTACATTTAATAATGCCTAATTTATTTAATCAAGTTTAATGCTCTGTAATAATAATAATAACAATAATAATAATGACGATGATGATAATAATAAATTTACCTCCTAAGGTCCACAAAACCTTCCGTCTTGCATCTTAGACGAGACAGTTCCCTGCATTAACAACCACGAATAAACATGGCAATTGATTCCAGTGATCAAAAATTATCATCAACATCATCATCATTACCTTGATATCGTCATCTCAAAGAGAATTTCTCTGAAGGACTGTTGGTCAACATCGTTGTTGTCATCCTCGTTGCGTACAGGTATCACCTTGGAACACGTGTTTTTAAACGTCAACAATTGCACATATTAATATTAGCTATCGCGGCCTTCTCTAACATCTACGGCCATCGACAACGATCTCTTTTATCGTGCTGTCGTTCGTTCGGAGTTCATTCATTCATCCGTCCGTCTGCACTTCGCTCACCTTGATGGCCATAGCTTCATCATTCTTGACCAACTGGAAGACTTCTGCGTAGGCTCCTTCACCAATCTTCTTGCAGCTTTTCATCCACCTGTACGAGTTTATAAGGTGTCAAAACCTAAGATCCATGGTCACGAGATTCAACAAACATTTTAGTTTACATTTCCGCTATTATTAATTACATTATTATCGTCATTATAACGTGCTAATGATTAACCGATTAATTAGCAAAAATAAATAACTCGTGGAGAATCAACCATCCAGAGTTGAGAAACTGCTCACTTCTTGGTGAAGACACTGGCAAAGTTGAGGATCTTCTTCTGTCCGCAGAACTTCAAAATCTCCGAACGAGGGTCTGACGAACCATCAACATCCCCGATGTGCTGTGCAAAGTTTGCAAAATTACAGATGATAATTTAACACATTTAACAAGAAAGAACAGTTTGGAAAGAGCAGAATGGCAATGACATTGCTATTATACATAGTACTAAATCATATGTAATAGTAATATTGTTATCAGGTATGCAACATTATATTTGTGCATAGTAATCTTATTTTAATTGTTATATTATGGTAATAATAAATTACTGATAATAACGACGACGATGATGTCGATCTCAATAATGACAGTTGTCCAACCTGGAGGGTCTCCGAGAGTTTCCTTACGTCTTCTTGCGTGCGTGCGATGGAAAACCTCGGATTGACCGATTTACGGATGCATGCAGATTCATCGAAGCGTGTCGGCGTCCTGTCCATTCCGTCTCGGTCATTTTGGACATCATCATCATCGTTGTCGTCGTCATTTCCGACAAACACTCTCCACGATGATTTCCTTCTAGGTCTCCTGTCTACAATGTGTTGGTTGCCATGGTTATGTCGAATGGCATAACGATGATGACAACGATGAAGGTGATGACAATAACAAGAAGTTATAAGATTATTTTGAAGCTCTGGATTTTACCAGACCACAATAAAAATTACATAAAGCTCAAAATGTTGTAAATGATAACAACCAATGAACAATTCAATCTCATAAATTATTAATGACCACAGACCTCTTTTGAATGATGCCTCCATGATGGATAGGCTAACCAATGGCAGGATGTCATCCTCTGCCACCATCTCTCCGTCATCTTCTTCAATGGTCATGACCTGTGAGTCCGGATCATCACGGACATCAACTGCCAATGTAACAACGTCATCAGTAGGTGCGACCTTTTCGTCCGTCGACAGGTCTTCGGCACGACCGTCGTCGGCGAGAATTTCAAGGCCGTCGCACGGCACAATCGTGTCATCCTTGGCACTTTCATCCCCGACAGTTTCATCGTGATGAAGGTCATCAAAATTGCAGATTGCTGCTCCACGAGCTTCATCATCTTCATTGATGTCATTATCGAAACAAGTTCCAGCTTCATCATCATCATCATACTCGTGTGTGATACTCATATCTCGTTTGGGAAGAATTGATGTCTGTGATGATATAGTAATTTCATTTGTGCTGCCATTGTTATCATCATCATCACCACCACTGTCCCTAGTCTCACAGTCATTGCAAGTAATCGTCATGACATCTTTTGAGCTAAAGTTTGCATCGCCAAGGAGATTTTCAACCTCTGACCCCTTGCGAGTGCAGCCATTGGGGTTCGGAGACTCGACTCGTGAAACGTTCTCGAAAGAGCGAGCAGAGTTTTTCATCTCATCATTGCGATCATCACCATCAACGTGCAGGTGAGATTTATTATTTACTCCAAGAGTACTGGCACCACTGGGAGAGAATTCCACATAGGAATAGTATTTCAATTCAAAAGCACTTGTCTCATCACGACCACTATCATCATCTGCAAAATTTTGTGACTTCATTTCTTCACCTGAAATGCAGGTACTGTTCTCACCAATACAGGTATTGCATATTATGGTGACCTCTTTTCCACCATCTTGGTCATTGCTGCTCCTTTCTAGACGAACATCTTTGGATAAACTACTGCTATTATTACTGGTGTAATTGGCTTGGCCTGAATGGGTGTCACATATTGTTGTCACATCAGTGTCTTCTTCATCCTTCTCCTCCTCTTCATCATCATCCTCATCATTAATGTTAACATGAGCAGCTTCAATTGCCTCATCTCCATCATCATTGTAGCCATGACTAGGATCATCATCGGAATCGTTCCCCGAGTAAGTTCTGTCAGAAAAATTGCCACGTACTGAGGAGGCAATGCAGATGTTACACAATTCAGAATCATCGATCTTGGCACTACTATCACAACCGCTATGGACGTCGTCGTCTTCATGATCTCCCAAAGATCCTAAAACTGTTTTCTCAAAGGAAGTGGTTCTCGACTCATCGATGAATGTGTTGCGTGAAGTAGAGGTATAATTCTTGCCATCTTCATCATCCAAGTCGTCATCATCATCATTGCAGTCACCATCAGGATCATCATCACTATCTCCTAGTTGAGTTCCATCAACAAATTTGCCACGATTTTCAATACTGGAGTTGGCAATACAGGTGTTGCACAATAAGGAAGGATCATTACCATCAGTATTACAATCACTATCGTCCCTCAATTCATCGTTATCACCAGCAAAGCTTTCAAGGTGAGTTCTTTCAATGCATGTGCTACATTCTGCAATGCCTGTCTTATCAATACAGGTATGACACAATTCTGAGACTTCACTTCCACCATTGCAATCATCATCATCATCATCATCATCATCACTACCGTCACCATCACCATAGCAACCCTCTGGAATAGTTTCTTCAGTGCACCTGTCACATTCTCTGATGCTGGACTCATCAACGCAAGTATTGCACAAAATGCTGGAATCGCTGTAGTAACTGCCACGCTTTGTGTTTATCTTTGCTGACTCCATCGTGAAACTCTCGCCATCGAAGTCATGCTTGACATCTGTGTCATTGAGAAGGTCACCAATTTCAAAATGACGGCCAACGTCAGATGATGTCATGTCATGAGTCCCAGTCACGAGGATGCTGGAGGCAACGGTTTGGTTGTCATGGAAATGCGTATCATTGTCTGCTTCATAACCGCCTGCTTCGCTCGTCTCTCCTGCCTGCACAGAGAGGAAACTGCTGATATCTGAAATCATCATCATCGTCATTATCATCATCATCATCTCATCAGCTACTGCCCCATAACCACCAACATCACTTAACTGCCTTAAATGTTAATCTTTATAAGCAATTTATAAATAAATGGAATCATTACCATAATTTATGCTACTAGTTGTGAACTCCGACTCCATAGCACTTGGGCAATCGTCACAAGATTCCTCTCCTACAGACAAGGGTAATGATGACCAGAGTTCACTGTCTGTCTCTTCCAGCTCTTTATCATCATCATCATCATCACAGCTTCCATCCTCATCATCATCCTCTTCATCAAGATGAGCATCTTCAAAAGCTTGTAAGGTTGTAGCAGAGTATTCATTGTTGCTTAGAGTTGCATCGTCACTGTTATCACTTTGACCATCATCATCAACATCGTCTTGACTTTTATCGGTCTCCACATTCATTGGTGTTCGGTCATCCAACATTTGGTCACTATCATCATCATCATCATAATCATCATCATTTGTGTCATTAACATCGTTGCTATCACTGTCATCTGAAATCCCAAAAACATTGAAAGCTTCTTCAGTTTTTCTTATTTCATCTTCAGTTGGGAGGGGCTTGGAGAGAATATGGTCTTGTGATTGGTCAGGATTCTCCTCATCCTCACACTCCGATAGGTCGAGCTTCGGCCTTGCTGATCGGGATGGGAAAACTAAAAAGTAATTATGGGTTGTTATCCAAATATAAATTGTAACAGCTGCTAACATTGATGGTTTAAAAAGAATAGTTTAAATTAATAATAAAGTGCCAACTAAATAAATACATTTATTGGAATTGATGGTCCTTCTTGAGGCTCTTCTACCACTGTTGAAATTTTCCTTGTCCTGAAATTTTCACTATCAATAAAGTTTCAAAATGAATCTCATAACCTAAAACCAATAAGCAAACATCCCCTCCAAAATATACTGTATTCTTCTAGTTTGTGACAGTACTAAATATAAATAATAAGAGTATTCCCACAAAATATTATTCCACATGTTTACCTCTACTCCTGATTCCTCATCGAATGATAGTTCAAGCCTTAAATGTATAAACAAGAACTTATTATATGGTCACTCATATCAGAAACTTAGGCACGATCAAGCTATTGAACAGCAGTAATGTGAATAGCCATAATCTAAATACGAAACGTAATTACTTGATCTTTTGTTTTTCTTCACAAAGTGCTATCCACCTCGCATCGTTTTCCACCTTTTGACCGCGCTTTCGTCCATAACAATACTTAAATCTGCAGTGAAACATTTTGAGTTTGACTAAGAAAAGATTTAAAGCAGAAAATGCGCTCGTGCGATAAATTTTACTTGCCTATCCATATAACAACATTCAGATGAGCTTATGTGAGTCGGTGGCGATAAACAAAGCAACCAAAATAGCCGCCTCCGATTTGACAACAAAAACTCTGTTAGTAGCATTGGGATTCTCAAAGATAAAGCAAATTTTGCAGAAATATTATTTCTCTTTTAATTTGTAGGTTTTGATATAAATAGTAACGGGATGGCATTCAAGTATTTGAAGCCAGTGTTTGCCACCTCCAAAATACGACGTTATTTACACTGGAACTTCTTGACTATTTGAAACTCATTCGCCCTCAAAACCAACTTTAAAGGACCTTTCCTTACCGCCATTACCACAATAAAGATCCAAAAGCACAGGGTTCCACAAAATTTAATGAGAAACAAGTAACAAAATATTGGAATATTGAGCCAAAGTATCTTTAGGCATTTTAGAGGTAATGGAGCAAATATAGATCAAGTTTGTTAAAATTTGTCGTATCAACAATTTAAATCCCTCACAACCATCATTCAAGATTCAATCAGTTCAATACATTCTTCTCTTCCAGATATTCAGAACAGTATCTCTCGCTGGCCTCAAAGATCTTCTTGGCGAGGCTATAATCGGTCGCCTGCTTTGAGGGAGCAACTTCCCGACATTCTGAAAAGTATTTGCCGCTCACGTCCTTCAAGTCTTCAGAAACCGACACGTAGATCGACGTCTGGGCTCCGTCCTTAGGGGTCTGTGGAACGTGAAAGTCAATCAATCTATCTATCTAGCAATCTTCGATTGATTCACAGGGCGAGCCACAATGGCATTCAATGATATCATGTTCATTGGTATCACGATAAATTTCAGTTTTGAAAACTCATCTCCAAAGCAAAGTGAACATAAATCTTTGCACAAATGGCCTATTAAAGTATAAAATATAAAGTGACCATCAAAGATTAGATAACATCAACAATGATAAAGCTGGAATCTTTAAAAAAATGTTATTTTGAGCTCAACAAACCAACCCTGCAGAAGAAAGACTTGCCGATGTGGGCAAAGAACTTGATTGGCTGCGGAAACTTGTTCATGAAGTTCGTGTTGACCGTGCCAGGATGGAGACTGTTGATGGTCACACCTGGAAGCAACAATGACTGTGATGATGATGATGATGATGACGACAATAGTGGTGCTGACAAAGTTAGTAACAACTGCAAATTGTGTGGGATAGCAATAATATTAATGTTGCAGTCTTGCAAATAAGATTTTTCTAAGTCAAAATACAAAATGACAGATAATGGATTATATCAAATAATACCATCTAAATAATAATGACATCAATAATATTATTATTAATATATTATAATTAATAATAATGTTGTTATTATTATTAGTAACAGCAATCATAATAGATGTACCTGTGCCTTGGAGTTGCCTGTCCAGTTCAAGGCTGAACAGAATCTGCAAAAGTTTGGTGACCCCGTAGATGGTCGACGGATGGTACGACTTTTCCGAATTTAGGTTGTTGACGTCAACACTCGACACGAATCTGTGGGCGAGCGATGACACATTCACGACACGACTTGGGGAGCTTTTCTTCAGGAGGTCTGGCAATTTGGAACCAATTGCAGTGCAATTACTGTCAGTTATTCAGAAATAATGACGGAAAATGATGAATTTATAAGGCTTCTCTAACAATGGAAATGCTATGGTGAAAGCATGCCAAAGATTGCCAAGTGTATTCATTTATTCTATCACAAAGTAAGAATAGAATTTGAACATCTAAAGGCATTATTACCCAAAAGCAACATAGTCAAAAGGAAATGTCCCAAGTAATTTGTTGCAAAGGTTTTCTCAAAGCCTTCTTCAGTTCTGCAAAGAGAAAATGCTGAAAACAAAAAAAAATGTTATTGACATGAAAGTGTGTTACTATAAGACAATGCCACAATTTGACAGTTCTATTATTTATTTCCAAGTTAATCCACAAAAAGTAAAAATAGTCAATTACAATCATTGGGCATTCCAGCATTGTTAATCAAAACATGGAGCTTCTTCTCCTCTTTCAAGAAATTTTTGGCAAAAGTGTTTACATTTGAGAGGCTCGAGACATCAATCTTCCTCACAAAGACCTGATTGTTTCCAGTTTCATATTTTATTCTGTCAGCAGCTTTTGTAGCGTTGGCAACATCCCTGCAGGCCATTATCACCCTTGCCTCCCTTCTGGCCAAATCAAGAGCTGTTTCATAGCCAATGCCTAATAAATTAAATTTCAATTTCATGCTACTTTTTGTACTGAATAGGAAGAACGTCAACATTTTTGAGTTGTGTCGAATATAATGAAGATGTGACTAACCTTTATCAGCACCAGTTATCAAAACAGTTTTATCTGTGAGAAGGGCTTTGCTTGTGCATTTTCCAATAACTAATTTTTTGTATATGAAGCATAAACAGTAAAAAGTAATAATCGACAAAATAATGAGCAACAACCACCCCATAGCCCTCCAATGCTGAAACTAAACAAATTGGAAGTCAAACTATGACCAAAATGACCGCAAACCTACCATGAGTAAAGTAAAGTATTGCCTTATCAATTCAAATAGTTTTTTATTCACGAAGGACCTCATGCGAGGTGGCTCAACCAATCGCAATTATTTTCAGTAATCTTGTCATAATTTTTATCATAATGTATTTAAGCGAAGCGACCGTTAAGTAATTTAGACTATTTTATGAAAAATTTGTATTTTTGAGATTATTTGTTCTTTAAATATATACGGTCAATTCTGTAAAAGTTATATAATTTTTAACAAATTATTTTCGATTTCTCTTAATTATCCAGCCATTCGTGATGCAAAATTAAAATTTAACTTTTAATCTATTTAAACAATGTTATTTTATACTAAAATTTCACAAAATAAAAAAAATTATTCCGAGTCAGCCTCACTTTGAAACATATTTTACTTTTCAATAAATCGCTTCGATAAATTATTTGGGGAATATTGGGTACATCGACGTTGCGCGCACTCGTTAACAGTCTTTAAGTGTGGTTTGGTGGATGGCTAAGCAGCGCCTATAATTCAAATTTTCTATCAAATGGGAAATGCAAACCAAACAGGTTACACAGACTTTCTGGTCACTTATATTTAAGTTGATTTAGCAGTATGTAGTTGGAAGTCCAACTTCTTGTGATTGATTTATTAAAATGTTGTTTGTATTCCCACTTAGAGAGTTGTTTTTAACCGGAAAGATACCAGTCATTTATTATTTGTGCCTTTGAATTAATGTAGGAGTTCTTGTGAGGGGCTAGGACAGTTTTAAAGACTGTAGATAATGCAATTATATTGCAGTGCATTCCTAATTTAAATTGTCTGAATTGCATGGTTGAAACTTATATTAGGCAATAGGGATCAAAGCCAGACAATACAAGCGATCAAAGGATGGCCTCTCCTTTTCCATCAGACGCACAGCACCAACGTCCAGCTCTCCCCTGACCAGAGGAGAGCCAAACGACTCGAGACATTCTGCAATGGAATCTGCTTCAGCAACCGACCCGTCTCTCTCGGGGAACAAGTCATACTGAGATTCGCCGAGGTCTCTACGAGTTGGAGCGGAGTTCTGAGATTCGGCTTCACGTCGCATGACCCCTCGTCCATCAACGCTGCCGGCCTGCCCCGGTATGCCTGCCCCGACCTCACCAACAAGTACGGCTACTGGGCCAAAGCTTTGCCCGAGAGGTTCGCCCTGCAGGGAAACATCCTCTGCTTTCACGTGTGTCGCAACGGAAGCGTGATGTATGCCATAAACGGGGAGGACAAGGGTCTGTTCTTCGGGGGCATCACCGTCGGGCAGCCCCTCTGGGCCCTCGTCGACATTTACGGAAACAGCACGGCCGTCGAATTCATCGGTGAGTTCGCACGACGACTTTCTGAAGTCGTTTTATATTTTTTCTTATCATTTGTTTTTAATGCGATTCCTTCGAAAGTCTGGGAACGCAGATTTCTATCGGGACGGACGACACGTAATTGACGTAATTGTCGGACGACGTCTTGTTTTTCACTCTCGTAGGAGGATTAAAAAGGGAGCCGGGGACTGGAATCTCTCGTGGCGAGAGTCGTCCCCGACGATGGAGCAATTAGGTTCGCTTGCCACGTCTCCGTGGCATCAGAGTTCGGACGAAGGCTTCGTTTTTGCTCGTCTTTTGCTTTGCAAAGCCGTTTTTTTCTCGTTCGTCCGTGAAAGTCGTTTGCAAATTTTAATTACGTCGCATTTAATTATGGCAGCTTTTAAACGCTAAGTTCTGCATAAATTATCATAATGCACTGCGGCATGCATTATTCTCATTGTCTCATGTTTATGCATAGAGTTGCAGAATGTTTGCACAAACAAAGAGGCAATGTAAACACGACGTCTGCACGATTACATTCCTCGCTTACGTTTATCACAAAACAACTTTGTTTGCTCGATGATTAGTTTCGACAATTGTCGTCGGTAATTATTTCATTCGTTCCGTCGTGTTTACTCTGCACTGCTTGTATTTATGTGAGCAGGTTGCCTTGACAACCGCCGTTGACCGAGGAGAGGTCACCCGTTGGTTGCCATGGCGGTGACCGTTATGTTGACGACGCAGAATGTGGTGGTGATAACATTAACAACTAGGACGAATTTATAACGATTTCTTGATTAACATATTATTTGTTGTAATCATCATCAGGATCATTGTCGTCAGAATCATTACCATCGTGATCATCATCATCATCAATCGTGGTCATTGTCATCTGTTATCTAGACATGCATAACATTCGAAAGTCAGCAGCCCCGTGCCATGACCTTAGTCCGACGACCTTTGACCCTGGAGTCCCCCTTTCACGCTCCTGAGGATTCCTGAGCAGGCAACCACAGTGCCAGTGGCCCGTTACTGTTACGTTGTGTGTTTTTTTATCTTTGGAACTCCCAATCAGATGGGAAGTACTGATAGGCCTTGTGCAAATAAACTCGGAGAAAACTGGACGCCAGATTTCCTGCTGGTGAATGCCGTTGGCAAAATTATCATCATCATCATCACCGCCATCATCATCTTCATCACCATCATCATCATCGCCGCCATCATCATTATCATCATCAGCAGTAGCAGAAGTAGCAGTATTAGTACCACATAATCGAATAATCCTCGCATGCCACATGTCGACCTCGTGTCACGTCACCAATTGATGATGATGATGATGATTGTGGTGGTGGTGGTGGTGGCGGTGATGATGTTTAAACATCATCATCAGTCTTAATCATCATCGTCTTCATCGTCCTCATCGGGCCCAGCACGTGTTAGGTTATAAAATATACAAGCCGTGATTTCCACAGGCGTGGGAAAGTATCGCCTCTCAGTTCATCTAATCTTGTCATCGTACGACATCAATTCATCATCGTCATCGTCGTCATGGACGCCTGCCTTTCGTCTCCTTGAAGACCGCGAAGAACGAGCGCACTGGGTTGAATGGATGGATTTATGGGTGGGTGGGTGGATTGATGGATGGATGGATGGGAGGGTGGGTGGATGGATGGATGGAAGCTCAGATAAAAAAAAAACGGATTCTTCTGATACGCGATGAGGTTTCAACTCGTTACTTCATCCATCCATCATCCATTTCTCCATGCCCTTACATTGTTGGTGATGGATCGAAAGAGTTGGCTGGTGATGATGATGATGGCGATGGCGATAATGAGAGAGAGAGAAGAGTTAAAGTTACTTGAATACCTTTGAGCCATTTGTATACCTCTTGTGACGCTGAGTCATTGAATTTTTTACTGGCTATGATAATGATGATTATTATTATGATGATGATGATGAGAAGGAGGAGGAGGAAGATGATTATGATGATGATGATTATAATGATGATGATTATAATGATACAACCAGATAATGAATAATTTAACATATTTTTTTGTTTTTTTTCTGTGATCGACGCTGTTATTATCGTTGGCAGTTGGTAATTGCTGGCGTAATTGTATGGCGAATGTAACAACTGATATCGATTGGATTGGTAGCCATTTAATTGCTACGATAAGATCTATCGGACAGTGACATATATAGATTAGAACTTCACTCACTCACTCACTCACTCACTCAATCACTCACTCACTCACTCACTCACTCACTCACTCACTCACTCACTCACTCACTCACTCACTCACTCACTCACTCACTCACTCACTCATTGATCCTTGAGGTACATCAACAACCCAACTTCCTCTATTTGTTCATTCCAAGGCCACTATTTCTTTCTCGATTTGTTTTTTCGATCTTCTCCACCCATCCATCCGTCTATCCATCCATGCTTCCTTCCATCCACCCATCCATCCATCCGTCCTGTCATTTGATACCAGCATGCGTATATTTAACTTGGCGCTCTGAATCTTTAGGTGCACGATATCATCTCCTCCATAGTCATCATCACCGCCATCGTTATCATCACCAGCATCATCACCGTCATCATCGTCATCATCATCACCACCACCACAATTGTCGTCATTATGTTTTTATTATTATTTTAAAAGTTATTTATTTCGTCGTTTTTAAAGCTATCGTTGTGTAGCTGTTATGCTTTTTAAAGCCCAGCAATGTTACGATTTGTATTCTAACTATCGGTTTTGTTGTTGATCTTATCGCTATGGTTGTTGTGACTGTTGTTGCTGTTGTTATTATTATTATTATTATTATTATTTTATTATTATCGTTATTATTGTTATTATTATTGTTATTATTATTAATATTATTGTTATTGTTACTGCTGTTGTTGTTGCTTCGGAAATTTGTTTAAACTCCTTTTAAGTTCCTCTTGAAAGGGTGTCTCTTCCTTCTTTGACTTTTCGTTTCGAATCTGTCACCGTTCGTTTGAATTCCGACTTTTCCACGTTCGTTTAGCTTCGTGTCGGAAACCAATCCTTCGTTGGACACTGCTTGTCGCTTTGTGCCTTTGCTGATTCACCATCAGACTTTCCAGACGATGGATTGAAGGAGAGATGGAAGGACGGAAGGATGTTTGCCACATATTTGCTTGAATCGATTCGTTGTAAACATTGTAAATTGTTGTTATTTTAAACTCCCTTTGAACTCGGACGGCTTACATATTCCAGAGATCTGATGACCCTGCATGACTGCTTAGCGGAGTGAATCAGTTAGTAGCTGTTATGATGATGGTCATCTTCGTCGTCGTCGTCATCATCATCACCGCCACAACCACCACCATCATCATCTTCGTCGACATCATCATCTATGCTCCGTTGGATAAAGTGGAACCGTTTGATAAAGTTACGTGCTGCTCAGTAATCTGTTTTCTTTTTCTAATTTTCTTCTCAATTTCTGCTCATTTTACGATCCATCCATCCATCTATCCATCCATCCATCCATCCATCCATCCATCCATCCATCCATCCATCCATCCATCCATCCATCCATCCGTATGTCCATTGGACGTTTAAACGCTTTTTGAGAGGTTGCGTTGTTGCTATCGTCGTCGTAGTCATCGTCATCATTATCATAATCGTGGCAGTCATCATCGTCCTCGACGTCAACTCCATTATGTTGTCAGCAGCATTTTGGAGAGGTCCCGATAAGATTGGATGATCGGTAATCACCGCCGACTGTTCTCTCATCCGTTTCCCGTCAATCCATCCATCCATCCGTCCGTCCGTCCGTTTTTTCATCCACGACCAACCCATACGTCTGTCCCTCTTCACACTAAAGGGTTAATAATGATGATGATGATGTTGGTGACGATGATTGCCACGAGGACTATGATGATGGTGATGATAATGATGGCGGAAGTTGATGATGATGATGATGATGATTGTGGAGAGACTCCTCCATTAGTGACGTCGTGAAATGGATTCCATTGTACAGGATTTCAACGTCCCCTCGTTATACGAAGGGATGCCCGATGGACACGAAGTGCTCACCAAGACGACTGCTGTGATGATGATGGTGATGATTGTGACAAAATCTATAATTGTTTGGGCATTTATCGTAATCAATAATAATTATTGAATATATGAATTTCCATACTTTGTCATCATAATATCCTAAAAATAATAATAATAATAATAATTTATAAATTGTTCTTAACTGGCCATTATAATTATTCTCAATATAGTTAACATTTATTATTATTCGATTCATCACCAAACGTTAGCCAATTGAATGCAACCACCACAAACTCATGCTTTGAAAGGTTTTCTAAGAAATACTCAGTTGTTGCTATCAGATTCAATGAATGTCTTTCATAAGGAGTTTCTGCTTTATTTATTTATTATTATTGTTATTATTATTATTATTATTATTACTATTATTATTATTGCTGAATCATAGTTTCTTTTTACGTGAATTGTGACAAATTGATTTATCAGTTGAAAATATTATTAATAAATAATTTAATTAATAATTTAATTAACTGAGTTTTTTAATTCAACGCCTTGAAAGTCTACCCTCGTCGTGTATGTTAAAACAATGGCAGAAATATGCACAAGTATTTCCGGTTTTAATTGCAACGTTTGAATCAATTCAACGAAGATGATGACGAAGACGACGCTATAGTGGTGGTGATGATGATGATGATGATAGCCACTACTAAGAATGCACTTTAATTCAGTGTCTACCACTAGAGGTTTAAGAGACTTGTACTGCCTGACGAGAGTTCAGTGTTGTGTGTCATTGAATGGAGAAATACTTGCTTGTAAAACTTTCGAGAACATAATGAACGAAACTGGAGACGATCCAAGCTCGGATGAAACCAGCATCTGAAGTTGAACAGCCGATGGTAGGATCATCTTCTTGGATCCGCTCATCAGCTCATCGTAGGATGGAAAGTGACTCCCATTGAAATGGTAGTCAAAACGCCTTTTGCAATTGAGCCGTGCTTGACGTGACGGCTCGCATTTTCGGTTTCGAATGACTTTCCAGAAAGTTAATTTTGGCGGCATTTCACTGTTTCCTTTAGATTTTTACGAATATGATATGAGGTCGACACGCCTTTACGTCATAATCGAATTTCTACACAATTATTTTTTTCTTATCATGGAAAAAATCAACACCAACATCGTCGTTATCATCATCTTCATCATCATCGCATCCTTGATGAGCATCGGATTATAGGCGGATTACCTCTGCGCTCCAATTTCAGAACCGGGTCAAGGCCACGACGTGACCTAAATAAGGGAATGTAAAAAAACAAAAGACAGAAAGAAGAATGAATGGGAGAATATAAAAAGAAGAAGAATATTTGTAAAAGAAAGTAACGAGAAAAGGGAGCTTAGAAGACGTGAGTCATGTCATGAGTCATGTCATGAGTTATGTTGTTCAAGCATTGAAAACAATGCTTTTGACTTCAGACCGGTCTTTTAAAACGGACACCTATCAGTACACGAGGCTTTTCTGACTTTTGCTTCGCCAGGGTTTTTACGCGTGTGTCTATTTTTAGGACTACCCCTCCACCCACTGCCTTGTCCCACCCTTGGCAGCGGTAACCAAGGCGTCAGAGGTGTCCCGTGCTTGGGGATTGATTGACTGAATTGTGAATAAATTGATAAAATGATGATGATGATGATGATGATGAAGATAAATGTGGTGATGGTGATAATGATGATGGTGATTTCTCACTATGTATTCTAAGATCAAATATTTTCTCCTTTTTACTTTTTTTTTTACATTTGTTTCTTTCAATATGATGATTGTAATAATAACGATGATGATGACGACGACGGCGATGGCAGTTGAACGTCATAAATATCATAAATAATTACAATTTTGGATGATTAAGTAGAAATAACAATAAATTACGCTAGCCACAATAACATTAATGATAATATTATAATAATAATAGTAATGATAATAATAATAATAATAATAATAATAATAATAATAATAATAATAATAATAATAATAATAATAATAATAATAATAATAATGATAATGATATTAGCTATTAGAGGGTTAGGGTTAGGGTTTCCGCTATTAAAGGTCTCCGAGATGCTGCGCCAGGACACGACAAATTAAAGAAAGAGCACATAGAAGGGATCAAGAATATTGACTTTGCAGTTCACATGTCACTGTGGCTGTTAACTGGTCTGCCTCCGTCTTCATTCAAAATTGGGATCGTCACATGCATTCCAAAAATAAGTGGAGCCACCAACCCAAGCGAGTTCAGACCCATCACAGTGAGCCCAATCATTGGTTGACTGTTTCATAGGATCCTCAACAGACGGATGATCTCCTTCTCGCCGTTGTCTCCGCGCCAAAAAGCGTTTCGTCAAGGAGATGGTCTGGCCGATAATATATGGTTGGTGAAGTCACTCATCAAGAAAAAGAAGCAGGAACTGAAAAAGTTAAATTTGACTTTCGTAGACGTATCCAAAGCGTTTGATTCAGTTTCTCATCAATCAATCATGAGAGCTGCTTCTCGACTCGGGCGCCTCCATTGTTTATCAATTACTTGACAGAACTGTACAGAAATAGTTGGGTTCAAATCAAGAGTACAGACGGAATTAGTAATCGCATTCAAGTGGGCAGAGGCGTCAAGCAAGGAGATCCAATGTCTCCTATGCTTTTCAATGCCGTTATTGACATGGTCCTTAACGAAGTGGACAAGTCAATCGGCGTAACAGGAGACGCTGAGTCCAAAATAAAATGCAACCACGTTGCCTTTGCTGACGACCTCTTGCTGATGTCTACAACAGACGTTGGAATGCAGATGATGCTTCAACAACTTGAAGGAGGAATGTCTAAGGTGGGATTAGCGATGAATCCAATCAAGTGCGCATCTCTTCGCACCGAGATAAACATCGCAAAAAGATCGTGTTAATTGTTAATTGATCGTGTGAACCATACCTTGAAGTGCAACGTACTAAAATCACTGCACTAAATATCTTGGTATTGAGATTGGGGCACGATGCATCAATAGCAGAAAAAATTCAAAAAGACCTACACTCCATTTCGCGCGCCCCTTTGGAACCACATCAGCGGCTCTACATTCTCAGAACTCATCTCATGCCTGGTCTTGTACACCATCTCAGCTTCGAAAAAATAAGCCTCAAGTCTTTGAACGCCGCCGACGTCACCATTAGACGTCACCAGTTCGACATTGGTTGAAATTACCGAAGGACGTCCCCAATGCATTCCTGTATGCCCCAGTCCGACTGGGAGGTCTCGGAATTCTTCAACTTCGGAAATGGATTCCAAATATAAGAATTCGTCGCATGTCACAGGTCTTAAAAGAAGCCAAGGCGAATAGAGACCAGTTCATGCTGGACGTCCTTGGAGGCGGAACGACAGTGATGGGAGAAGTCAGGAAGTTTGGTCTCCCACAGAATTGTACAGACGCCAAAACAATGGGCATCAGAACGGCAAAACAACTGTACAAAACAGTTGACGGATATGGACTCAAGTTATTTTCAAACGCCGTTGGTCCAAGCGAATGGCTAATCGATGGAATTAGCAGAATGACATCAGATTAATGGATCAACTGCGTGAAGGTTAGAGCCGCGGTCCTGCACAACAGATTGCGGGAATCGAGGTACAAGATGTATTTGAGCACTCTCTGCACTGCTGGATGCCGGACTGAGGAGTCGCTGGGCCATATCATACAGCGGTGCCATGTTACCGATGGTCCTAGACATGTTAGACACAATTCCATTATGGCCATGTTAGGAAGCAAACTTGAGAAGATGGGGTTTACTACCAACATCGAACCCAGAATCCCGACGATAGGCTCCACATACGTCGTGTGTGACGTGGCAGTGGCATCGGATATTGCCGACTTGAATAAAATACACGCTTCAAAAGTCGCAAAGTATGACCTTCCGGGAATCCACCAATGGATGAAGGACAATAATCCGATGCCAGAACAACGGAGTCAGAAAGGTACCATCACCGCCCTGGTCTTGAACTGAAGAGGAGAAATAGCAGAAGAGTCTTGGAGGGTTTGGAGAAGATTTGGGGTCTCGAGGAGGTTCCTCATGTGGACCTCCATAAAAACAATGCAGGAGACCCATAAGATTTGGCGAACTTTTAAAAATAACGCCTGGAGAAGAAGGAAAAAGAAGAGTTGAATTGAATGACATTTGTGAATGTACAATGACTCGTAAGATCGACTTGAAAGTCTCTTTTTTTTGAATGGTCTTCCCCAGACCCATTGGCGGACCTAAAATTATTGAATGGGATTATGAATTGATTGCTTTTTGTGAGTTTTTGGCTGGGCTAATAAAGGAAAAAAAATAATAATGATGATAATAATAATGATAATAACAATAATAATAAACCTGATGGTGGCTATGGCAATGATTTCTGCGCGACAATGGAGTCAACATACGCCTTGGACAAAGGCGGTGTTAAGCTGCAGCCATAAATCCTCATTATGTAGCGCCACACCTGCTCGTAAATCAGGTCATTACTTAATAAATAAATAAATAAGTGGCCCATCCCAGGTCGCAGGACGCGTCAAATGAGGTCGGACGACGTGTCTCGGCATTAATTATATCGATTAATCCTGTTTAATTAATCTACTCCTCCGCACTAATTATTCATGAACCGATCTTGATTCCATCAACAGATCCTCGACTCATCCTGAGCCTGCCACTCAAGGACAACTGCTCACCGACCTTGACCTCGACCTCCAACTTCTTCGCGCCCCTCGAACAGGGTCAACAGGTGCACCAGGGGCAGAGGGCTCCGATCGGTCAGTCGGTCATGCCTCACTCGCTCAAGCACGACCAGGTAACGTGCGCGGATTTAATATCATTCTTGTCTTTGCGAATGATTATTGAGTTTACGATCTGTCTGTTTATGGTTTTATTAGTATTATGATGAATGTAAATTACATAATCTTTATTGTTATTATTATTACTATATTATTATGCTACATATTATTATTATTATTTTATTACTATTATAAAAAGATTCAGAGTAATTGCACGTTATAATATAATACTGACCAGCTGCAATTCCCCCAAATAATTATATTTATAATTATCCACGATTGTCTTCAGAAGATGCAGTTAATGCATTGTAGGATTGTTATTCTTGATGTAATACCAAACAACAAAAGATAAAAAGCATAGAAGTAATAGTTTATGCCATAATAAATAATAATAATAATGATAATAACAACAACAAAGTAATAATAATAATAACAATAAAACAACAATAATAATAATAGATTATAATTATCTACTGCAGACTCACCAGGAACATCAAACAAACAACCTGAACCTACAGCATTATAACCAACAGCAGCAAAGGTCGCTCGTGGCATCGGGCGGGCGGCCTGCGACCAATCACAGTGCCAGCCTGCCCGACGTGACCTCCGCTCCTTGCTCGGCTCCGCCCCCCGTCAGGCATCACGAGAACCTCTGCCCGCTGCCCTTCCACGGTCTGGCGGGCAAGAACGTCCGCCTCTCTCCGGACAGGTTGGTGGCTGCCAGGGTCCCCGACGAGTACTGCAACGGATACGTCTTCTCGTCCAGGCCGTTGAAGCCGGGAGAAAAGATCGTCGTGCAGGTGGGTTTTCCAGGTGTTGGGGGGGGGGGAAACAAGGGGGCGATAGCTCGTGCACCAACTCTGATTGTCCCTACTTAGTCGCTGCAGTCGCAATCATGACAATCGCATTCTTCATTGCAGGAGAGTTGCTTCCTCTCTTCTATCTTTCCTTCTCATCTTTCATTTTCCTCCAGAACCTATCTAATCTCCATCATGCACGATTTCTCCTACTAGCATCTTTGCAAAAGTAGCCATTACCCTCTCCTTCCTCCTCCTCATCATCATCATCATCATCATCGTCGTCGTCATCCAGATTCTCTCGCTGGACGAGATCTTCACGGGCGGCATAGCATTCGGCATGACCTCGTGCGACGTCTCCCGCCTGAAACCCTCGGACCTCCCCGACGACGCGGACCTCCTCCTCGACCGGCCCGAGTACTGGGTCGTCAACAAGGACGTCTGCTCCAATCCCTCCGTCGGAGACGAGCTGTCCTTTCACTTCACAGACGAAGGTGGGAAGTTTGGAGGTTGCCATGTCGACGACTTTGATGACGATGATGATGATTATGATGGCGATGGTGGTGATCATGATGATGATCATTGGTGGAATGTGATGTCATTGAAATGGTAATCAAATGCCACCGAAGGGCGTGCTTTGTTAACGTTACATTGACTCGTGTCGATTGCCAGTTAACGATTGTTGATGTCATCAACTTCCACTGTTGATGTCATCGTCGTCGTCGTCGTCATCATCATCATCATCAGCAGCAGTGGCACTGACGTCGACGTGGATGTTATTCAGAAGAATTATGTTATTTTATCGAATTGATTTTTGATTTTTTTTTCTGGCTTTTTCATCTCAAAATTGAATTAAAAATTTAATTATTTCGATCAAGAGGAGGGAAGGTTATCAATGCCTGCTTGTATTTCTCTGACTTCAAAGGACTGTATGACCTGTTTTTGGGACTTGCCTTATTCACCAACAGTGTCATCATAGTCGTCGTCGTCATTATCATTATCATCACTTGTGATTCATGTCAGTCATCTCATTGGGTAGCAAGGTTAACTGTTAGCAATACCCTCGATAGCAATGGTAACTTGAAACTAATCTTTAAATTAATAATTATATTAATAATAATAATAATAATAATAATAGTTATAATAACAACGATAATAATTATAGTTATAATTGCAATTCCATCTTCTCCTACCAGGCGAGATCAAGTATGGCAAGAATGGCTTCCACATCACCACCCTGATGCATGTCGACAAGGAAGTCAAGCTCTGGGCCTTCTTTGATGTTTACGGAAATGCTCAGCGAATCAAAGTCCTCGGTTTGTTGCGGAATCCCGACCTCGTCGTTTTATTTGTTAATTTATTTATTTAGTTAGTTATTATTATTTTTTTTAGGTAAATTTGTTAATCGAAAATTTAAACAAAATGCAAATGCATTGATTTAAAATTATTTAACTTTTAAATACCTACTCTGACATTCTATGCACAGGAGTGTCAATGCATTCGTCTGCCAGCCAGCAAAAACAACAACAGGGTCTGCAATACCATCAGAATCTCGTCAATTTGCCTTTCGCGGCGAACTGCGAGCCGACGTATCGCCACGGCAACCTCACGAATGCGCCGGTCCCGTTGCCTTCCACGTGTCCCCGGCAGGTGGAGGAGCCGTCGGACGAGGCCCCGCCCAGGCCACCGCCCATCAAAAAGCCGGCAGCCCCACGGCCTCGACAGATTCCCGCCCTCCCGCCGAAGCAGGCCGTCGCGTCAGGTGCCGCTTTTGACGAGAGGCTGTGCACAAGGAACTCCCCGTCCGCGGGGATCGTCCAGTCGAGGCCTCTGAGCCCCTCGAGGGTGGCCCCGCCCCACGACGGTATGTCCGTCCTGTCGTTCGACGACTCCAACCCGAGCGTCACTCGGCACCTCTTCTCCTGCCCGAGTTCTTCCCGATTCCCGTTCGGCGAAACGCAGCCGACAACCGCTGTCAGAGGCCGAGGTCTTCTCGGGTCCCCTGTCTTCCCAAAGTCCGCCCCTCCTAGGCAGGGGCCTCCGGTTGTCGCCCCAAAGCCGAGCTCTCTTCTGAAGTCGAGCGCCACTTTTAAGTCGCCGAGCAGACGCCCCGAGAACGCGTCGGCGGCTCAGACGTCGGCGGAGTTTCCGCCTTTCTTTGCAACGTCGTCATCATCTCGACTCTTCGATGGCATCTCAGCCCCTGTTCACTGGCATGGCACGACGAAGGACCATGGACTTCCTTCCTCTTCCCTGGCGGATGTCAATGCATCCAGATCCGACCCCACCGCCAGAAAAACCATTCTTCAGAGAGGTTCGACCTCCCCGAACTCCGAGACGGTGCCATCTACGATCGTCGACGTGGGTCTCTCGAGTTCTGATCCGACGGGCGGGGAAGACTCGCTTTCGATGCCGGGCGAAATCAGGGAGAACAACGAGTGCAGCGTCTGCTGGGAGCGAGTGCCGGACTGCGCCCTCTACACGTGCGGCCACATGTGCATGTGCTACGACTGCGCCCTCGCACTCAAGGAGAGCAGGGACGCCCAGTGCCCCATCTGTCGGCAGCCGATCAAGGACGTCATCAAGATATACAGGTCGTGATTTGCCTTTCTTCCGAATCGACGGACGATCGTCATCAGTCTGCGGGACAATGCCCTGCATCTCGGGGATCTGTCGTGGAAGAAACGTGCAACTCTGGAGATGCGCCTTCGAGGATGGATGGGACTTTTGAGAGGAAAGAACGGAGAATGAAGGCTTTCCACTTTTGCGAGACGAGCTTAGGTTCTTTTTTCGAGGGGCTCAGAATGATTTCTTACTAAACACGTCTTATTTCACTTTGGTGTCGCCGTAATTGTCCTGACATCGGACGACTGGCGATATCGGAATAATTTTGTGGATAATGGAATTATAACTTACAATATCGAGATGTCATAATTTCAACGTAATTATTATTATTATTATTAATTGTTGTACAATTGGATTTTTAATTGTCCACCCTCAGGACTTATTGAGAACCTTGTCATTGTATTGGATGCAAGTCTTTGCACAGATTGTATTCGCACGAGAAATGGTGCCCTTTTCTTTTGGCCCCTCCCATCGTCGTCACGATTGGTCATCTGCTGATTATATTGATTATATCTGATTATGTGTCCAATTGCTCGCATTTTGGTTATGCATTATACAAATATTTGGTCATATATCTGATCGGTCAATTGTTAATATTTAATATTTACACATTAATATCCCTTGTAGATTTTAAATTTAACACGTCGATTGATTCTCGCACCGCGGAAGTCCGTCACCTTCGGAAGTGCGTGCCATCTGGTCAATTCCAATCAATCAGAATTTGATTGACCGATCGATTGACTATCGGGCGATGCGGTGCGTTGCAGGCATTGTTTGCGATATTCACAATCGACGTTAATTATTCATGCCGGTTGCCTTAGGACAGCCCAGTTTGACTGTTGCCATCCCTATCTCCCTTGGTCGACCAATCAGGTTCTTCTTCTTCGGCCGGTGGTCGCAGGGCACATCTTCGTCTGCTCTTCTGGAATTTCGGAAGTCGCATGGCATCGAAGCCTGCACGGTTTCCTTTTATCTTCGTTCTTCTCTTCCAAGAAATATTTTTAGACTCGTTCGTTATTAAGATGGTTTTCGATTTATTTACCGAGTCGATTGCTGTTGTTTTTTTTAATTCCGGAGTTTGAGATTATAAGCTGTTGTCGTCTAATTTAATGGAACCTTTGCCACCATTACATGTTATCGTTATAAATAATGTTTTGGAGGATGTTATCACGTCCGATGACGATCGGTTTATTGAAATGACGTCAATACTTAACGAGCTAACCTATGTTGACCTCATTCATGACTTGCAATCTTTATTTTAAAATGCTTATCATGAGGCATATGGGCATATACCTTGACACAATGGGCATATAATTTGGCACTTAAGTGCATACCATCGTCTTCTGCACGTCTACTCCTGCTTTTGTGCTCATAATCGAGTCTCGTGACCCCTTTGCAAGCCAAAGATACCCATCAGGTATGAAATCGTTTGATTTGATTTCATCTTATTTTATCATTTTTATATTATAAAATGCTATTTTTTTCGAATTAGGACTTTAAAAAATCTCACAATAGCAATTTCAACCGATTTGTTTTGATTTCGGATGTATTTTTGTGCTTATGCAAGCGATTGTCGGTGAACAGATCTGTTGAATGAATCGGAAAAGCTGTTTTTGTTTTTCTCTCGTCATTTATTGTTCACATATTTTCTTCCCGAATCGGACAATTAGAGAATCTCTTTGGCCTGTTAGTGGAAATTATGTTTCTTCAATTTTTTTTTTGTAAACACTGAAAAGGATCGTTTTAATGTCAAATTTTTGCCGCGACTTTTTCACTTTTTATCGGACGTTTCTCTAGGAGTTGTTACTTATTCTTAGGTTTAATTTTGTAAACATTCACGGCTTTTATGTTTTCGGAACATTACCTTAGATTGTATGCAGCATAAAATTAGCGCATGCGTTGTTTTGCCTCAAGTTTATTAACATAATATTATAATCTCTGATTACTCACTGAGCATATTCGCATATATAAATAACTTACCATGAAAGTAATATTATAATTGAATAAAAAATAAACACAATGATGCTGGAAAGCTTTATCTTGGGTGGTCGCGTCGGCGAAGTAGAAGTTTCATTTTATCATAGATTTTGATGTAGAAAACATTTTTGGCAAAAATTAAAAGATTCGGAGCAGACGAAAATCGGGAATAGAGATCATACCGGCTAAGTTTGAAATTGTTCATCTGGCCGCTATTTTGGCTTTTTGAACAATAAATTAAAATAATTTGAGTTAAATGTTTTTGGACTTAAGTTGACGGAATGGTTAATTATGAATTAATATGCGTTAAGATTAATTCGGTCTTTGAACTTTGGATAATAAATTATTTAAAAGAAACTTTTAAATGATAAATATAATTTAGAGTTATATTATTATTTTAATATTGTATTCAGTAAAACCGATAAATTTAAATACGTCATTTATTTTGGTTTATTTTTGTCGTCTGATTCCAGCTTCTCATTGAAGTCAACCAGAGAGCTTTGAATCTGCTTTAGTAGCTGAGAGGTGAGGTTTTTTGCTGAGATGTTGTAAATGTGCTTTTAAAGTTGTTCTTATTAAATCGGTAATGCTTTATTTGCTGTAACATGTTGCAATTAGAGTATGGAAACTCGTTTTTTTCCTTGAAATTGTCTCGCTAACGGCTTATTTCGACGATAAGCCATGAACGGTGTTTTGGGGTCTATTAAACTTTTCACAAGAGCACTTTTCGTATTCGACGATGATGAGATTCTAAGTATTTTCTTAGCATAAATTAAAAACTTGGTTTGAACAGAATCTGAAAGTCCTGGTCATTCGTTTTCTTCGAGGGGCTTGGCCCGCATTATAATCACGCGACAAAAATGCCACCCACTGGTGACATTAGAGATTACAAATCTATCATCAAGGAATATATTAGTGAAAACAAAGTTTTGATTTTCAGTAAAACGACATGTCCTTATTGCGCGAAGGTAAGACTGGCTTTTCAGTTTAAACCGCTAACGCTTCAGTTAACTTTTTTTTTATCAGAAGCGCGAGAGTTCATTAAACTAGTAGATGTTTTCAATGTTTAGAATTATTTATTGCTCTTAAATCGTTTGGTGGAGTTAGTAGAATAGTTAAGGATTTTTTTTTATTTATTGTGTTAAGTGTTCTTCTTTTCACATGTTTGCTCAACAATAGAATAAAACTTGTTTGTCTTTCAAAATGAAAAAAAAAATGAATTAGCATCGACCAATGAGAGAATTGATGATTAGTAATGTATTTCATGTATTTTATTATTCCAGGTAAAGGAGCTTTTTGAAAGTCTCCAAGTAGCATACGCTGCTATTGAATTGGATCAGATGGGTTGGATGTTGTTACATATTAATGTCCTTTCATTCAAATTTCTATCATCATTTACTAAGCTCATTCACATGTAAACGTTAATCTCACGTGTTTTAATCACGAGATTTCGTTACTTAATTTGATTGTGAAAGTCAATCGTCTCGGTTATAAATAGTTTTGCTGTGTTTACTATTGCTTTTTTTAAAAATTGTTTCTCATTTATTAGAAAAAGGAAGAGAGATTCAGCAGACACTGTCTGAAATGTATGGACAAAAGACAGTGCCTCAGGTCATCGTGGGAGGTCAACATTTGGGTGGGTGTCATAGGTTTATTAAGTCATGTGATGGTCATGTGTTGTCGTCATTTATCAGACATCAGATAATGTCTGATAAAGTTAAACCATGGATGAGTAATCTCATTTTATTAATTACATTTGCTTGACTTTGACTTGGTGATATCATGTGATGAATGTTTGTAGATGAATGTATGTGACTCGCATCAGTAAAACAATGTTGATTGGTTTTGGGCTAATTAATTATGATAATTCATATTTACATGTTTAAACTTAATTTAAATTCACACCTTTTACCCCTGCACCTTCAAAGTCTTAAAAGACTCGCCGTGGCAAGATAAACATTTTTGCAAGCGAGCATAATTCGTTTTAAATCTTGTTATAATTATGTTTGTCATCAATCTTAATGCTTGCTGGATTCTTTCTCATTTGGCTCCTACTGCATTTTGCTATATTGTTACGACAGATATTCAAAGATAGTTATGTAGTCCTTATCATGTGGCTCTTATGTAGTTCACCATGGCATGATAACAGTTGGTGTGTGATAACAGGGAAATGTGTTCCTTGCAGTTGTTATAGTTAAGAGGATGTTGTGCCACGTGTTATCAAAACCTTCTAGTGTTTATCTAATCTTTGGAGAACTTTGCATGTTTTAACCGATTAACTTATTTTATGTATCATGATAATATCATCAACAATGAACAAAAACTCAGTCATCGCCATCATCATCATCACGTGATTTTCGGTTTTAAAGTCGTTAACGTCGGTCGTCATTTGTCGCTCGATCGATCAGGAGGTTGTGACAGCACAATGAAAATCCATTCCGAGGGGAGACTCCTTCCAATGGTCATGGGGGAAGTCGGTGCAGTCCACGACATTCCGGGTCTCAACTACCAGTACGATCTCGTCGTCATAGGCGGAGGATCGGGCGGTCTCTCGGCAGCCAAGGTTTGCCGGAAATGATGATGATTGCATTGCAGGTGTTGTTGGTGATGATGATGATGATTGCATTGCAGGTGTTGTTGATGATGATGATGATTGTTTTGTTTTTATTGGAAGGCCTAGTGGTGATGACTGACTTGTTTGTGATGTAGGTTTGTATTGATGAAATTTTATGGAGAGAAATTAAGGTGATGATGATGATGGTCATGGTTATGATGATGATAAAGGTTATGATGATGTTTTTGTTGTTTTCCAGGAGGCTGCTGCTCTTGGAATGAAGGTTGCTTGTCTGGATTTTGTGCAACCCAGTCCCATGGGAACCACATGGGGTCAGTTGTGATGATGATGATAGTGCTGATAGCAATGGTGTTGATGATGATGATGGTTACAGGTCTCGGTGGAACCTGCGTCAATGTCGGATGCATTCCCAAGAAACTCATGCACCAGGCTGGAATGTTGGGTAGGTTTGTGATGCTATCGGTGATGATGATGATAACGACTGTATTTTAATATAATACTTATTATTACTATTAATTTATTATTGAAATCCTTTAAAATTTGTTGAGATTATTGAACCTGACTGATTATTGAACCTATCACAGGTCATGCCCTTGGAGATGCCAGAGCATTTGGATGGGAGTTTGCAGAGGGAGGTAGGCATCATTATCATCATCATCATCGTTGTCGTCTTCATTACTTGTTTGTTGTCTGCATGTAATTTCATATTTTGTGTTTAATTTTTCGTTTGAATTCAGCACAACACAATTGGACTAAAATGAGGGATTCGATACAGGTTTGTCATCACAAGCAGTCTAATAATAATTTAAAAAATTATACATTTTAATAATTTAAAAAATTATACATTTTAATAATTTAAAAAATTATACATATTTATTTATGAATTTAAAAAATTATACAACATCTCCTTAAATGCAATTTTTTTTTAAATTTGAAATAAAACCGAAATAAACAGAGTTTAGTTATTGCTGACTCTCAGAGTTGACCTCATCTCTCTTTAGAGTTACATCAAGTCCTTGAATTGGGGATACAGGACCCAACTGAGGTCCAAGAAGGTCACCTACGAGAATGCTTACGGACACTTTGTTGGACCACACACCATCAAGGTTGGTCCAATTAATTGGTTAAATAATATTTAAATTCATCAGAAAATACTATAAATATGTCTTAAATAATTGATTTATTGCCAACGTTGTTGTCGGTCACTTCCTTGCGACAAAAAAATTACATTCACCTTAGATTGAGTAGCATCCAATAATGTCAAGTCTCATTTTTTTTACACAATCCATCATTCTTTTTCAGTGCATCAACAACAAGAAGCAGGAGAAAGAATTGACTGCCAAGTACTTTGTCATCGCCACTGGTGGCAGACCCAAGTACCCTGACATACCCGGATGCAAGGAGTACTGCATCTCGAGGTGAGTGCGTGGGATCACTAACAACGACCACTCTTTACAAACTCAATCGACCAAATGTCGCTTTCGGTTGCGACCGAATAACATTTCCAACATCAGAAGTGGTGGCCGTTGTCTGGCAGAGTTGCAATGACGTTCAACAATGCAAAGCAACACCTATTTCCATGACAACATGTTCCATTTGACTTTGCAGTGACGACCTCTTCTCCCTCCCCCATTCCCCTGGAAAAACCCTGACCATCGGGGCCTCCTACGTCTCCCTGGAGTGCGCCGGGTTCCTCAAATCACTCGGTTTGGACGTCTCCGTCATGGTTCGATCCATCCTCCTGAGAGGCTTCGACCAGCAGATGGCAAACTTGGTTGGAGATTACATGGAGAAGGAGCAGGGCGTGCGGTTCATCAGACCCTGCGTCCCTACTAAGGTCAGGTGCTTGGTGATGATGATGATGATGGTGGTGGTGATGATGATGCTTTCAACACTTTCCAATAAAGCTTGACAAAACTATCCAAATATCACATCAAAGTCATCAATTATTACTAATTTTAATGAGCTAAATCCTTACTCAACTTTCAATTGTCTCGTCTGTTTGTAGATTGAAAAAATCCAGGACGGAACACCTGGTCTGTACAAAGTGACGGGTGTCAAGCAGGACACCGGAGAGGAGTTTGTCGAGGAATTCAATACGGTGAGTCCGCTCTTCTTTGCCTCGGAAGTGCATTCGGTGTTTTGGAGGTGCTGGCATTCGGCAATGCATCGACGAGTGCCGAGCCGTTCGTGTTGGTTATGCAAGTGGCGTGTACTACATGCATATGCACGTGCATCTGATGTATTTGACTTTAGAATATTTTTTCCACCAGATCCTGATGGCCGTCGGCAGAGACCCTTGCACTGCCGACCTCAATCTCGGCTCGGTGGGTGTCAAGGTCAATCCGAGGTCGGTTTCTTTTAATTAATTAATCTTTGGAAAGTATCTTTTAACGTGGTAGTTGTTATCGTCTCCCGTCTCAGGAACGGTTACGTCATCTGCGACAACAAAGAGCAGACGACGTGTCCCTACATTTTTGCCATCGGGGACATCGTGGAGGACAGGCCGGAGTTGACCCCCGTGGCCATCAGGGCTGGAAAGTTACTCGCCAGGAGACTCTTCACCAGCGATAGTTTGCTGGTTGGTTTAGGATTGCTTGAATTTAAATATCATAATTAGTTTGTAGGTTGCTCTTTCTGAAATTGTTGTTGTTGGCCTGATTTCTTAATGGAATGTTTAGTAAACAGATACATCTGGAATGTGGGTGCTAAGTTCAATAGCCTGCAGTTCAATAAGCCTATGCATGTTTTGCTTTGATAATAACTAGATTGAAGCATTGAATCTCGTTCTTTGTAGTGTGACTACTCCAATGTGCCAACCACCGTCTTCACTCCCCTGGAGTACGGTGCAATAGGGCTGGCAGAGGAAGATGCCATAGCAAAGCACGGAGCAGAAGACGTTGAGGTTGATTTATTATTATTATTATCAAATAACAAGTTAAATGGTATGATAGATAATCCGATTATAATAATGCATTCGACATGTTTTTCAAATTTTCTGTAATTCACGAGGCTTTGTCGATGAACGTTTTGATAATTTCCTGCCTAATTTCAGGTCTACCATACTGGATTCACTCCCCTGGAATGGCAGGTGCCTCACCATCCTAGCAACGTCTGCTATGCAAAACTCGTCTGCCTCAAGTCGCAAAATGTTTGCACCTGTTCTGTTATTTGTAAACAATCTAAAAAGTTTCCAAATTATTAATAATTAACGACATAATTAATAAAATAAAAATTATTAGAAATTGTCAATGTCAGGCAGCTTCGAAATTTGATTTTAAGAAAAAATATACATCTACTAAAAGCGTCCCTTGAACCTTGCAGAACAGGGTCGTGGGCCTCCACGTCCTCGGACCGAACGCCGGTGAGATCACGCAGGGCTGGGCGCTCGGAATGAAACTCGGGGCCACGAAGCAGGACTTCGACGGAACCATCGGAATCCATCCGACCTGCGCCGAGGTATTTGGATGCGTTTTGATGCATTTCGATGTTTGTTTTGCTTCTTATTATTATCATTATTATTTTTGTTTGTAAACAGGTCTTCACGACGCTGAGCGTAACAAAGCAGTCGGGTGAGAGTGCCAACGCTGAGGGATGCTGAGGTTAAGCGTCCTGCCTCGCTAGCGGCGCCCTCCCGATCTCCCCGAATCTGACATGTCGTCGGGGCAATTCAATCGTCGGAAGGGATCGATTGCCATTGGGTTTGGAAGAGTTTGCCTCGTGTGGGGGGAGACTCGGGGTGCGTCTGAGGCAGGATGCTCTCGTCAGCGTTCGTTCCGTTGGGGACGACTAACTTTGACTCTCACTTTGACCGGATGTTGGAGGAAGAATCTTCTGGCGAAAGACGAACGTGTCGATTAAGGTTCTGTCGTCGACATCGAGTTCCCCGTGCCGGCAGCTAGTTGTCAATGTTCGTGACCTCGAGACGTCTCGGGCATTCGTTATGATTGTCGAGCTTGCACATTTTCTGACGGCCTTTCATATTTTGATGACCTGCTGTGATAACATTATAGCATTCTAACCAGAACCTTAGGATCGCCATGTTTCTCTTTGTCTTTCGCCGAAGCCATCCTTCCTCCCGACTTCCTTCTTCCTGGTCCTTTGACGATCCAGCTCTTAAACCCTCGACGGGCCGAGCGGATCCGATGTCGTTTCCAGGTCGACGCCGGTCGCTCTTCTCGTCCTTTTCCTACCTTTTTTATTTCTCTGTTTATCTTAAAATGAGGAATCTACCTCTCTGCTTTGGTTGATTTGTAATGGATCATTGGTAATGATAACTTCACTAGTTGTTGCACTCTTAACCTTTATTATTATTATTGTTGTTGCTGCTAATATTATTATTATTATTATGTCACGTCAATGAATGCGTTGTGACTCACATTGATGAATAAACGATGCAATGAATTTGTTTGCATATTGATTTGGAAGCTTCAGTTGGTGAAACACACTAGTTAACGGCAGTTGTTTGCCAGACCACAAGCTGGAATGTGACCTGTTGACCCATGGGTCTGGAGTTCGCAAACGTTAACGCTATAGGCTGTGGGTTTGAGGCGTGGTCGCCCACACGTTTGTGTCGCTGGACGGTTCGGCGATGCGACCCAACCTTTTTGGTCGTGACCTGTCGATCCCATGTTTGGTTTAATTTGTTTTAAAAATTTCTAGTTACTTTTAGGTTTGAATTCATTTTTTTTTTATCCGAAGAGCAGCAAAATTCGCGACTCGAATATGTGTTAAGCGCTTTCTGGTGGTATCCTAGTCGGTTGCTAACACAACAGAATTTTGGTTTTAAGGTCGTGTGTTTACGACGAGAAAGGCGTCGTTGTTTCGATCATCGTCGAGATACGAAGCGCTAGATTTATATTTGGTTAGTGCTTGCCATGGAAATTGTGAAAGATAAACGAAATGCAGGCGTGAGCAATAGGAGATTAAGCTTTCCAAGCGAAGTCGGGCACTACAAACGAGACAACGCATCCAGACTTGCCAGCAGTAAGTACAGAGTTCTCCCGGAAATCTCCGACATCGGCAGAAATGATAAATCGTCGAAATCTGCTGATTCGGGCAAAGCAGGCCGCCAGTCTGGAAGCCAAAAGACTTCTTGCACAAAGCAGTTAAGAATCACTAAAGATAAAGAGATCATTGGAGTCGAAAACTCCAAGACTCAACACAATCAAGCGGATGTCCAGATATTCTCGCTCGCTATAAAATTACCGGACGGAAGAAAAATAGTATCAAACTTTAAAGGCTCAGATCCGATAAAGTGCATTTTGAGAACAGTAGAAGCCAAGGCAGGCAAGTCATTGAAAGGATGCCAACTTATGTGTCACAAAGACCAGAAGGTTTACGACAACATGGACGTACTTCTGACAGACTCAGGAATCGAGGACAAAACGACCCTCTATTTGCAACTTCCTAATGAATAATGTTGTCCTCCATAATTGCTCTTGACTGCTTCAAATCTAATTTTTTTTTCATGATTTCAGTCTAATTCGAATTTTGATGACACAATTTAAACAGATTTATCGTATAATTTAGTCGTCTGACAGAAGAATTAAATGTTTGTGACCCAACCTGATCGTTTGGCTATCCACCCTCGCGAACGCTAGACCGAAATATTAGAAGTATCGCCTGCTCGTCCATAGATAAAATATGGCGTCTATCATTTTAAAATATTGCAAATATGAAATTCTTTTTTATTATTAGCATTTCGTGTTGGCTTTGAAATTCAACAAAATGTCTGTCATGACTGCTTTGTAATTACAAGATCACTTTATTGGACCTCGTTCAATATTCCACGAAAAAGGCGAAACGCCGTCGGAGTTAATAATCTGTTTTTAATGACTTTCTTAACTTTGATTTATCCGAATATACTTTGCTTGAAGCAACATAAATTAAAATATTTTGAAGTTTTATTTTAAAAGAAATATTACATTGTCTGGGGTGAAGCACGCATTCCACGATGTAACGATCTTGCAATACATGTTTCTATTTCTAAACCAGTTTGGCAAATTCTTTTTTGGGAGTAATCGAAGCTGAGTTTAAACATTACGAGCCAGAATCTAGCGCGGCTGGCAATGCATTTTCTAGACAATAGATTTGTGTGATTTATATGATGATGATGAGGTGTCGTTTAAATCTAATTTGAAATCATAAATTCTTGTCATGCGATCGCCATCGGTTCTCTTCTGATGTAACGTTTTGGTCTACCTTGCTTTTTTCTAAAAACAAGTCTCACAAAAACACTGAGAAGTTTGTCCAGCTTCGATTTTGCACTTGTTTGCATTTCTCACGTCATCGCCAAGAAAATTCTGTAAAAAAAAAGATTCCATGAAATCTTGAAATACTGTCGATAAAAATGGAACTAATTGTTTTTGTTATTCCTCGATGTGTTCATCTTCAGATGCGAACCTTGTTCGTTGTTTTTATGATTCTAAAATGTCAACAAACTTGCCCTGAAAAGCGACTGCGGCTTTGTTCAACTTTGTTTGTCAGACTTCGATTCAGAACTTCGCTGCTCGTATGACTTGTGGATCAAGGCTATTCTTAGACTCGTTTTACATGGTTGACTCTCGCCATAAAAATTAATCGAAATCACCGGTAATAGTTGGCTAATGTTACAAATTTTCTTTCAGAGTATCAAAGTCAAGAATTCCGTTCGAAGCATCTTTGCTCTGGAGATTTATGATATCTACAGATAATATAAAATAGAAATAAGTAACGAACCTCTGTGCAATATTTTCATAAACACAAAATTCTTTAAAAAAAGAAAATCATTCCCTATCTTGACCTTAGTTCATAACTATTGACCCTTAACCTTTTCCCGCTCAAAATCGTAAAAACCCCAATGTACCCAACAATTTTTCGGATCAGATAAATGGATCTTTCCATTTTTTGTTTTGTTTCTCAGCCTTTTTTGTGATGGACATTTTATGAAATTAACGTTGAAATGGATGGTAAAGTCAGGAAATATCCCGATTTTAAAATATTATTCTACTTTTAAGAACAATATATCTCGGCTAGTCCGTGAAATTCAAAGTAATACGTCGTTGGTGGCATTGTTCGCGCCTTTGAGTCGAATTCGTCTGCTAAGATTGCCGTTCTATGTTACGCGTTGAGGTCTTAATTCCCTCTATCAAGAAATATTACAAGATTTGAAATTTAAACGTTCGAATTCTTTATTTATTTTATTTAATACACAACAGATGTGATTTATTATTTCTTAAAAAATGAATGAAATAGAAGCATTAATTAGAGAAACTGAGAAGATCTTGATGACAAAATCGGTCATTTCCCCCCCGAATTATGGAGTTAATTCTCAATTAATGTTGACAAAACGTTTGCATCGAAGATTCGAAGTTCTCTTGGCTTTGAAGAACAGCAGTCGATGTTTGCATTTGGATTTGAAAACAAAAAAAAACAACAATTACATTCTAATACTTTTTTTTTTTAAATTTATATAATCTCGGAAATAATTCCGTTTAATTCCGTTTTATGTTTAGTTTGGTTACTGAATGTAGCGCTTTGTCTGACAAGCAACAAGTTCAAACTTTTGTAGCGACTTGAAAATTTCAAAGGACATTTTGAGGAAAAAAGGCACTCAATATGTACATAGTGTTTCATATTCTATTTGTTAAAAATAACTTTATCATCAACATCGTCGTCGTCGTCACCATGGACATCTTTATCAATATTATTATTATCATTATTATTATTATTATTATTATTATTATTATTATTATTATTATTATTTTTTTTTTATTTTTATTTTTATCTTCTTCATCTTTATCACCTCAATCACGTCCAATCCCAGGAAGTGTGACACCACCGACGATGACGTTAACGTCTGGTTGATTCACTGACGCACGTCACCGATGCCATGAAATTGGCATCAATTTTTGATTGCAATCAATTCATTTAGAACGCATGCCAACGATTTCTGTAAAACAGGTTTTACATGATATAATAACAACATATAATAATAGTAATAAACAGCTGATAATAATAATAAATAATAATAATAATAATAATAATAATAATATGAATAATATGAATAATAATATGAATAATAACAATAGTAATAGCATTAATAATAGCAATATTATCAATATTAATAATAATGGTTGCTCGTCAAACCAGTTCAACGGGCTACTATTCACCGATGGTTCTAAAAATAGGTCCCTCCTTCTTCTTTTTCTTCTTTTCTCACATTTGACATCAGATTCCTGAGGAAAATGAATCTAAATATAAACACATACACATGTAGGCATTAGGTGAAAAAAGCTCTGCTTTTCGATATCAGTCATGCGTCAAACTCTCATTGATACATGGATGTCCTACTGCTTGTCCCAGTCGAGGTAACCTGGGGTCTCTCTGCCTGTCCTTCTCCTGTCTCTCTCCGGTGCCTGACCGATTGTCTGTAGCTCTCGATAGAAGTAAATGCGATGCCGATCGTGCCGACCGGTTATAGGACTCCGAAGAATGAATGAAAATGCAGCTGTGACGCAACGAAACGTGTGTGGATGTCGGCGAACGTGGGCCGAAGACGGTCGTGTTTCGCACTGAATCGACGGTCGGAGGACTACATTCACTCGCTCGGTCGGCCGGTCAAAATTCGTAGTCAGTCAAAGGCTGCTTTTCAGAGTCTTCTCATTTTTTTGGCTGTGCCATCTAGAACTCTCTTTCACTGGCTGACGACTACTCTGGCTGGCTAGCTGACCCTCTAGTCAAAGCCGAAGATCTTTCAGACGAGATTAGCGCGACTTCTCAGAGAGACTGCTACCACAGGAGTCCTCGGCCATTCTCTCTGACTGGTGCTTTCCTTCCAGGTTTTTTGGCGAGTCTGTCTTTGGACGGAGAGGATTTAAAAGGAATCGTTTGATACGATCTGACCTTACTTTGTATTTTAAGTAATAATAAATTTTTCCTTGTTTATTGTTGTTGTTGTAGTAATTTTTTTTTAATCTTGGATATCTTCTGATATTTGCCGAAGACGAGTTAGCATTCAAAGTCAAGGTAAACAAAGCAGTTCGTTGGCAGTTTCTTTAAAGTTTTTTTTTAACTGAATTTGTAAAAGGAATTTTGATTTTTCTGTGTTTGACCATTTTTTAAATCTCTATCTACCTCGTTCATTCCTTCATTGCATTTTCAGGTATTTGCTTATAGAACCAAGACTTAGGGACATCGGACATCCTGCTGGACTACAGGTTGGTTGGAATTGGTTTACCAGATGAGGTATTAATTATAACAAGTTAATGTAATTGCTATCGGTTTAATCATTGTAATAATTATTGATTAATTATTTTACTTATTACACAACCAACTGGACGGTTAAGAGTCACGATTTGTGTTCCATATTTGGACTCGACATATTCGGCAGACATTCCTTGGCATCATCGCTAATACGCGTTGAGGCCCAATTGCGTGATCGTAGTATTTCTTAGGACCTGGACAATGGCACTGTCAATGCATCGTTTGAATATTTCTTAATTTATCGAAGTCTGGAAGTCTTGGTTATTGTTAATGTTAATAATAATAATAATATTTTATTATTAATATTACTATTGTTATTATTATTATTGTTGTTGTTAATATTATGATTACTATTATTAATTTTACTGTATATTATTATCATCTGGTGAATGTAGCTGATTGCTAACTAATAAAATTTATGGAATTTGAAATAACTAATACGTTATGAGGAATTGAAATGATGTCAAAGTTACAAAGCGTAGTACACACACCTCATGCAGTATATTAATAAATCATAATTTATATCATTACGTATCGCATACAAGATCGTGCATAACATCATCATTTACATCATTAGGTACATCATATTGGTACATATGCATAAACAATGCAGAGTATGCATGTATCACGTAACGCACACTCGGTAACTAGGTAATAACCAATCGATCACAATATTTACCTGATGTCGGCCGCGTTACTATGGCAACCTTGCTTAAATGGATTAATAATTAATAAATGATAAATACACAAATAAATAAATTTATAATTGAATTTTTTTTGGATGATAAATCAATGTATTTATTTTAATGCCTTTGAAATTATTAAATGATTTTTGCAGTGTCATTATTAAGCTGAATAACATAACGAATTTGTTAACACCTGGTAAGAGCTGAGTCTTGGAGTAGGGCTAAGGTCAGGATTAGGGTTACGTGGGAGTTATTTGGGGTCATAAACCGTAGCGACTTTTTGCAAACTCTTTCTGTCTTTAATTAATTTTTTTTTATCACCTCAAATTTTCTTTAATTCGGTGCTAAATGGAGATAATTCAATGGGAACTCCAATTCATTTCCTATGAGTTTTGCGAATATATGCAAAAATTTAAAACTTGCTTCTGTACATCTGATGGCATTATCATCATCACAATGTGACATCATCATCATCTGATGACTCGAAGATTTCGCGCGCAAAAAATACCAGGAGCAGACGTTTCCAGAAAGCAGACGAGTGACCTCAAATGATTGAACTTATCATGAAATCACGTGACTCAATGCACTGAAAGAGACTTTTTATTTGCTTTTCTGATTCAACGAATCGTTCGAGATTCGAGGGTCTCAGATTAAGACCAGGGTCGGGGATGGATTTGGGGAGGTTACTTTTACTACATGGCGCAGCGCCTCTGTAGCTCACGCGCACGGCGCTATATAAATGACATATTATCATTATTATTATTATTATTATTATTATTATTATTATTATTATATAATATAATATAATATTGCTTATTATTCATTTAGTTCTAAGTTATATTAATATTTAGTAAGACCAGGGTCGGGGTTGAATTTGGGGAGGTTAATTTTATTATATAATATTGCTTATTATTAATTATAGCTTTAATTAATTAATTAATATAATTAAGATGATATTTTAATTTATATTTATTAATAAGATTACATTTTATGACTTTCCTGGGTTGAATTTGGGCCTGATTGACAGTGAATGGATTGATTTCAATCAAGGACCTGAGTTTCATTAGAATTGATTTCATAACTTTAGGAAAAAGTTGTCCTGTTAGCAGAGTTAAGGACGTATTATTATTATTATTATAAAAAAATCATTATTAAATTAATTAATTATTATTATTATTAATCATAATTTAGTTTATCTTTTTATATATTTATGTATTTATTCATTAAATTAATTTGCAAAAAAAACCCCTCCATAACATACATAAAAATAATTTTTTTAAATTTTAAAATAATAATAATAATAGCATCGATAACAAATTTTTGTCTGATTTTTTTTTATATTGCGATAAATTGCCAAAACATTTCGTCTGTCATAACATGCGAATTGTTTAAAATCATACTTTCTTGTTGCTGTCGTTGGATGTGACTCGCAGTTTTATTATTATTATTATTATTATTATTATTATTATTATTATTATTATTATTATTATTATTACTACTATTATTATTAATTAATTAATATTAGTAAAAGCATGTAAAAACCATGTTCAACATTAAAGGGCAATTTATTATTTATGCATTATTATGAGGTGATGATGATGATTGTTGCTGTTATTGTTGTTGTTGATGCTTTTGTTGTTCATGAATACTTGTATTGTTGTTGTTGTTGTTGATACATACTTGTACTATTGTTGTTCATGCATACCTTTTCTTTCAAGGCAGCTGAAGACACTCAGGAATTTCGACAGTAACGAGAGATGAACGTGTTACAGTTAGTTCCCATGAGAATAATAATAATAATAAAATTATTATTGAGTATTATTATTATTATTATTAATATTAAATATTATAAATATTTAAATAAATATAAATATTATAAATGATCAAGTATTAAGTATTAAGGAGGCATAATTGGTTCCAGATGAGGATGACAAACAAAGAGCGCGGGAACTCTGTTCCTATCGGCAGATGGATGTCACTGACATCCATCGTCGTCGTCTTCATCATCTCATGTGCCACCCAACAGGCTGCTGGACAAGGTGATGTTTGGGAAGTAACATGCGGTGATGATAGTGATGACGATGATGGTGGTGATAGTGATGATGTTAAGAGTGATTCGTGGGTTTTATTTTAAACGTTTTTAATCCTATAATACGTTGTTTTCTCTCGATAGATGGCTGGAGTAATTATTTTTCAGGATATTTCTATTGTCATTAATGTGTTTTTAAGTAAACAAATGTGAGAATGTGAACATTTTTTTAAAATAATAATAAACAACTTTTCAATAATTTTCTGGAAAAATTAATATAAATAAATAAAATTTTTATTTTCCATTTTTGCCGATATTATTTGACAATTTCTGCTCCAAATTTCATTTGAAATTGCATTACTTTCATGTCTATGGACACTTCCTTCAGCTACAGCTAGTACCGGCAACATGGCGTCCGATGGTCGCCGTTTTGACGACGTGTTGTTATTAAATTCTTGTTAAGCAGAAGCAGTTCTTAGTAAATAAAAAGAAAGTTTTTGCTATTGTCGACATTTTTGCGTCTATTATTTCTTATTCGCTTGACTTATTCATTCAATAATCGATTTCTTGGAATACCTTGGTCATGGTTGACGTAATGATCGATGATGATATGGAGTATTTTACGGTAGATTGACTGATTGACTCATCGGATAAAATCTGATTGATTCTATGATTGATTTGACACGATTAATCGATTGAATCTCAACCCAAACAGCTCTACTTCCGTGCAATGCACCCCAGGATATCATCTTTCTCATCGACAGTAGCAGCAGCATCAGAAGAGCTGACTGGGATAGGGTCACCACCTTCTTGACCCAGGCTTTTAACACCCTCAACATTAGCGAAAATGCTGTTCACGTGGGGCTCATTCGATACGCCACATCGGAGGAGGTATGGCCTTTGAAATTCATGGAGTTTGGTTCCTACTAATTTTTTTTTGAAAGATTTAATTTGCAAAAATGCATTGCGAAGGAATTTGGTATCACGTTTTATGACGATGGCATAGATATCATTAATGTCGAAATGCTTATTTGGAAATGCATGTTTTGATTTTGGAAACCATCCAATACATTTACAGTACCTAATGTCTGACTTATCATTATTAGCAAATTGCATGAACCTCATTAACATTCGTAACAGACAATTCTCAGTCTTACTGGCAACAAGCAGTCTGCCTTGAACGCTGCTCAAAATATGGAGTTCAAGGGTGGTTCGACGAATCTCGCCGCTGCCCTCTCACGAGCAATCCGTGAATTCACTGCCAACAGCAGGTCCTTCTCTTCCAAGGTGGGCTTTCTTTGAGATTGAGAGTTAAGTTAAGTTGTACTGAACAAAATAATTTTATTTATATTTAACTTAAAACTATACAAAAGCACCATTGTTCTTTGTAATGTGCTCTGCTCTTAGTCAGAAGGAATTTGATATAAGTTGGTGATGTTTTTATCTGTTATTAAGACTTTTTTTGGATAACCCGAGTCTAAAGGAACTTGGGAAAAAAATTCCAAATCACTATGTGGAATGATAAAATGAGCTTTCTAAGTTTCTAAAAAGCACACTAAGCAGACGCAAAAGATTCTCATTCCCCAATAATTTTAGCTCAACAAGGCCAATAACTTACAATGGAATCCAGTTTAAGAACAAAACCACTAAACACCCATCTTGTCTCCCTGCAGTCCGTGGTCATCATCACCGATGGAGAGTCCGACGACCGTGCAGCCACCGTAATCGAGGCCAACAACGTCAAGTCCAACGACATAAAAATCGTCGGGATGGTTGTGGCACCGACCACCACCTCCATGGGTTACCTGGAAATGAGTTCCATCGCCAACACTCCAGACGAAGTGCTTGCTTTATGGTCTACCGATTTCTCGGTCATTCAGAGCAAGCTAATACCAGCCTTGCAGTTTTCGTGCACTGCCGGACCCCCTAAAGGTGATTAAAAACGAAAAAATGATGCCTTGTTATTTGGTTGTGCCAAGATTTCACTGGTCCGCGAAACTATTTTCGTCTGACCCATAGGCACTACTGGTTTCACCGGCTCGTCTGGGCAACGGGGTTTTCCGGGATCTATGGGGGCAACCGGCGTGACTGGTGCTACCGGCTCCACAGGCGAAACGGGTTACAGTGGTCCCACTGGTCAACAAGGAGCCACTGGATTGACTGGACCAACAGGTTATTTTAAATATAATTTGTTTCAGTTTTAATAATAATAATAATAATAATAATAATAATAATAATAATAATAATAATAATAATAATAATAATAATATTGTTATTTACTATTAATGTTGCCCTTTAACCATGCTGAAATTATGATGTCAATAGATAAAAAGTACATTTATCCGCAGGATTTTCTGGCCAGCCCGGTTTTCCAGGACAAACAGGCCGAACTGGAAGCACCGGTGTCCAAGGCCAGCCCGGCTCACCCGGTTATCCTGGAGATACTGGGTATTCCGGGCCGCTTGGCCCTCTAGGATCAACTGGTCCTGCCGGCTATCAAGGCCCTCCTGGTGCTCCCGGTCAACCGGGACCCAATGGAAATCCCGGAAATCCAGGGCAACAAGGCCAACAAGGCCCTCCTGGTCAGCAAGGCAATAGAGGTCAACCCGGTCCACAGGGACCTACTGGCCCAACAGGCTCCCAAGGTCAATCAGGCGCTCAGGGATTTACAGGACAGGCTGGACAAACCGGACCTACTGGATCCACAGGACAATCGGGGCAGCAAGGCGTTCAGGGCGCCACTGGCTCCAAAGGTGGAACCGGATTTACCGGGTCATCCGGTCAGCCTGGTCAACAAGGCCAACCTGGAAGCACCGGTAATACGGGATCTGCCGGAACAAATGGGAACCAAGGACAACAGGGGCAGCCAGGGCCGCCGGCGGCAACCGGACCAACAGGTCCTCCCGGTCCTTCAGGACCACCGGGCCCCATTGGACCAGGCGGACTACCGGGAGACACAGGTTAACATTAAATTCAGCCACAGCTATTGTTATCTTGCTATTACATCATTATATCGTTTGCCTGATATTGAACCAGTAGAAATAAATTCTCATTAATGCATTCCAATCGCATGCAATTGAAATTCTTATTTTTGAAAGGAGACACTGGGTCATCCGGTTCTACTGGAAGCACGGGCTTCACCGGTCCTGCAGGGCAGCAAGGCCAACCTGGCTCGACCGGTTTAACAGGTTCTTCAGGTCCTACCGGTCAGTCAGGAATTCAGGGACCATTGGGACCAACTGGTCCACAGGGTCCTCGGGGCAACCAAGGGTCACAAGGTCAACCAGGAAGTACCGGTCCAACTGGAGGTCAAGGTCCTTCCGGTGCTCCAGGCGCTACAGGTCAAACTGGTCCCACTGGTCAAGCCGGCAATCCGGGTAGCATAGGTTCACAAGGGCAGTCCGGTCCATTGGGAGGAACTGGTCCCACGGGTAGTACAGGAAGCACCGGCGGTACAGGACAGACGGGGCAATCTGGACCACAAGGTCCTAGCGGATCTGTTGGGGTTCAAGGTTTGTAATCATTGTAATTGAAGTTTTTATAAGATTTATTTTGAGACTTTACAAACTTAATCGTTGATCTCGAGTTAAAGGAAAGCGATTTGAAATTCAGGAGCGACAGGAGCAACCGGTTCAAGTGGTGTTCAAGGTCAGACCGGAATCGTAGGACAAACGGGATCAACTGGTATTACCGGTGCTTCTGGATTTCCCGGACAATCTGGTCCATTGGGGCAACCAGGACCCCAGGGGAGTCAAGGGGATTCAGGATTTACAGGCTTTACCGGTCCTCAAGGATCTGCAGGCAATCTAGGCCAACCTGGGTCAACTGGTCCAGCCGGCCAAAACGGAGGCACGGGACCAACAGGACCCATTGGGTCACCTGGTACAAACGGAGCCACTGGTGGCACTGGAATCATTGGCGACACGGGTACAACCGGTGCAACTGGGCAGCCTGGACCATCGGGCCAGCCAGGTTTATATGCAAATTTTTGATGCACACGAGTCTTGCGTGTTTACCAATAAATAGAATTTCCAGTTTTGGTTAAAAATTATTTATTACATCATAATTTGTTATGAAAATTAATTTTTAGGTCCCGCCGGAGGTCCAGGGACACCCGGAAACCAAGGATCTCCAGGAAATCCCGGCAGGGGGGGCGCTGTAGGACCAGTAGGTTTTACAGGCGGCACCGGAGCCACAGGAGCTACTGGTCAATCAGGCCCGCAAGGACCTCAGGGAGACACAGGCACTAGGGGACCTACGGGCGCAACCGGACCACTTGGACCACTTGGATCTCCGGGAGATATCGGACCGTCTGGCCAGCCAGGATTAAGAGGATCAAAAGGTTACGCATTGTCTCCTATGATTATGCATTTGTGGGTCAGATAGTTCATGAAGAGTTGATTAACCATGATAGGCCATGTCTTAAATTTTGTGTTAATAATTGTCTTGTTGATATTTAGGGTACACTGGGGGCACTGGATCTACCGGTGCAACCGGCGGAAGCGGTTCTCAGGGTCAACAGGGAAATGTGGGAAGTACTGGTGGCACTGGTGCCACAGGTTTTACTGGATTTAGTGGCTCCACCGGTCCTTTAGGAAATACCGGACAACCTGGATCTTTAGGTCAGCCTGGTTCACCGGGTCAACCTGGATTCCAGGGACCAAAAGGGGCGACAGGCTTTACAGGACAATCGGGTCTTACGGGGTCGACTGGTGCAACTGGACCGATGGGTCCTCTAGGTGCTCCAGGCTCTACAGGGGTTTCTGGTTTTACAGGAGGTACTGGTAGCTCAGGTTCAACAGGACCTCAAGGATCGACAGGGCCATCAGGTCCGCTGGGACCTGCCGGATTACAGGGAGATACTGGACCTCCGGGGCCAAGTGGATCGCCTGGAAATCAGGGCAAGTGAATTTGTTTCTCTTTAATGTTTTGTTATTTATGTAAAGAATTATTATAGAGCTAATCATGTATAATTTCTCTAGACAACATTTTTTTCTAATTGCAGGGCCACAAGGACCAGCCGGAAGCAAAGGCTTTCCAGGCATTGCTGGGCCGACAGGGTTTTCTGGGCCTACAGGACAACCTGGACAGCCTGGCATGCAAGGTCCTTCAGGACCGTTGGGCCCAGCTGGACTCCAGGGTGATAGAGGAGATACGGGGTCATTTGGTTCCACTGGAGCTACTGGTTTTACGGGATCCACAGGATCTCCAGGATTAACAGGCTTTCCTGGAGCAACGGGTTCAACAGGATTTACAGGAGACCAAGGTCAAGTGGGTGCCACCGGTTTTACTGGACAATCGGGTCCGGTTGGACCAAGCGGACCTAGTGGGGGTACGGGCGCAACTGGGGCAACTGGATCATCTGGGTATACAGGTAAAAGTTTAAGAATTGTTAAAAATACTGTTGAGGGGAACAGGCGGAAGGTGCTAAGGTATAAAATTGAAATTTCCACAGGATCCACTGGATATACTGGTTCCACTGGTGGCACTGGCGCCACCGGTATCACGGGTTTTACAGGTAGTTCAGGTCCTCAAGGACAACAAGGGCCTATGGGACAGCCCGGTAGTACAGGATCGACAGGTTTCACCGGATCTACTGGTTTACCCGGACCCCAAGGAGTGACAGGATTTCAAGGAGCTACAGGAAATAAAGGATACACGGGCAGCAGTGGAAATTTTGGGGCAACTGGTCAGCCAGGACCAACTGGATCTATAGGCCAACCGGGTCAACAAGGGTGGACTGGTCCTCAGGGATCGAAGGGTAATTCAGGACCTCAAGGAGTTCAGGGCGCTCCGGGTTCCACAGGTAAATAGAGTTAGGGTTGGGAATTTAAGGCTTGTTGAATATTTATTTATCCTACCTATTCGAATTTTGCCTTTTAGGTTTTACCGGTTTCACTGGACCCGCTGGACCACTTGGACAGCAAGGGTCATCCGGTACGCCAGGCCAACCAGGTACCCAAGGAGGAACTGGATTTACCGGATCAACTGGAGATACGGGACAGATAGGCAATCCCGGTTCGGTGGGTTCGAATGGTCAAGTGGGAGCTACTGGTTCTCAGGGTCAAAGCGGGCAACAAGGAGCCGTGGGTTCTCCGGGTTCTCCGGGTAAAACAATTAAGAACATTAAGGCTTATTTTACAATTTGTATTATTATGATTCATTGCCACTGTTGCATACAGTTATGCAATGGAATTTTATAATTTCAAAAAATTGCTTTCTAGTATAACTTTATTCGCATGTTGTGATGACGTTCTTACTTTTAGGCGCTACTGGAATCACTGGACCTGGCGGACCTCAGGGAGCCCCTGGACTCTCTGGGTCACCCGGAGCAACAGGCCAGGCAGGTTCTCAAGGCCAACAAGGATTCACTGGGTCGACCGGAGGTACTGGAAGTTCTGGATCTCAGGGTGCTCAAGGAAACCCAGGGATCGGGGGTGCTACTGGATTGCCCGGATTAAGCGGTCAACCGGGTCAACAAGGCTCTCAGGGACAGCCCGGTTACACAGGGCCAACTGGGCCAAGTGGGCGTTCCGGCGACACAGGCATGAGTGGATATACCGGGTCAACCGGCGCTACAGGTTAGAAGGAAGCCTAATAAATTATTAATTCTTGATGAAAAACATCACCTTTCTTTTAATGTCTTACTCAGGTGCTAGTGGAGGACCTGGTCAGAAGGGAAATCTAGGATTTGTCGGAGTAACTGGAGGTACTGGCCCTCAAGGACAACTTGGTCCCCAAGGACCCTCGGGGCAACCTGGACAGCCGGGTAGACAAGGACAGCCCGGACAAACAGGGCCGGCCGGTTCTCTTGGCACATCTGGCCCCAAAGGATCTGTTGGAGCTACAGGCCCCCCTGGACCACGCGGACCACCTGGGGCTCTTGGACAAGGTGTAATTGGACTACCTGGACCTTCTGGTTCTACGGGATATACTGGTATGTCAGGACAACCTGGTTTGCGGGGATCTCCGGGTGCTCCAGGATCAAACGGTGAACAGGGACTCATTGGATTTCCGGGTGAGAAAATCCTGTTGAAGATGTTTGTCCAAATGAAATAGTCTAAAGTTAATCATCCACAAATTTAGGAAGTATTGGAAGCCAAGGTTCTCCAGGGGCAACCGGATCAACAGGACCTGCCGGATCTCCGGGTTTGATGGGAATGCAAGGTGCAACTGGGTCTACAGGTACAAGGGGCGCCACAGGTTTTTCTGGTGCCACAGGGAATAGCGGTTCACCCGGCCAACAAGGTGCTACAGGTTTTACCGGCAGCCTGGGTGCAACGGGTGATACCGGACCTCAGGGTCAAACAGGCTCTCAAGGTCAAACTGGACCTCAGGGATTCACAGGGAGTTCCGGTCAACCTGGATCTTCGGGTCAGCAGGGTGGCATGGGGTCACCCGGTGCTGCCGGTCAACAAGGGGGTACCGGTTTCACCGGTGGAACGGGATCTTCAGGTACATTTAGAAAATAATAATTAGTATATTAATAGCCACTTGTGTGATATCAGATTTCTTAATCTAGGCGCCACTGGTATGTCTGGCTCACAGGGAGCTACTGGGCAGTCCGGCGCCACGGGATTTACTGGTTCAACTGGGACTCCTGGTCAGCAAGGCTCTAAAGGAAGAACTGGAGAAAATGGAGACACTGGATATACTGGGATTACCGGGTCCACTGGACCAACCGGAGGCACCGGATTGCAGGGATCAACAGGATCTACGGGATTCACTGGATCCTTAGGAGCAACTGGTAGAGATATTTTATTTGTTTAGGAGGTGTGGGTAAGATAAAACCGTCATTTGATGCACTTTTAGGCTCTCCTGGTGCAATGGGTCAACAAGGATCCTCAGGCGCCACAGGCATGACTGGTTTTACTGGCGGTACGGGCAGCTCAGGGGCACAAGGTTCTCCTGGAGGCACCGGAGCTACAGGGCCAAAAGGAGCTCCAGGGTCCCAGGGTTCTCCCGGTAGCGATGGAGTTGCCGGAACACCTGGAGCAGCCGGTTCTCAGGGCGCTCAAGGAGCCACGGGTAACATCGGTTATACCGGTCCAACTGGCCCATCAGGCGCTCTTGGCGTTCAAGGTTCAAGAGGAGCAACTGGAGGCACTGGTCCGGCTGGGCCCTCTGGTCCTCAGGGAGGGACTGGGTCAACTGGTCAAGCCGGTGAGTTTCTGATTAATTTAATTAGTAGGTTCTGATTGAAGTGCACGTCCATTAATTCTTGCTTATAACTTGAAGGATCAATCGGAGTTTCTGGTCTCACTGGCAATCAGGGTGCCACTGGATTTACGGGATCGACTGGAAATTCCGGAAATATTGGTGCCACCGGGCTGCCTGGTTTCACGGGTGACACGGGTTTCTCGGGTGCAACTGGTGCGACTGGTTCTTCTGGTCAAACCGGCGCCACGGGCAGTGTCGGGCAACCGGGTTTGGCAGGAGGGACTGGTTACACCGGAGCGTTAGGCGAGTTCAAGCTTTTTATTCGTCATTTATTTTGAAAATATCTTAAAATCGCTTGTTCTTTAATTGATTTATTAGGCGGCACAGGCTTTGCGGGAGCCACGGGTTTAGCCGGCGCCACAGGTCAACCGGGTTTCACTGGTGCCTCAGGTAACAAGGGAGTCGTGGGATCCGTTGGAACTGTCGGAGTTCAAGGATCTACAGGTTTTACTGGATCTACAGGACCATCCGGCCAATCCGGTTCGGCAGGGTTTACCGGTGCCACCGGTCAGACCGGGGACACTGGTGCGACTGGCTCTTCTGGCAGACAAGGTTCAATAGGCAGTACAGGAGCGGGTGGTGTGCTTGGAGCGGTAGGTTCCAACGGTGCTGCCGGATCAACTGGAGTCCCAGGAGGCACTGGGGATACCGGAGCAACTGGAGCAACCGGTAAATATGATCTTTTATTAATATTTGTAGTATTATATTTATTATCTTTAAATAATTCTTTTTTTAGTGTGTTAATAGCATTAAACTTTGAAATGTTTCTGAATTTTTTTAAAAATGTTTAAATTTACCAGGCACATCTGGCACTATCGGAAACCCCGGACTATTGGGGCAAATGGGTCAGCCCGGTTCACCGGGCACTTCTGGATCTGTTGGAGCCACGGGAGCGAAAGGATTCACTGGAGCAACGGGTCAACAGGGTGCCACGGGTTTTACAGGACAGCAGGGCACGGCAGGTCCATCCGGTGCAAGGGGTTCACCTGGCCCTAATGGCTCCCCTGGACAGCAAGGACAACAAGGTTCAATTTGATTTTAAGAAATAGTTGCTGGAGTGCATTGTTTCAATTAGATTTCAGCACTCGGTAAGTTGATCTCCTATATATTATTATGAGTAATTATAATTATGGACTCGCAACAAAACGGTTCTAAACTCTAAAGTTTATCGTATAAAATTGGCAAGGTGCCCCTGGAGCAAACGGATTGCAAGGTGCCACCGGAGAAACTGGATTCACAGGCGCTCAGGGCTCTCAGGGACAGTCCGGTATCCCCGGACAAACTGGTGCACCCGGCGCGACTGGAGCTAGAGGTGATCCGGGAACATTGGGATCACCAGGGCAGTCTGGATATACGGGAGCGACAGGCCAAAATGGTTTGAACGGTGATACGGGCGCACCGGGATCGTCTGGTTTTACCGGCGTCCCTGGCATTCAAGGAGCACAGGGTTCTCCCGGTGCGAACGGAAATCCCGGCTCTCCTGGATTCACTGGATCATCGGGTCAACCAGGAGCAGTTGGTTCTCAGGGATCACCGGGGTTCACTGGTGGGACCGGAGCCACCGGCTCATCAGGACCGACAGGGTCAGCCGGTCTTAAAGGGTTTACCGGTGATACCGGTTCAACCGGTTTTCAAGGAATGCAAGGAGACACTGGATATACTGGATCAACCGGTTCACCAGGAATGGCAGGCGTGCAGGGATACACCGGTATAACCGGAGCAAGTGGACAGCCCGGGAGCTCAGGATTCTCGGGACAATCAGGCAGGTTTACAATCATAAAGTGAGGAAACGTTTTTCTAATTATCTTTATCTTTTAGGAGCATCTGGTTTTACTGGATCTACCGGTGCAAAAGGAGCATCCGGACTCCCGGGAGCATCCGGCCAGCCGGGATCCGCGGGTGCTGCAGGTTCGCCTGGGCAGGTAGGACAAACAGGGCAGCAGGGCTCTCAAGGAATGCCAGGATTGCAGGGATGGACCGGTGCAAGTGGTGACACCGGGTCAAAGGGCTCCACAGGTGGTACTGGACCGAGTGGAGCAGCGGGAATTTCGGGAATAGCTGGAATGCCAGGACTCCTAGGTCAGACAGGTGCAGTGGGAGGTCAAGGTCAGCAGGGTGCTAAAGGTTCATTGGGAAGCACCGGAGATACGGGAAATACTGGAGCCACTGGATTTACGGGTTATTGACATTTTGAAATGAAACAATATTAGATATCGTTACGGGCGAATTAATGTAAATAAAATTATATCATATTATTACTTAATACAGAATAATTTGTTAAGCTTAGACTTTAAAGACACGCTTCTTAACCCTAACCCCACGCCAAGCTACATTATACCCTTTTAAACACCTCATTAATGAAGCATTTGTACCAGATGCAGTAGGAAATTTCGACTGAAATTTTAAAATCTAATTAAAAGTCGATCAATCAATTCAAAAGGTGCGAGAGGAAATGACGGATCACCAGGTCAATCGGGAGTAGCTGGAGCAACTGGATTTACTGGAGCAACTGGGTTGCAAGGAGCGCAAGGTGTGTCCGGCATGCCTGGACAAGCAGGCTCTCCGGGCTCAGTTGGTCAGCAAGGAATGCAAGGAGCGACTGGAATACAGGGCGGTCAAGGTCAGAGGGGTGACACTGGATCACCTGGTTCTCAAGGAGATACTGGATTCACTGGATTTTCAGGAGTGACTGGTAAATGAACATTATGAAGCCTTAACTTTTGGAAATAAATCAAATTTCAAAATTAAACATTTATTTATTTTTGTAGGCTTTACTGGTGCGACCGGAATGATCGGTCAGCGAGGTGCAATAGGTTCGTCGGGCTCTACTGGTCAAACTGGGTTTACGGGAGCTCAAGGTCCTTCTGGTACCGTCGGTCAGTCTGGATTGGCTGGCGTACAGGGTAGCACGGGCTGGACAGGTGCTACTGGTTCTACTGGATTTGCGGGACAAAGCGGAGTTCCCGGATTTACTGGTGGAACCGGTTTTACGGGAGCAACTGGCTTTACTGGTTTGTAGTCTTGGAAAAAATCACAGTGCTTATTTAAATTTCCATTAACTGTTGGTATTTATCTAAGGTTCGCAAGGCCAGCCTGGACCACAAGGACAAACCGGTCAAACCGGAATCAGCGGCCAAACTGGTTCAACTGGTGACACAGGATCTAGTGGGGCTACCGGTATGCTTGGATTGAGAGGATTTACTGGAGATACCGGATCAGCTGGATCTCCAGGAACGCCCGGACAACCTGGAGCACAAGGACAAGCTGGTGCAAAAGGGTCTTCTGGGGTCCAGGGACTTCAAGGCGACACCGGACAAACGGGAATGCAAGGGTCAACAGGTGAGTTAGTCTAGGGTCGATATAGTAATTGGACTTCACTGACTATAGCATTAATTCACTTATCTATACTGCCAGGTGCTACCGGTCAGTCAGGATCCATTGGAACACTGGGCCTTCAAGGCGCCACGGGTCTTCCAGGCTTGCGAGGTGACGCAGGCAGGAGTGGAAGTCCCGGCACTCCTGGATCACAAGGAGTCCAGGGAATGGTTGGCGCTACTGGTAGACAGGGTGTTGCTGGACAAACTGGAAACCCAGGACAACAAGGTCTACCTGGAGACTCAGGTACACCAGGAAGTCCGGGTACTTCTGGTTCCCAGGGTGCCACTGGTGCTTCGGGGCAAACTGGATTTACGGGAGGAACAGGTTTGTTATATTTCTGATGAAAGATTTGGCAAAGCGCTGATTCATGACGGGTCACAGTAACAGAAGCCATTCTTTACAGGAGCCACGGGTCAAGCTGGTTCAGCAGGCCAACAGGGAGCGACGGGCTTTACTGGTTTTACTGGGGCATCCGGTGATTCCGGGAGTATTGGAATGCCGGGCGTGAGCGGTATGAAAGGTGTAGCCGGCGATCCAGGAGCTCAGGGTCAATTAGGACAAGTTGGCGTCAACGGATCGCCAGGTGTAACCGGATCTAAGGGTCAGAAGGGAGCCACGGGGTCTACAGGTTTGTCAGGTTCTCCTGGATCTCCCGGTGATATCGGCTTTCAAGGTGATACGGGACAGCCTGGTGCGTCTGGTGCCAATGGCTCCCCCGGTAATAAAGGATTTCAAGGCTCTGTTGGTACTAATGGTCTTCAAGGAGGCACCGGCTATACAGGTGCAACGGGGTATACCGGAGCTACAGGTGATACTGGAAGTTCGGGAGCAATAGGGCAAACTGGTAAATAAATTTTCAAATTATGCAGTCGTATGTACTAAATACATTATAATCGAAACTATTTCTGTAAATGTTTTGAGATAATTTGTAAAATTATCGATTATAATATATTATTTTAACTTACTTTTTGTAAAGGCATTGGCGGATTCACGGGACAAACGGGCTCTCCTGGACTAACCGGTGTTGCTGGATCGCCTGGTGCACTAGGGGCTCAAGGCAGTCCAGGAATTCCTGGAAACGATGGTACACCTGGCCAAAGAGGCTCTACAGGCAGCCAGGGTTCAGCTGGCTTTACTGGAGACACGGGGTCAACCGGAATTACCGGAGTTAAAGGTCTCACCGGCAACCAAGGAGCGGTCGGGCTTCAAGGACAACAGGGATTGACGGGTCCAACAGGTGCCACAGGTGGAACTGGTTTCACAGGTGCTTCGGGCAGCATGGGTCCTCTCGGTACCCCAGGATCACCTGGGAGTTCAGGTGTTCAGGGAAACACCGGATTTACTGGCCTTCAGGGTGACACCGGAACCAGTGGAACGCCCGGTAGTCAAGGTCTTCCCGGGCAACAAGGCGTCAAAGGTTTCACTGGAGACACCGGTGAAACTGGCAACACCGGCCCATCAGGACAGCAGGGCTTGCAAGGATTTATGGGTAATTTCATCAGAAATTTATTAATTGAAATATATCTAACAGATTTTATATATAAATTTGAATTGACTTAAAAGGTCCTTCTGGAGCAACCGGTGCACCCGGATTGGATGGAAATCAAGGAAGCCCAGGGTTTGTCGGTCAGCCCGGATCAAAGGGTTTTACCGGTGACACTGGCCAAACGGGGTGGACAGGGGCAACTGGTGGAACAGGTGCTACAGGGAGCACAGGAAGCACTGGAACTACGGGAGTCACGGGTTCAACCGGTTCAACTGGCTTCACGGGGTCAAGCGGTGCCACGGGTCTTGTAGGCGTTAAAGGACAAGTAGGAAGCTCAGGATCTCCAGGCCAATCCGGATCACCTGGAGGTAACGGTCAGCAAGGTGCACCTGGAAATGTTGGTGTAGCAGGTTCAGTCGGTGCCACTGGTCAACCTGGCCAAAAGGGTGCCACGGGAGACACTGGATCTGTTGGCCAAAGTGGACAAACGGGAGACACAGGATGGACTGGCAGTACTGGAGTGGACGGTAGCACTGGTGGAACCGGAGCTACGGGAGACACTGGTTCAAGTGGTCCGTTGGGACAATCAGGTGCTCAGGGTTTTACGGGTCTCCAAGGTCAAAAGGGCGACACAGGCCTGAGGGGAGTACAAGGATTTTCTGGATCAAAGGGATTTACCGGTGATACCGGTTCGGCAGGGCAACCCGGACAAAAGGGAATATCTGGAGCAACCGGCTTTACCGGGGCTACAGGTTCTCCCGGTGTGACAGGTGTTACAGGAAACCTGGGACGAACGGGCTTTACCGGATCATCCGGTGTACCAGGAATGAGAGGGGAGACGGGATATACGGGCAGCACGGGTCAACAAGGTTATACAGGATCTCAAGGATTCACAGGTGACACCGGCTTCACTGGGATGACAGGTTCAACAGGATCCTTAGGGCAAATGGGTTATACCGGAGAAGCTGGTAATACTGGAGCAACTGGAATGCAAGGCGCTTCCGGTTTTACAGGATTCACTGGACCTGCAGGTAGGCACCTGAAATGAATTTAAATCAGTTGAGACTAATGTCGGTGAATTTTTAGGACCATCTGGTTCTGCTGGTCAAAGCGGTTTCCCAGGCACAATTGGAGCACCGGGGATGAAAGGCACTCAAGGACAGATAGGACCCCAGGGTGATACTGGACCGATGGGTCCTCCCCCCAGAACTGGCCAGCAAGGATTTGTCGGTGCACCTGGAAGTACGGGTTTTACTGGTGGCACCGGCCTTCCCGGTCCAAGTGGTTTGCCTGGTGACACAGGATCAAGCGGTCCAAAGGGACTCATTGGCATAAAGGGAGCAACGGGTCCTTCTGGGACAAGAGGTATCCAAGGAATTTCTGGTTCTTCTGGTGTCCAGGGTGCAGCAGGAATGCAGGGAACAACTGGGGCCAGGGGATTGCCAGGACAGGCTGGATCACCTGGAGCGGCTGGACAGCCAGGTAAATGTCTGGCACTACGACAGCACCAAATAATATCTTCAAATTCGTTTAATTAATCGAATAAATTACAAAACAACAACAAAGAAATCTCATAGTCAAAACCCTGTGAACGTTAGAAATAAATCGACGACGTTTTCCCTTGTAGGACCAATTGGACAACAAGGCACTCCAGGCCAAGCTGGTCAGGGAGGACCAGCTGGGTCGCCGGGAAGTCAAGGGTTTACTGGATTTACCGGCAGTTCAGGTTCAAGAGGCGATACTGGACAATCTGGCACGCCTGGAAATCCAGGAAGTGCCGGTCAAAGAGGCGACCAGGGATTTACTGGCCAAACCGGCGCTACGGGACTTAGAGGCGTTATCGGATCCACGGGACTCACTGGGTTTACTGGTTATGCCGGTGCCACTGGAGCAACTGGTCAAACTGGAGCAAAAGGAATACCAGGAGACACGGGATTCTCGGGTCAAAAGGGATCACCTGGTTCGGCCGGTATTTCAGGCACACCCGGATCTCCAGGGGTTCAAGGTGATGCTGGGGCCACGGGTCAGCAAGGAACCTCTGGTAGTCCCGGAACACCCGGTTCACCGGGACAAACAGGATTGCAAGGTGCCACAGGAGGTAGTGGCGCGCCTGGAAATCAAGGAGAAAAAGGTACGTTGCTAGATTAGAAAAATGTTACAAGCAAAACTTCCGAGTTGCATTTATTTGCTTTTATTTAAATTTCAGGTTTGCCGGGATTGCCTGGAATGCAGGGTGTCGAAGGTCAACCCGGACAAAATGGGCAACAAGGAGCAAATGGTGCTATAGGACAACAGGGACAACGCGGATTACCGGGTAATGCCGGTGCAACCGGTCAACAAGGAGCCACGGGCTTCACCGGCAGTCCAGGACAAACTGGAACGCAGGGACCATCCGGAGTAAGAGGACAGAAAGGATCTCAAGGAGATACTGGATATTCGGGCGCATTTGGAGCCCCAGGCCAGACAGGCTCAACCGGTTTTACGGGTCAAAAAGGTCAGCCAGGAAGTCAGGGCTTTACTGGTTCCACTGGACAACCTGGAACCATGGGATTGCCGGGACAGACTGGCCAACAAGGCCCTCAAGGACAGCCTGGTTTACCGGGGCAAAATGGTCAAACCGGTTTGTCTGGAGACACGGGTGCAACTGGAAACACAGGTGTGCATTGAATAAAGTTGTTTTGATACAATAGTATTACATTTAAAAACTTAATACATTCGTAAAAAACCGTAGAGAATTGGTTAGTATTTTCTATATAAATTTTTACAAAGTATTGCCAGCACCTTATTTAATAAAACTTCGTCTGTCAGGTTTCCAAGGCCAAGCAGGGCAACCCGGTGGTCAGGGTCAATCAGGTTCAGTTGGAGCCCCAGGTGTTATTGGTTCCGTGGGCACAAAGGGTTATACTGGCCCAGCAGGGAATCCTGGTAATCGCGGTCAAGTCGGTGCTACTGGCGTCACAGGACCCACGGGACAAGCTGGTCTTCCAGGATCGCCAGGTCAAAGAGGTGATACGGGGCCACAAGGTGCCGTTGGTTCACCCGGTATCTCCGGTGCTGCTGGCCAACCCGGATCTACTGGCGAAACTGGATATACAGGTCAACAAGGACTATCGGGCAGCCCGGGCACTCCTGGATCTCCAGGAAATGCAGGGGCAAATGGTTAGACCATTAGATCAAGAAAATTTCAAGATTGGAAAGTCTTATTTGATAATAATAATAATAAAGCAAACCAATTTTCTTAGGTGCAACCGGGCCGACTGGGCAAACTGGGCCCGCAGGACCGGTAGGATCTCTGGGAAATCCCGGTCAAAGGGGTTCTCCGGGTTCTCCCGGTTCCAATGGTGCTACGGGAGCAATGGGCCCGAAAGGAGCAGTTGGAGATCAAGGCACTCAAGGTCAGGCTGGTGTTCAAGGATTTACCGGACAACAAGGAGCACGGGGTGAACCTGGCCAAGTTGGTATCGCCGGTAGCACTGGCGAAACAGGATTTTCTGGATCGGTTGGTAAGTCGCAAATAATATCAATGCTAACAATATTTTAATGATGTAATTTGATGCCTCAGTTACAATAATTAATACCTACCTCTGTTGTGCAAAGGTTCGCCCGGTCAATCAGGTATAAAAGGACAAACTGGTCAATCTGGTCAACAAGGTCAGCAAGGTTATACGGGTTACACAGGTGCAACTGGAGAAACCGGTCGAGCTGGACAAACTGGATTTACTGGCCAGTCGGGAGTTGTGGGAGCCACCGGTCTTTCTGGACAGTCTGGATCCGCGGGCCCAAGAGGTCAGCCCGGTCTTCAAGGGCAGCAAGGAAATCCCGGTTCGGCCGGAGCTACAGGAGGCACCGGATACACGGGAGAGACAGGTTACACTGGTGAATCGGGTCAACAAGGTTCACTTGGTTTGACTGGATTGCAAGGAACCCAAGGACCAAGAGGAGATACTGGATCAATAGGAATGCAAGGGGCTACCGGATTAAGCGGATTTGCAGGATTGCAAGGTACACCCGGTAATACTGGATCTACAGGGTCATCTGGAAGAGCTGGGTCTTCAGGTAAATTGACTTAAAAATTCAAATTTGTAAACGAATAAGAAAATATTTCTGTATTGTAGAATTATAGATTATAGAATAAATTCCATCCACTAGGACCAAGTGGTGCTACTGGTGCGACCGGCTTGCGAGGAGACCAGGGCTCTCCTGGGCCTTCAGGCTCACCCGGTAACCAAGGAACTGCCGGGCAGTCTGGCTCGCCTGGAATCCAAGGATCAACGGGGGGCACAGGTTTTACTGGGCCATCGGGGTATACCGGTGCTACCGGAGCAAGTGGCCAAAAGGGACAAGCTGGAAACCAAGGAGCACAGGGTGATGCCGGTCAACGTGGAGATCCCGGACCGCAGGGAAATCCAGGTTTACCTGGCTTTCAAGGTCCTCAGGGTTTTACTGGAGACAGTGGTTCTACTGGAGCAACAGGAGTGTTAGGAGCCATTGGCACTCTTGGAAGCAATGGTGCTGTAGGTTTACCCGGTCAACAAGGACAGCGTGGAGCTACCGGTTCTCCTGGTACTTCTGGCAGCCCTGGTTCCCCAGGGCAGGCAGGACAGCCGGGCAGCGTAGGTCAGACGGGAACAATCGGAGTTCCTGGTTTTACTGGTTCCACTGGTTCAACTGGAGAGACTGGCTTTACTGGTGCCACTGGATTTACGGGAGCTACTGGCTTCACGGGGGATATCGGTAGTATGGGGTCAACGGGTTATACGGGTCAACGAGGAGATACAGGACCTCAAGGGCAAAGTGGGTCTCCTGGTGTACAAGGTCAAGTAGGTGATATGGGGTTCCAGGGAAATGTAGGTCAGCCGGGAGCTCAAGGTATGCAAGGCTTACGTGGAGCCCAGGGAGATACAGGTGCTTCAGGCCTTCCGGGTAGTTCCGGCACACCCGGTAGTGACGGCCAGGAGGGGGCTCGAGGAGCCACGGGGGCGCCGGGCTCTTCCGTTCAAGGAGCGACTGGTGCTTCAGGAATTCAAGGTGGAACGGGTTCTAATGGAATGCAGGGTCCAAGAGGCGCAACAGGTGCTTCAGGAGCATCCGGACTTCAAGGCACTCCTGGAAACAAAGGAGAGTCTGGTTCTCCGGGCCAACAGGGTGTCCAAGGAGACACTGGCCCAACAGGACCAGCAGGTATTAATAATAAGTAAGATGTTCATATTTTGGAGTTTTGCATTACCGATCTTGATCTTTTTGTCGAAAAGGACAACCTGGTGTCAACGGAGCAATGGGTCAGCGAGGTTCTCCTGGAGCCACCGGTTCCGATGGGGTACGTGGTCAAAAAGGATATACTGGATCATCGGGCTCTACTGGGTCGACTGGATGGACAGGTGCTGCTGGTACTCAGGGTCAAAGGGGCTTGCCAGGGCTCCCTGGCACGCCTGGTTTTCAAGGTTCCAGAGGTAGTACCGGCGCAACTGGATTTACCGGAGCGAGTGGTGAGGTCGGCTTTACGGGTCTCGTGGGAGGCATAGGGCAGTCTGGAGCCCAAGGAGCCACTGGTCTCATGGGTGCACAGGGTACGTAGCATTTAAATGTTCTAAAAGTAGATGGGAAATTCTTATGGAGAGTCCCTCAAAAATCTATGACTACCATTTGATTCGCTGGATTGTTAAAATCTCAACTTCTTTTTTTATCTGTCAATTCCTGTGTTTATATATCGATATCCGATTATTTATAACAATTTTCATCAATATCACTTGTAACCTAACCATTTCCTAGGTGATACTGGAGCAAGTGGACAGTCTGGATCTCGGGGAGAATCTGGCTCACCAGGGCAAAACGGTTTCCCCGGTACACCAGGAGCAACCGGAGATACGGGTGCCACCGGCGGTACAGGGTTGCCGGGAGTTCTCGGTTCTCCGGGGCTCAGAGGTTTAACAGGTTTCCCTGGGGCAACTGGTACTTCAGGGACACCCGGATCGAATGGACAAGCAGGCGCACAAGGGGATAGTGGCTTTACAGGTGACACTGGTTCACCAGGTGATACAGGGGCTACCGGTGCAACTGGATTTACAGGACAGCAAGGAAATCGAGGTCAACAAGGACCTTCCGGATCTTCAGGTACTGTAGGAAGCAGAGGCCTTCCTGGAATTCAAGGAATACCTGGATGGACCGGATCCACAGGTCAAATGGGCGCCTCAGGAGTAGGAGGTAACGTAACAACAAATGTGTTGCAAATAAATAAAAACTCCTATTTGAAAAATATTATTCTTTATATTATTTACAGGGCAGACTGGAGCTCAGGGTTCAACTGGTGCAACTGGGCAAGATGGCCAGACAGGACTTTCCGGAACTCCTGGAGCGTCGGGTGGAACAGGTGCAACAGGATATACCGGCCAATCAGGCGCACCAGGGTCCACAGGCGACAGCGGTTCCCCAGGCCAACCTGGAGTTCAAGGAGCGCCCGGTGCTAACGGGGCCACTGGCTACACTGGTATAGCAGGTACCCAAGGAGCCACTGGGTCACCAGGTCAAGCCGGTCAGTCTGGGTATACTGGAATGCAGGGACCTCAAGGAGGAACTGGGTTTACCGGAGATTCTGGACAAAATGGATCCCCAGGTATCATATTATATTTCATTCTTTCAAACGTAACTACTATAATTATGTGAGAGTTGAGAAACGTATCATCACATCATGTATTGCAATTGTCTCCAGGTTCTCCTGGAAATGCTGGTGTGCCTGGTGCTCGGGGCGATCAGGGCTATCCTGGGCTTCAGGGAGCCCAAGGATTTAGCGGTGAAACCGGATATACTGGTCTACAAGGAGCTACTGGACCAAAGGGTTCTCCTGGAGCACAAGGAGCAGCGGGCCTTGCGGGTGTACAGGGTCCAACTGGTTCTACAGGTTCTCAGGGATCCAAAGGAGTTTCTGGCCTGGTTGGTGATGCTGGGGCTCAAGGACAATCAGGAGCAACTGGAATGACTGGCGGTACAGGTTTTACTGGAGCTTCGGGATCAACCGGATTCACTGGACTAATTGGCATGACTGGAGCGACAGGGTCCACTGGCGACACAGGAAATAGGGGTTCACCCGGTACTAATGGCATAAACGGTCAGCCTGGCCAGCCTGGAGTTTCTGGTATGCAAGGTGAAGTTGGAGGTCAAGGCCAAATGGGTCAACAAGGCTACACAGGTAACACTGGGGCATCTGGTGACACCGGAAGTACCGGATTTACAGGCCCAACGGGATTCAGTGGTAAGTTCTTTAAATGGCTGCCTACATTGACTTATAATAATTAAATGCTGCAATTAAATACGCAATTTCAGTTACTTGCTGTTCTCGCTTTTATTAAGCAAAATTGAAATAAGGTTATTTCGGTTAAATGACATTTCAATTCATATTTTGTGTTTCAGGAACTCCCGGACAGCCCGGCCAAATGGGTCAATCAGGAGACACTGGTTACACTGGCCTGGTTGGAGCAACGGGATCACAAGGATCAAAGGGTAGCACAGGTGGAACCGGAGGAACGGGAAGTCCAGGGCTAACGGGTGTTACCGGGGATCAGGGTTTTGCTGGAAATCCCGGCACATCTGGGCAGCAAGGTAATCCGGGAAGACAAGGTGCTACTGGTCCTACTGGCTCCACGGGCTATACAGGTTCTAGCGGACAACCCGGTTTTACGGGTTTTACTGGTTCTACTGGTTCTCAAGGAATGACGGGAATCAGAGGTGATACAGGTATGCAAGGCATTCAAGGAATAACTGGCGGCACTGGTCAACCAGGTGCAAAGGGTTTGACCGGCGATAGCGGATCAACGGGATCGACAGGATCGTCTGGAGTGAGAGGCGCCGATGGGACTCCAGGCCAACCTGGTCAACAAGGTTTTACTGGTGATACTGGACCCACTGGTGCTAAAGGACCCCAAGGATTTAGTGGTCCTGCCGGTCCCAAAGGAGAGACCGGCGGTACAGGCTTAACGGGATCGGTTGGAGCTCCTGGGCAACCCGGTTTCACTGGTTTTTCGGGAGCTGCAGGAGGAACAGGTCAGATTGGCGGTCCCGGATTTTTGGGTTCCCCGGGCTTGCCTGGATCGTCGGGGAGTCCTGGAGCCATGGGCGTTCAAGGACTGCCTGGAGACAAAGGAGTCCAAGGAGAAATGGGCTCACCTGGACAAAGCGGTGATCCGGGAACGCCTGGTTCACAAGGCCAACAAGGTCAACAAGGAGCCGTTGGAGCTACTGGTAGTTCTGGACAGGCAGGTGGTACCGGTGACACTGGATCTCCCGGAGCGGCCGGAACTAACGGTCAGCATTTTGTAACTTGACGCTTGTTTTAGTTAAATAAATTAGTTTATTTTTTTACTGGTTGTCTCTGTTATCTTAGGTGCCGTCGGAGCTACGGGTGTGACTGGTGCCACGGGAGATACTGGACCCACTGGCCAGGTTGGGTTGAAAGGAGCGATTGGATTAAAGGGTTCGCCAGGAGACCCTGGCCAAGGTGGAGATATTGGACAGCAAGGTACTCCAGGATCTCCCGGAGTTTCAGGGGCGACGGGTGCAACTGGAATGACTGGATCCACCGGACTTAAGGGAAGGCAAGGCAGCCCTGGACAGCAAGGGGCCATCGGTCAACAAGGATGGACTGGTGCAAATGGATGGACAGGTGCTACAGGAGGTACAGGAGCTTCAGGAACAATGGGGACTCCGGGCCAGCAAGGTGATACTGGCTCTTCGGGGCCGTTAGGTTCAGTAGGGCAGCCCGGTCAACAGGGTCCACGTGGTGCCACAGGTAAGTTTATCTAAAGTGTTTCGATTTAGATGAGATACTAACTGATAAGATTTCTTGTTAAGGTACGCCTGGCAATGCCGGTGCGAACGGCTTCACCGGCGAGACTGGATCGACTGGAGCCTCCGGTGCAACCGGAGTGAGAGGTGCTACAGGTCAACCAGGGCAGCCAGGAATGGATGGCAACCAAGGAGGTAAAGACATCATTAGTTAACTAATCTTTAACTTATTTTAAATTTTATTACTATTGAGCATGGAAGTAATTTATAAAATAAATGTCTTCTTTTAATAGCCAAAGGAGCTCCTGGACAGCAGGGTTCTATGGGACAGCCCGGTCAGCAAGGTTTAAAAGGAGCCACTGGACAGGACGGAATGCAGGGTCAATCTGGTCTGCAAGGCCCAACTGGAGCGTCCGGTATTCCTGGCAGCAGAGGAATTACTGGATTTTCCGGCGACACTGGATCGAGCGGTTCTCAGGGTCAACCGGGAGCCACTGGGTTACCGGGTTTAAGAGGTGACACTGGTGCACCGGGTCAGAATGGATCACCAGGAAATCAGGGACCTCAAGGTGATCCTGGTCTCCAGGGAGATACTGGAGCAACTGGTGATCTAGGATCTCTAGGACAGCAAGGTCACTATTGATTAACATAAATTCGAAATTAGGAATCCAATTGTCGACTTGGATTTTTCAATTTGTGATGGAAAAAAACTAGAATTCACGAGATAAACGAAAATCTAGGTTACACCGGAACTCCTGGATCGCGTGGGCTAAGTGGGGATACTGGAATTCAGGGAGCCACCGGATCGACAGGTTCAACCGGACAGCAAGGATCCCCAGGTGACACAGGTTCCTCAGGTACTCCAGGAACAAGTGGATCACCTGGAGACCAAGGTCAGTCGGGTCTTCAGGGGTCCGCTGGGGTCGTAGGCGTACCCGGAGCAACTGGTCAACCCGGCCCGGCCGGCCAGCAAGGAAGTCGTGGACAGGTTGGAGATTCAGGTCCATCGGGTGATCAAGGATTAGCTGGTGCTACAGGTGTAACCGGCGCTACTGGGCAACCAGGGTCACGTGGTAGTCAGGGATTTCCAGGATCTACCGGATTACCTGGGACCAGAGGCGTGCAGGGTCAATCGGGCTCACAAGGTGCAACTGGCCCACAAGGTGCTAGGGGTGATACCGGCCTAGCTGGACAAACGGGAGGAACTGGTTATAGCGGTGCCACTGGTGCAACCGGAACCTCGGGAACTCCAGGACAACCTGGATCACTTGGCCAAAGAGGAGCGCCCGGATTCACTGGATTTACTGGATCCTCCGGAGCGACGGGTTGGCTGGGATATTTGGTTCAAAATACTGAAATTTTTTTCTTTTTAAATTTGAAATAAGCGACAACATGTTTTTTTATGAACACTTAGGGTCGACTGGAGCTCCGGGCCTGAAAGGAGCAACGGGAGAGTTCGGATCACAAGGTCAAGCAGGTCAACCAGGTCTGCAGGGACAATCGGGACCCAATGGACAATCCGGAATAATGGGAGGTACAGGAGCAACTGGATTCACCGGAACATCGGGTCAACCCGGATCAGCAGGAACTCCAGGAGCTCCTGGAATTAGAGGCGACGTCGGCCAGCTTGGTGCAACAGGTGCTACTGGTTCGAAAGGAAACACGGGTTTTAAGGGACTTCCAGGTAGTGCTGGCTCGAGAGGAGGTCCTGGTAATCCAGGTTCTCCTGGTTCACAAGGGCAGATGGGAAGCATGGGTACCGTTGGAGCCACTGGATTAACTGGATTTACTGGAGACACAGGTTCCCCTGGTCAAAGAGGACAAGCAGGTCAGCAAGGTCAGCAAGGTCAACAAGGTCTCGATGGTCAGCCAGGAACTACTGGATCGATGGGTGACCCTGGATCACCGGGCCAGGTTGGTACTCCAGGGCCTTCAGGCATGATGGGACAGCAGGGATTGCCTGGTCCCAGAGGACAAAACGGCCTCCCTGGACCTTCTGGTTTCCAAGGAATGCAGGGTAAAACAACACTGAAAATTAGTGATTAATCGTTCATAAATTCATCAAAATATTGGTTATCATTTTTTGAAGTTTTAAAAAATCGAGTTACTTTTTATAGCTTAATCTCTGTCCATTATAAAATTTCAGGTGCGACAGGTCCATCTGGAGCCACTGGTGCAACTGGTCAACAAGGACAAGCTGGAAATAACGGCCAACCGGGATCTCCAGGACAAGTTGGTGTAATGGGCAGCACAGGCTCACCTGGGCAACCTGGAGGACAAGGGGACACCGGACCGATGGGTTCCATCGGTCAACAAGGGACGCCTGGATCGGCTGGGTCTCAGGGAGGAACTGGACAACCCGGCGCTCAGGGCTCACAAGGTGTGAAGGGACCGACTGGAATAGCCGGCAGTCAAGGAGCTACCGGCTTTAGTGGGGATACCGGCCCTCAAGGTTCTAAGGGACTTCCTGGAGATATTGGCTCTGCAGGTCAACAGGGACCAGCTGGTCCTAGGGGAGAGACTGGCTATACTGGTTCGTCGGGTGATACGGGACCTGCGGGAAGTCCCGGAAGCATTGGTGACACAGGGCCCCAAGGACAAATGGGTGAATATAATTTTACTAGCGATTTTTAGAGATTTATAGATAAACTACGGATAAAATTTTGAAAAATATTATTTTCATTTTGATAATGTAACTAATTGACAAATCAAAACCTTCGCAATTAAGGTGCACCCGGCACTCAAGGGGCCAAAGGTTCACAGGGCTCCGTTGGACAGGGCGGACCCCAGGGTGCTACCGGAGCTACTGGTGCATCGGGTCAGCCAGGTAATCCTGGTAGTCAAGGTCAACAAGGCGTCAGAGGAGACCCAGGTCAAAGGGGTGCCACGGGCTCGACAGGACAAACCGGTGCAACTGGATTTGCAGGAGATACGGGTAATTCCGGACAATCTGGTGCACAGGGACAAAAGGGGGCAACCGGAAGTGCAGGTCAAATTGGTGATCCGGGTAATCGGGGTGCTGTTGGACTTCCTGGTCTTGCCGGAACACCAGGACGATCTGGAAATCCCGGTCAAATCGGATACACGGGATGGACGGGCGCTCGAGGTGCCACAGGCAATACTGGGGAGACCGGTTCAATAGGTCAGCAAGGACAGCAAGGATTTCAAGGTTATACCGGGTTACAGGGTGTAAGAGGTGCGACTGGTACGCCTGGTTCAGCGGGCCAAAGAGGTCCAGACGGATCAAAAGGACAGCCTGGCAATCAAGGTGCACCTGGTGACACAGGCCCAACAGGCTTAGCGGGGGATCAAGGATCACAGGGCGAACCCGGTAGTCCAGGACCTAACGGTTTATCGGGCGAACAAGGGACACCAGGATCTCGTGGAAGTCCTGGATCAAGAGGGCAGCCAGGGCAAAGAGGGGCGACCGGTCTCTCTGGCAATCCTGGTGGTATAGGATTCACTGGTTTCACAGGCGCCAAAGGTGACACAGGATTTTCTGGGCAGCCGGGGGTGAATGGTTTACCTGGCGCTACTGGAGCATCAGGGGATACTGGTGCCACTGGATTATCCGGTTCTCGTGGTTCGCCAGGTGCGCGTGGTCAGCCTGGAACCCCCGGTTCTCCAGGTGGTCCTGGACAATCTGGCCAAATTGGTCAAAAAGGTGCAGTTGGCTTCAATGGTATGAAAGGCTTTCCAGGAGCAACTGGCTATATGGGTGATACGGGTCCGAGGGGAAGCGATGGGGATGCAGGACCCCAAGGATCCCAAGGTTTGCCAGGAGACGTGGGACAACAAGGTCCCACTGGACCTATAGGGTCGAAAGGTTCCAGAGGAGATCCGGGAAGTCAAGGACTTCCAGGAGCGCAGGGAGATACAGGATCGAGTGGAGCTACTGGGGATACGGGTCCTGCTGGAGCCCTTGGCATGCCGGGAGTCCAAGGATATCAAGGAGCGACAGGCTTAGCTGGGTTCACCGGGTTTACCGGCGAGAGTGGGGATCCAGGTCAGGCTGGAGCAGCAGGGCAACCAGGAAATCCCGGTAAGTAAATTTTATATCGATCCTAGACGATTAGAATAACTACACATTTGTTTTTAAATGTAAGCAATATATTTAGACTCCTCATTTTACTAAAATGACATTTAAACCACCGCTGCTGTAGGCCAGCCCGGAAATAATGGACTCCCCGGCGCCCAAGGTTTGCCAGGTTCAACTGGATTCCAAGGAAGTATAGGTCAACAGGGCCCCACCGGACAAACTGGAGTTAAAGGATCACCAGGTGATATGGGGTCACCGGGTCCAAATGGCTCTCCGGGATTGCCCGGTAATCAGGGAGCTCAAGGTCCTAGAGGTGAGAAAGGCTCTTCAGGATCTCAAGGACAGCCAGGCTTTCAAGGGGCTACGGGACCAATGGGTCAAAAGGGCGATGCAGGCCCTCAAGGTCTTCAAGGCTCTCCTGGTCTCCCCGGTCCCGCTGCACCTAGGGGAGAGCAGGGTGAACCAGGAAATCTTGGAGACACTGGATATACGGGCAATACAGGAGCCTCGGGAAATCCAGGAATTCCCGGATCACCTGGATTTATGGGAGCTTCAGGTCAGGCTGGATTACCAGGTTTACCAGGAGACGTAGGTGTCGTGGGGATAATGGGGGCAACAGGACCACCTGGTCCAACCGGTTCAAAAGGCTTTCTGGGTTCACCTGGAAGTAGGGGAGATACTGGCGCCAGAGGAGCTCAAGGTTTTACTGGACCCACAGGTAAATCTGAAAATAAGTAATATCTATTGTCAGTGCCCCTTGTGCGCAAGATAATTCGGCCGATTTTTTTAAAATTAAGCTTTAAAATATTGATTTTTTATCAATTTTCAGGAGCATCCGGTCAAATGGGCAGTATTGGAGCGGTGGGAGAACCGGGCATGCCTGGAGCCACAGGTATGGCAGGTCAGCTCGGAACGAAGGGTGATAGAGGTCAACCTGGAAATCAAGGCCCAATGGGTCTGCCAGGACCGCCTGGTCTCAGGGGATCTCCAGGAGCCACAGGGAGTTCAGGATCTGTTGGTGATCAAGGTGCGCAGGGGCCTCAAGGACCTCAAGGATCTGCTGGTAATACTGGTGCGACTGGAGAAAGTGGAAGTCCGGGAGATATGGGACCAGTTGGAAGTCCAGGTAACCTGGGAGCTACTGGTGCTTCCGGTTCACAAGGTAACACCGGATCTCCTGGGTCGCCTGGTGCGGCAGGCCCCAGAGGGGCTCCCGGTTCACCCGGAGATACTGGACCATCAGGATCCAAAGGGCAATCAGGATTTCCAGGACCTAATGGTTTATCTGGTAAGTAGCTAGCGCCTGTTAGAAATTAGAATTAAAAAGTTTTGTCTGAAAAACGTAATGAAATGTGTTAAATGTGTATTTGGCAATCCAAAGATCAAAGTATTTACAAACTAATTTTTACTCCCAAAATTTTAGGCTTACCCGGTGAACAAGGGCAACCAGGTCCGCAAGGTGTGGCTGGAAGTACAGGAGGCACAGGAGCTACAGGAGCCACCGGTATAACGGGATTGAGAGGGGATACAGGCGCTCAAGGTTCTGCGGGCCAGCCTGGATCAGCGGGTCCAAACGGAGAGGTGGGTCCTCAAGGTCAAACCGGTGCACTCGGACAACCTGGTCAAACAGGAGCGACCGGAGGAACTGGTTCTCAAGGATTAAGGGGCAGTACCGGAAGTCAAGGCTCCAAAGGCCAAACGGGATTGAGTGGAGTGGCTGGGTCTACGGGTCCTCAAGGCATGGTTGGACCCCAGGGTTCAACTGGTGACACAGGCCCTCAGGGGCAGCCAGGATCAACAGGTTCCGCTGGACAGCAAGGTCAGCGAGGCGAAGCAGGGCCCCAAGGAGCAGCTGGTCTTCCTGGTCCAAAGGGTTCTCCTGGAGCACCGGGTCCGAGTGGCTCCCCTGGATCACCCGGAGATCAGGGAGAAATGGGTGCCGTCGGACCTCAAGGTTTACAAGGCGCTACCGGAACCCCAGGTTTAAAAGGTGACAAAGGACAAGTGGGAGACCGTGGTCCAAGAGGAGCTACAGGCTCTTCGGGAACACCAGGCCAAAAAGGCCAAGTTGGGTTCACTGGACCACAAGGAAGTGTTGGATATCCGGGTCCGAACGGAGGAACTGGTTTCACTGGTCCACAAGGTTTCACAGGACCCCCGGGTTCACCTGGAGATATAGGATTTCCGGGCAATCCAGGTAACGTATTTGTGAATATCGCCACACTTATTTAAATATTATCGAAATAATTTTAAATTCTGAACATATTTTTGTTATGTAGGGGCTAATGGTGCTCCCGGCACTCCTGGTCTAGCCGGCTCCACGGGAGCCACGGGTCAGCCTGGTCCGCAAGGTACTAATGGCTTGGCCGGAGAAAGAGGAAACACGGGGTCACCTGGTAATACTGGACAGCCTGGTTCTCCTGGTTTAGTAGGGCCGCAGGGAGCCCCCGGTTTTACTGGTCCCATCGGAGCAACTGGTGGCCCGGGACCTATGGGTTCTCCGGGCCAAAATGGCTCTCCTGGTTCTCCCGGAGCTTCAGGATCGACGGGCAATACAGGCCCTACAGGTGATGTAGGAATGCAAGGTCTTAAAGGAGCTCCCGGTGACACAGGATCTTCAGGACAACAAGGACCAGGAGGGCAGATTGGTCAACCTGGAGTACAAGGTACCCCGGGATTAAGAGGAATTCAGGGGCCAGTTGGTTTCACTGGAGAACCTGGTTCACTAGGTACGTACAAGATGTTGCGTAAATTCATTCAGATGATTAAATTCTTGCATATGACGGTCACAAAGTCAAAGTCAAAATTTATTATGTTTGAAACCCATTTTTCACTGCTGCGAGCTTCCTCGGGAAAGAGTGTTACGTAAAATAAAAGCCTCTGAAACTATGCATGTAGCGCTAGATAAGTCAAATACATTGTTACTAGGTCCGACTGGTTCTGCGGGCCCTCAGGGACAGATGGGAGACCCGGGTTCGACAGGACTTGCTGGAGACACCGGTTCACCGGGATCACCTGGTTCTCAAGGAAACCCTGGTCAAAGAGGAACAATTGGCGAACCTGGAAATACCGGTGCCACAGGAGACGCGGGGCCATCCGGCGTGAAAGGTTCTCGAGGTGCTGACGGGCCATCGGGTGCCACTGGACCGCAAGGATCTACCGGACAACGTGGAGTGAGTGGTGAGCCCGGATCCCGAGGATTGCCCGGACTCAATGGAGAGCAAGGTCAGCCTGGGGACACAGGTCCGTCCGGAGCAACTGGACCCCAAGGTCAAAATGGAGATCAAGGTCAGCAGGGTGGAACAGGAGCAACAGGAATGACTGGCTTGCAAGGAGCTACGGGTCTTGCGGGACCTATGGGTCCCGCTGGTACTCGGGGATCTCCCGGGGAAAGGGGCGTTCAAGGACCGAAAGGCCCCACTGGTACCCTGGGTCAACAGGGTCAGCAAGGTCCTCGTGGTGGTACCGGATTTACTGGTCCCGCTGGTGCTACAGGCTTCCAAGGATCACCAGGACAGCCTGGCCAAAGAGGCCCTCTTGGACCAGCTGGTCCTCAAGGGGGTACGGGACCAACGGGTCCTCCAGGTTCACAGGGCCAAAGGGGTGACATGGGTCAAGCCGGTGCAACAGGAGACACAGGTTAATATTTAAAATTACGAATTTTTACTGAGTGTTCATATTAAATTCCAGTACGTAACAAAGCATGAAAGAAAGTCTAAGTATGTTTATTAATTTATCGCTTCAAAGGTGCTTCGGGTCCTGCCGGCAATTCGGGCGGACGTGGAGAACCAGGTTCTGTTGGAAATCCCGGTCCTCAGGGTGCCACTGGAAATCCTGGGACTCAGGGAGAAACCGGGGACGTCGGAAGCATGGGCCAACCAGGTCCGCAGGGCTTGCCTGGTGCAATCGGCGCTACAGGCCAACCGGGACCTAATGGTGATATGGGCTCACCAGGATCTCCTGGTATGATTGGGGCTACTGGAGCCAAGGGTGCCACCGGCGATCGCGGAATACCAGGAGAAGTCGGCTTTCAAGGATCACCGGGGCAAGTCGGAAGACCCGGTGCAACTGGTGCTTCCGGAGCAACTGGTAATAATGGCATGCAAGGAGATACAGGCCAGTCTGGTTTGCCGGGTAGTCCAGGTCTCCGAGGAGCTACTGGAGAAATGGGTGACATGGGCTATGCAGGTGAAGGTGGATTTGCTGGGCCGAAAGGCCAAGTTGGTGCAGTGGGAATGACCGGGCTTCCAGGGCCATCCGGCTCGAAGGGTTCACCAGGGGATATGGGTTCGCCGGGTGTTCAAGGACTTCCTGGTTCTCAGGGAGCTACCGGACAGCCAGGATTTATGGGAGCCCCAGGTTAATATCTTTCTGTTATTATTTTATTCGACTTATATGGAAACGTTTGAAGAGTTGAAATGACATTAATTGTAATTATAGGGTCGGTCGGTCCTTTTGGAGCAACAGGAGCAACTGGTCTTCCTGGTCCTTCAGGGTCTGCAGGTTTGCCGGGTCCTATGGGTCAGCAAGGGCAAAGAGGCAATACCGGCTCCCAAGGAGGAACCGGTTTACAAGGAAATAAGGGTTCCGTTGGTCAGCCAGGACCTGTTGGTGCACCTGGCCCCAGAGGAAACACCGGACCAGCGGGTCCCATTGGCCCACTAGGTCCAAACGGAGCACCAGGTCAACCCGGAGTAGGAGGTGCTTTGGGAGCTACAGGGGCAACGGGACCACAGGGTCCACAAGGTCCAATGGGGCCATCTGGAGCAACCGGAAGTACCGGACCTACTGGAGGAATTGGTCGTGCAGGTGTTATGGGTCTCGTCGGTGATCAAGGCGAGCCAGGATTTACAGGAGATACCGGCCCACAAGGACCATCGGGAGCTAGAGGATTTCAGGGTCCGAGGGGTCCACGAGGTGAGCCTGGTGTATCCGGATTGCCGGGGCCTAGGGGAGGAGTCGGACCTACCGGTGTGGCTGGTAATGTTGGACAAGCTGGAGATCCGGGTCGCAGGGGTGAAACAGGAGCTGTTGGAGAAACAGGCAAGCGGGATTTTCTTTTAATTGTTGCGGAATTTTATTTAATACAATGTATTCAATTACAAAGGAAATACTGGACAGTCGGGGCCACCTGGAACAAGGGGAGCCCCCGGTGTTCCAGGAGTTCCTGGTCCCAGCGGGAGTCCCGGATCTTCTGGAGTCATGGGCTTTCCTGGAGCTCAGGGAGCTATTGGAAGTCAAGGATTACCTGGAGATACTGGACCATCAGGTCCCATCGGACCGAAAGGACCTATAGGAGATATTGGATTACCAGGAGTGGTAGGTACTCAGGGTACTCAGGGAGTCATCGGTCCAAAAGGTCAGAAGGGAAATCCTGGCCAGATGGGTCCACCTGGACCTAGTGGGAGTCCGGGACCGTCAGGGCTAACCGGGGAATTGGGTTTTGAAGGATCACGTGGTTCCATTGGACCCACTGGTGCTGCGGGCCCTAAAGGTGACACTGGAGACAGGGGACCGCAAGGACAACCCGGACCAGCAGGCGCAACAGGTCTAGCCGGAGAAGCAGGATCGCCAAATACGGGGGCAACGGGTCCTCCTGGTTCGCCAGGAGTACAAGGTCAACCCGGTTTACTAGGAAGTTCAGGTATGCAATTTTTTTATATCTGCTACCGATCAAAGTAACACATTGGCTTATTAATATGCAGAGCCAATAAATAATAAAATTAAATAACTTAAACCCATCAGGAGCTACCGGACCAACTGGTTCGATTGGGCAACGAGGTCCGATAGGATCTCCCGGATTGCCTGGAACAACAGGACCTATTGGGAATACCGGGCCGCAAGGCCCGAATGGAAATGTCGGTGATCCTGGATTGAGAGGAATGCCGGGTGAAACAGGTAACACAGGACCTGCTGGTCAACCAGGACCCAGAGGTCCAATTGGACCACAGGGTGCCGTGGGGCTTTTAGGAAGTCCCGGACCAAATGGCACAATAGGTTCGCCTGGTTTTAAGGGCTTAGCAGGCTTACAAGGGGCAACCGGTTTACCAGGGGCCACAGGATCGACTGGTATGGCTGGTCCTTATGGGCCACGTGGTGCGACAGGGGGTCCGGGGGTAACTGGGGCTACTGGAAATACTGGACAGGCAGGCCCAAGAGGAGATATTGGAGCTCAAGGAGTGAGAGGAGCTACTGGATTGCCTGGTCCAATAGGGCCCATAGGTTCTCCTGGACCACTTGGTGTAGCTGGCTTGCCCGGACTATCAGGACTAAAGGGTGACACTGGCGATAAAGGTCAAGTAGGACCACCTGGTCCACAGGGAATGCCTGGACCAGTAGGCTCTTCAGGTCCTACTGGACCAATCGGACCATCTGGTCCCCTTGGTTTCACAGGACAACCAGGACCTATTGGTCCCCCGGGCGAAACTGGAGCCACTGGTCCTGCAGGCCCATCTGGTCAAAGAGGAAGTCCTGGGAACCCAGGAGCCACCGGACCAACCGGGTCAACTGGTTCAAAAGGAATTTCTGGGCAACTGGGGCCACTGGGTCCTGCGGGTGGTATTGGATACACGGGAGTAACAGGTACGGCTGGCCCAAGAGGTGAACAGGGGCCTATTGGTCCCCCAGGTCCTCAAGGCGCATCGGGTCCTATTGGAAATCCTGGTCCAAGAGGAGACATTGGTCCCTCCGGACCTTTTGGAGCACAAGGAATGCCTGGCTTACCCGGCGGGCCTGGTAATACGGGTTTTGCAGGGTCACCGGGAGAAATGGGGCCTCCAGGTATTCCAGGACCTCGTGGGGATACCGGCCCAACAGGACAGCAAGGACCCTTCGGATCCCAAGGTCCAGCAGGCCCGAGAGGACTTCCTGGGCCGACTGGATCGACAGGACCTTCTGGAAATATGGGTCAACAGGGCGTGATTGGACCCCAGGGGCCAACCGGTGCTATAGGACCTATAGGACCACTTGGTCAGATGGGCCCCCAAGGAAACCCAGGACCTTCAGGTCCTCAAGGAGCTACAGGTTCCCCGGGTAACAATGGCAGCTATGGAGACATCGGTCCATCTGGACAGCCCGGATATACCGGATCTACTGGATCAACCGGACAGCCGGGACAAAGAGGTGAGGGTTTCGTCGCTGATGCAATATTCTGAGGGACCGTTATTAATAAGCTTTACAAAATAATTCAAAAGGCGATCCCGGTTCACCCGGTGTCATGGGCCCGATAGGCAGACCAGGTTCAACCGGATTCGTCGGAACTACCGGAGCCACAGGTGCGACAGGTCGCCAGGGCTATCAAGGTCAGGCTGGTTTGGTGGGTGTCAATGGAAATACTGGGCCAACGGGTCAAGCGGGTGACCAAGGAAGTGTAGGATCACAAGGTCCTCCCGGAGAGATGGGTGCAACGGGTTAGTTGAAAGCATAACTTTTTAGTGTACTTCTTGCCATTAATCTAAAGAATGATTTACTTTTCCAGGGCCTATTGGACCAGCTGGGTACCAGGGGTCGCCCGGGAATCCAGGACAGCCTGGATATCCTGGAGCTCAGGGCCCAATGGGTCCCCCTGGGCAGACCGGACCAATCGGATACCCAGGTCAGCCGGGTCAGCCCGGTCAGAGGGGCTACACCGGTAGTTCTGGTAACACCGGATTGCTTGGTAACACCGGATCGACTGGACCTGTCGGTTAGTTAGGGTTCTAGTCAAACCAGTTAAGGCTTTAGACATTCCTTGCCCATCCACAAATGATTAATTTTTAATTTCTAGTTAATTAAAGTGTAAATTGGTGATTTAACTAAATAATTTATTATAGGCTTATTATAAGATTAATAAGTTTATTCATTAATAAATTGTAATCCATATTGTGTTCAAATAAAAATTCTTTCATATTTAAATTTAGTTTGTTTAATAAAAGTAATTATCAATATTATTTAATGATAAATTATCCACTTTACAGGCAGCACTGGGTGGTCAGGAAGTAGCGGTTTCACAGGTTCCAGTGGAGCTACAGGGTTCACCGGAGGTACCGGACCAACGGGAGATCCCGGTTATCAGGGGGCAGCGGGAGCTGGAGTAGCAGGTAATTATAGAAAATATTATTGCCATTATTATTATAAATAACATTATGTAAATATTATAAAAATGTTATTATAGATGCCTATATATTATATTAAAAAATGATTATTCCTATTACAGTTTACGGATAATTATTATTATTATTAATATTTATTCTCATCATTCCAACAGCTATGAAGGAAGATTTAACCGGCATGGTGGACATAATTACCGGAAACCTCCAAACCCTGGCGAGTGCTGACAACCGACTGAACATGGTCATCATTGGCCTGGCAGTCTGGGGAGCGGTCCTGACGGTGTCGGTCGTGATCATGATAGTGATACTGGTCTATCGCTTCTACCATCTCCACAAACGCACCTCCAGATTGATGGCCGTCAAGTCAGGAAAGGATGAACCGGATCAGGAATCGCAGACCACGGACGATGGAACGGCGGAACGAGGCGGTGGTACCGTACGCCACCCCCGTAGGAGGAAGAAGGTGGTGGAGCCACCCCAGCCCAGCGAAACGGCCGAGGTCTTTCGACCCCAAAATCCAGTCTGCCTGGCAGAAATTGGGACGTCTTATTCCTGATATGCGTTTTAGAATCGTTTGCTTAATTCCACGATTTGGAACTTTATAATTGCAATATAATCGCTAAAATATATTATGATAAGATGCGCGTTGTTTTCTAATTCCTTCGTTTCTTACGAAGACCGTTTGCTATTTTAGTTTATAAATCGTCATTTCGTTTAAAATGTTTTTAGTTCTGAAACCGTCAAAATAAGTTTCTCTGATCCTGATTTCAAGGCAAAAATTGATTTCAATGTCATAAACATTCGAACGAATTCGTACATGTTTTCTTGTTGTTGTATCTCCTGGCTACCATGGTTACCTACTCCGTCTGTTTTTGCTTTTGCAATTCTTTTCACGAACATCGACTGTCCGGAATCCCTGAACAGCTGCAACCCCAGGAGCCAGAAATTCTTGCCGGGATTCGAATCCCGATGTCTGTTGGTGCAAACGAATTGTTTCAACGTTTCCTTCCAAATTTAATTACTCTATCTGCACAAGAAGACGATGTAAACTCCACTTTTCGTTGGTGGAGACGCCTCCTACCACAACAACAACAACAACAACGAGATGTAAGGAGATTGATGTTCTCGCATGCTTTAGTAACATTTTTTGACATTTTAAACGATAATTTTTCACGTTTCCTCACCTTTTTTTTGTATCCACTAAACGAATTAATCAGTGATTTATTTGCTTAATTATTTGATGCTTTATTTTTTTCAAATCTCTTTGTTGCAATAAAAACGTTAACCTTGAGCATAATTTCCAGGCGGTTAAAGTTTATCGGCGTAGGAAGTTTACAGCCTACGGTTAGGGCTAATTGAATATGCAAATTGGCATTCGCGGATTACGAGGAGAGAATCGAGACATTATTATTTTTAGACGAATTTGAATAATTCATGGGAATAATTAAAGTTCGTAGACATTCAGAACATCCTTTTTATTCGTACAGTTCGAGGGTGGAAGCATCGCTTAATGCCGGAAGGTGGAACTTTCCAGGGATGGCTGTCATTACTGGTCGTCGTTAACGTATTTTTTTTATTTGCCTGCCAAATTCAAACGCAAAAGAAAAAATGGCATCTTTTTTTTCCGATTCAAAAATATAATTTAAACGTTTATTCAACTATATCTGTGAATCTCCAACAAGTTTAAGTTATTAAAAACAAAAAAAAAACAAAACGTAAACAGCCTTTCAAGGCATGGGGTAATCGTCGGTGAAATCCCTCTTCCTCTTGTGGAGATTCAGGAAGTGGAACAAAGAGGTGTAGCCGTTGCAGCCATCCGTGAAGCAGTGGGAATAGCACCTGACGACCCTGGTCCGGAAATGGGGGCTCAGGGCCGAAACGCAGGTCCCATCGCGTCCTTCCACGCCGTCCATGCCGCAGTTTCTTTCCATGCCCAGCATTTCTCCTGGAATTGATGGAGAAAAATGGGGTTTGATATATAAGCTTCTCATGAATATGTTAATGAGGACGGAGGTGTTTGTATAATGAACCGCGTCATGTGTCGTGGACGATAAAGCGACAATGAAAGGTCCTTCGTGCTAATAATATTTATTATTAATTAATGCCCCTATTTATTAATATAAATTAGAGATTATAAATAATTGAAAAATAATAGAGAATATAATCATAAATTTGAATAATAATAATAATATCGGATGACGATTTAATTACATAATAATAAGTTAATATTGTCGAACCTTCTTAAAGAAAATCTTAAATAATAATAATATTAATAATAATAATACAATAATTACGCGTACAAATGACGACTATAATATCCACTGTGTAAATAAATTATTTTAAGCCCTAAGAAATATGTTCTCAAAGTTCGACCTTCAAAGATATCGCTCAGGGGAACTGACAGCGTCGATCACGTTTGACTTGATTTCATAATTTTTAAAATCAAATTCCACCTCTCCTAATAACACCCATCCATCAATCATTTCAGGCGAATTGAAATTCCACAATCAATCAGTTCCTGTGCCTCGTTCGCACCCACCCTTCCAGCAAAAGGCTGGCCCCCCAACGGCCATCAGGGGCCACCCCACACCTTCAAAGTGGGCGAGCCCTTTTTCTTACTGATTGCGGGTCAAATTGTTCAAAACCTGAAAATGACAGGCGAAAAAGAAATTCATTCTGCAGAAACTGACAGTTCAAGAATTCATAATAGGAAACTCAAACGGGTCCACGGGTCTTGAAAGGTGTCCTACTGGGGTGGACTGGGGTGGACTGGGGTGGACTGGGGTGGCCTGCCCTACCCTTGAGGTTCGACGTGGGAAGTGGGTGGAGTGCGGAGAGTGAAGTTCGTTATTGCGTGGATTTTCCTAAGTCAGGTACTTTGCAAGATTTCAGAGCTGAGATTAAGGATTATGTTTTTATTGGGTCCTATTTTTAAGAGACGTTTTGGCAATTTAATTGCATGTGAAATTCTTAGATATTTATATTTATATGTCACTAATGATGTGAATAATATAAATATTATAATATTGCTATTATAATAACTATTATAATGAATACATTTTTATGTAGTAAAATATAATTGTATAATATATAATGTGTATTATTATTATTATTATTATTATTATTTAATTAAATAGTCCAATAGATAGGATTTAAATTTAAAACGGCTTCCAAATCCGAGATAAACTCTTTTGAATTGATAATCTAATCTGGTTCATCTTCACCATCCCTTTCATCACCACCACCATCATCGTCGTCGTCATCATCACCACCATCATCATCATCACCAACATCGTCATCGTCATCATCATCATCATCATGAACATCTTCTTCTAGCGAGTTATCCGTCTTAATGGCATTACAAGGACTTTTACAGATTCAAACAACGCCTGAAGAAATCACTTTCAAAAAAAAAAAAAGATTTCGTCTTTTCCTTCTTGAATAACTGGTCAATAAATCCGAATTAATTTATTAAATATTATTTATTAACTAAACCATTAAATAATATTTAATTTAAATAAATTTTATTTAAAAAAAAAAACCTCAAAAAATTTTTAAAATTTATTACGAAATCATTGAACATCTGCCCCAACGAAAGGTCGATGGAAGGTCAGACGGAGAAGGATTGTAGAGTTTGTGGAGGTATTTATTAGCCAGGGTGACCTTCAACGGAATCTGGGTCGGGGTCATCGCAAAGGTCAGAATCTATCCAATCGTAGTACGACGATCTGAAGTGTTATCGATATGGGGTGATAATGGGTCAAAGTATGAAGCCCTGGGATGTCGATGCAGTGGGGAGTATGGCCAAAGGGGTTGACCCTCTGGTTGTCAACAAGTCGATCAAAGAGAAAGGTAGCATTATATTGAAGACTCTCTGCATTCAACATTTCCATCCATTTGCAGCAAAGAATTGTTTCTTCTCCATCAGGATTATCATGGCTGACAGTTTCAAATGACAGCCTCATCAGGTAAACAGACATAAACAAACAACTGACGTCATCAATTCAAGCTTTGACCTCGAGATCATGACAATCCACTCGGCTCTGTCAAGTCAATCAATAAGGTTCAGCGGATTTTCTCGACATCAATCATCGGCTTTCTTTGCCGTCAATCAATCAATCAATCAATCAATCAATCAATCAATCAATCAATCAATCAATCAACCATTTAAATTATTTATTTACACTTATAATTTCAGTCGGTTACTGTGAATTATAAACTGTAAAGAAATGTAAATTGTAAATACTCGACAAATTATTAAATCCATAAAATCGAATTGGGCATCAATCAAAGCTTTATTCCAACATTTCACTTCATTTCAACAGCTTTTTCCATGATTTTAATTAAATCAGAAATTCAAACTTCAATGAGAATGGAAATCGAAACCGAAACAAGGACGACTCACTGGTTTCGCTATCGTAGATGGTGACGACGGCGCAGGCGTTGTACGTGGGGGCGCATTCCCTGGGCACGGGTGGTGAGGACTTACAGTACAAATCCCTCATCGAGTTGCACATGGAACAGTTCAGGGATTCCCCTAGAAATTATCACGTGACACTTGGTTATTTTTACATGGAATAATTCATGGATTCATCTGGAAAGACACGTAGGGAAGTTCCAATGAACCCGTCTTGACCTTTTGCCATCAATTTCGGTTCAATTGTTGGAGCTTGGAAAACAGATAATTACGTGAATAATAATAATAATAATAATAACAATACTATTATTTTATTAGTATTATTATTACTGCTACCCAGATTATTAGCACTAAATATTATATGTTTTACTAAAATTTTAAAAAAATACAATTATATTGAAATGTTTATATCATCTTGAAGTTTCTTTTCATTTTATTCCGGCAAATGTTGTTGTTGTTGTTGTTATGCTGTTGCTGCCGTCGTCGTCGTCGTCGTCACATCACCTTGACCTTTGACCTTTGTCCACGATTGGATTTTAATTCCATTTTTATTTTCAAATTCCACAAACGTCTGCCAAAAACTTCTTCAAAACTTTGTTTTCCCGCTTCTTTTTTCGCTTATTTTAGGTTGATTCTTTGAAATCCTTTTAAAATTTTTCGCGTCTTCGAGGTTTTCCTTTGTTGACGTCCACGTGACCTCAACATGTTGTCAACAATGACGTTCTTACGCAACAAAAGGTAGCGAAGGATTTTCTAAGAATTTCAAAAATAAGGATTTTAGTCGTTTTAATAAAAAAAATTGGTTCCTTAATGAAATTAAAAAATCATTTGTCCTTTATTTTTATAATAATAATATTATTATTATTATTATTATTATTATTATTATTATTAAATCGTTTATAATATAAATGATATTTTGAGCTAAAGTTATTTTAAACTGAAATCTATATTTACTTTGGTGTACAAGTTGAGGTAAACTGATGCCCTTTTGATGACAAGGAAAGCATCGTTAATAAAATTCAGTTAACCAAAGAAGCGAATATCTTTATAAATTAATTAATTTATTTATTTACTTATTTATAATTAATTAATAATTAATAATTAATTTGTACATTCAATTTAAATATTAAATTCTCTAAAAATATTTTTTATTTAATATGTGAATATCAAGATTAATATATAAGATTATATATATATATGCATCTTCTATTTGTTGCAAATATTTACTTTAAATATCTTATCAATGAATCATCATCGTCATCATCGTCGTCGTCGTCTATAATCATAATTCTCAATTAATCGTGATTAATCGTTAAATATTATTTTAATAAAATAATGAAAATAATAAAAAATAATTATTAATTAAAATTTATAAAAGAATTTTCACAAAAGCAACAAACCCCTGTGGAGCTGAAAGGCAAGGAAACCCAATACGAACAGCAAAGCTCTCAACATCTTCACTTTTTTTACAGCAATAATAACAGCAACTACAATAGCAGCAGCAACAACAACACTAGCTCAGCTCGGCAAAAGCAACTACTACGACCACAACGGCGACAGATTCTGAGCGACAAGAGCCACCAAAGAGCAAAGGGAATACTTCTTCAGTTACGACAGCGTAGCTCCCTCAAAAGGTGAAACTCTGAAGGAAATGGAATTTGTTTTATTATTAATTTTAATTTATTTTTACTTCTAATTCTTATTTCGACGTCCGACGTCTTGAGGTTCTCAACTTCAGTCTCAAAGTCTGGCAGCGTTCCGCTCCACTGAGCAGAGAAAGATTCCGACGGATTCTGTCTTCCCGAGTCCTATTTAAGGAGTCGTCCATGAGCCACTGAATGACGACTGTACGGAATGAGGTCAAGAGAGGGGTTACGGAAGAGAGATGATGGCATATAGCAGAGTGGGGTAGCAGGGTGGCAGGGAGGAGTAGCAGAGGGGGTATCAGAGAGGGGGTAATGGAGGAGAGGGAGTGGAGGGATTTGGGGCCATAGAGATGAGAGAGAGAGAGAGTGAGTAGAAGTGTAAGAGGAGGATGGCACTCAGTCGCAACAAATTTAAGATTTAAACGGACACGGAATAATTTCATTATTCAAATGACGTCAACAGAATAATTTTTTTGCCCAATTTTTTAAAATAATTTATTTTATTATTTATTTATTTGTTTATCAATCGGATATGACGACCGTTCAATACATTCAAATTGATTCAATTTTATTATTAATATTATTATTATTATTATTATTATTATTATTATTATTATTATTATTATTATTATTATTATTATTTGTTTATTCACAATCACGGCCTCCGCCGGAAAACAGTGACCCCAGATCCCAACAAGGGATCACAGGCAGTCACAACACAACAAGCACAAACAAAAATAGTCATTATTATTATTATTATTATTATTATTTATTTATTTTTTTTTTTTTCCCTTTATTTTCTCGGCCTCACACACAAAACACAAGCAACAATATTTCGATGGCCTCTCCAAAGTTTAGTGTCCGCACTAGGGCCCGAGATCACCCTGGACATTCGGTCGGAAGGTGAAGTCACGATCGAACGCGCCGAGTACCGTCAACTGCCGATGTCACTGAGAATTCGCAGTCCGAAAAAGTGCGATTGCCCTCGGAAGAGGGCACCTGTGAGCCCTCCAGATTTTGTAACTGTGACTGAGGACCGAGAGCACGACGTACATTAAACTCGTCTTGGAAGCTCCACACTCTCTCCAGAATCTGTATGATTCTTCACTCATGACTCCTCTCCAGTTGCAAACGCAGGCGCCAACCTTCGGAAGCATTCTTTGGACGCCGGCTGGGGCATTCCTCAACATCCAATCATGAACATCTTTAATGTCATACTTTGAAACCTTGCTCTTATGACACTTGTCTAAATCATAATCATCGGATGTCACGGCAACATCAGTCACTATGTAGAGGTCGCCTCTCCAGGCACATAAATCAGGAATTTTGAGTCCCTTTTCTGTGGGAATACGGGGCTCAATTACCGTAGTATAGCCCCTTTTTCATAATTCCCGTTCTAATTCCCTAACGACAGCGTTGTGTCTTTCATGCCTTGGGCCATCAGTTCTCGGGCATCTCTGGATCATGTGGCCCAGCGATTCGAAAGAATTGCAGCCCTCACCGCATCTCCTTGAAGCCAGAGGATTCCATCTCGACGCTCGGAGTCTGCAGTGAAGGGCAGCCGCTCGGACCTTTATGCATTTGATATATTGGCCAGATGGAATTCTTGGGACCGCTGCTGAAATCCAATCACTCATTCCAATTCCTCTGGTGAATGATCTTAATCCATAACCGTCCACTGTTTTGTATAGGCTCTCTGATGCCGCCACTTTCCAATCTGGTTTTGATTGTTTTGCCTCCGACGTTCCAAATTTCCGGAATTCTCTCATAATCAGGGTGTTGTTCCTAAGAACATCCAACAGGAATTCATCTTTACGACTACCTGTCTCAGAGAAGATCTCTGTCAATCTATTTATTCTGAGCCGGGGAACCCATTGTTTAAGTGGGAGAATTCCCAGTCCACCGGATTTGACGGGAGCATGGTAAAATGGCTTTGGGACATCCTTCGGAAGATGAAGCCAATGCCTTGTTGCTTTCCTAATCGCGGTATCTGAGGAACTTAGAGAACCGAGGTTGACCTCGCCAAAGGTAAGTTTGTGAACGAGGCTTGGTATCAGATGGACTTTTAGGATATATAGGCGTTGGCACGGCTTAATTGGTGCTTTTGAAATGGAGTTGAGAGACTTTTGAATTTCATAACCGATCGACACTGGCTGCTTTCGAACACCAATCTGTATCCCCAAGTATTTGTAGGTCTGTGAGACGTCTATTGCTTTGATATCCTGTGATTGAAATTTAATGTAGGGTGTAGGATTGACTATCCAGCGTTTTTCCTTGCAATGAGTTTCGGTTCGGAGTGTGGCGCACTTGTTTGGATTGATTTTAAGTCCTGCGCTGCCCATTGCAGTTTCAAGTTGCTCCATCAACTTCTTCATTCCGATGTCAGTTGTTGACATCATTACCAGATCATCAGCGAATGCAATATAATTGCATCTGATCGCTGAATTTCTGCCGGCCGTGACACCAATTGATTGGTCCAGTTCGCTGGTTATCATATCCATGACCGCATTGAATAAGTGGGGGGACATCGGGTCTCCTTGACGAACTCCTCTTTTCACCTGTACCCCTCTACTAAGTACTCCCTCTGCTTTAAAGTGAACCTCACTTTCTTCGTACAGCTCCGCCAGGTAGTTTAAGAGGAGAGGTGGAGTGCCGAGTCTGGCAGCAGCCCTGAGGATAGATTTATGGGATACTGAGTCGAAAGCTTTGGTGACGTCGACAAATGTCAGGTTAAGTTTTTGGATTTGTTCTTTCTTCTTTTGAATTATTGATTTGATGAGAAAGAGATTTTGTGCAATGCCATCCCCCGGACAGAAAGCTTTTTGTCTCGATGAGAGGGGCCAATTCCCCAACATTCTACCTCCAAGGATGCGATGGAAGAGACGCGCCATAATCGGACCTACAGTGATAGGTCGATAATCGCTCGGAGTCGAGGCCTCTTTATTCTTCGGAATGAATGTGACGATTCCCGATTTGAATGATGCGGGAGGTACTCCTGTTAGCAACCAGAGAGACATGTGAACAGCGAGATCGTCATAGCTGAGTTTTGCAAGATGCCTTTTTCGAGTGCCATCCTGTCCAGGGCTGCTGTCCTTTAGTCCCCGGAATGCAATCTCTACATCCCATTTGGTGATCGGATCTTGCATTTCTGTTGCGATGTCTCTGATCGCCACCAGAGGCCTGTCATCCTCCACCGATGTCTCCCCAAAGATCTCGCTCCAATAATCCGCCAACCCCGCAGGGAAAGCGCCTGTCTGGGCTTCATATTCTTCTTTCAAAACCGAGTGCGCTGCCGATGTTGGACTTTTTCGGAAAAGTTTTTGCAGACTAGCATAGCACTTCTGTCGTTCTAACTTTTTCTGTTCCTTTTTTGACACCCTGATTTTTGTTTTCCGGAAAGTTCTGCATTTGTTTTCTGATTTGCTTTGGACGTGATTGTTGTTTCTGTGTACACTTTCAGCACGATCGGCAGGTTGTTTGGGCTCACTGCTATTGAACTTCTGTGGAATTTGAGTTGAGATCCACTTTTCATATTCCTTATTAATCAGTGAGATTTTCTCTGTTCTCGGGAGCTTCTCGTTTATGAGGTTGGAGAACTCTTCACCATCTAGATGGATCATTTGGTATCTTTCAATCACAAATTGCTTCAACTTTAACTGATTGTCTATTGCAATTGAGTTACTGACTATATTCTCTTCTTCCTCATTCGTAGGCGGCATTCCTAAAATCTGGTTTTCAGTCTGTCTCAAGGCCACAGAATCCTGAAAGGCATTGCTTAGAAGGCTCTTGTAACCAGGCTTGTTTCTGATTCTCTTTATGCGCCTAACACTCACATCCGGGAAGTGTCTGGAGAGGGCGATATTGATTCTTTTCCTTTCCTGGTCATTAAGTCCAGCTTCAGCTCTCGACATATTCCTCCATAGTTCTTTTGAATGTCCCGAGTGAACGTCCTCATATGATTCTTCGCAAACAGAATTTCTACTCGCAGTCAGCTCAGTTGGACTCTCGGCTAATGACGTCTGAAAATTTTCTGAGGACCTGGTTTTACTGATGCATTGTTGGAGAATAGTTCTGTATTCTGTCTGTCTTCTATGTCCTCGAATGGAGGCCAAAGTTCGGTGAGGGAAATGTTTGTGGAGTTCAATGTTGATGAATCTAACTCCTTGTTGCTTCAGTTCTATCTCCAACATTGCCATCACATGGGATTCCTCTTTATCCCATCTACATTTTCCGTAGCTTTTTCCTGACCTTTTTGCGTGACACTGAACTGGATGGACGCGACTTTCGTGAATTCTTGCTCCTTTGGATGTTTTGAATTCCGCATCACAATATTCGCACTTTGGCTGTACAGTCACTGGAGTCTCAGAAGGGCCAGAACAGTCTTTCACCTTTGTGAGAGCCAACAAGGTGCGCGCACGGGTTTGCATTGTTTACTTCTTGTTCTTTCCGACGATTCTTCAAGTTGAATTAAATCCAAAAATTCACAAAAACATCGACTAGCAGACGTTCTCGGAAGCAAACAAGCTTAAAATGACTTCTTTCTCTTCTGTTTTCCTGAAGTTGTGGAGTCTAGAACAATGCAAGACGTCGACAGATAAAATTACGTTGTTCAACTTCAGTTTTTCCCCTTTGAACTTGAGAATGGTCTCACAATCCTAAACGGAATGTAGGGGACACGAAATGGTCAGAAAAAAAGCAAAACTGCCGCAAAAACCGTAAAATTATCGAGAATTCGCGAAAAACAGCCGCACGACCACTCGCTCGAGACGCAATTATTATTATTATTATTATTATTATTATTATTATTATTATTATTATTATTATTATTATTATTATTATTATTATTATTATTATTATTATTATTATTATTATTATTATTATTATTATTATTATTATTATTATTTTCTTCCTTTTATTAGCCCAGCCAAAAACTCACAGAAAGCAATCAATTCATACAATTCATAATCCGATTCAATAATTTTAGGTCCGCCAATGGGTCTGGGAAATCCCGTCAGACCATTCAAAAAAGGAAACTTTCAAGTCGATCTTACGAGTCATTGTACATTCACAAATGTCATTCAATTCAACTTCTTTTTTCTTCTTCTCCAGGCGTTATTTTTATAAGTTCGCCAAATCTTATGGGTCTCCTGCAACGTTTTGATGGAGGTCCACATGAGGAACCTCCTCGAGACCCCAAATCTTCTCCAAACCCTCCAAGACTCTTCTGCTATTGCTCCTCTCCAGTTCAAGACCAGGGCGGTGATGGTACCTTTCTGACTCCGTTGTTCTGGCATCGGATTATTTTCCTTCATCCATTGGTGGATTCCCGGAAGGTCATACTTTGCGACTTTTGAGGCATGTATTTTATTCAAGTCGGCAATATCCGATGCCACTGCCACGTCACACACGACGTATGTGGAGCCTTTCCATGCGCACAAATCAGGAATTTTTGTTCCTTCTATCGTCGGGATTCTGGGTTCGATGCTGGTAGTAAACCCCATCTTCTCAAGTTTGCTTCCTAACATGGCCAAAATGGAGTTGTGTCTAACATGTCTAGGACCATCGGTAACATGGCACCGCTGTATGATATGGCCCAGCGACTCCTCAGTCCGGCATCCAGCAGTGCAGAGAGTGCTCAAATACATCTTGTACCTCGATTCCCGCAATCTGTTGTGTAGGACCGCGGCTCTAACCTTCACGCAGTTGATCCATTGATCTGACGTCATTCTGCTAATTCCATCGATTAGCCATTCGCTTGGACCAATGGCGTTTGAAAATGACTGGAGTCCATATCCGTCAACTGTTTTGTACAGTTGTTTTGCCGTTCTGATGCCCATTGTTTTGGCGTCTGTACAATTCTGTGGGAGACCAAACTTCCTGACTTCTCCCATCACTGTCGTTCCGCCTCCATGGACGTCCAGCATGAACTGGTCTCTATTCGCCTTGGCTTCTTTTAAGACCTGTGACATGCGACGAATTCTTATATTTGGAATCCATTTCCGAAGTTGAAGTATTCCGAGACCTCCCAGTCGGACTGGGGCATACAGGAATGCATTGGGGACGTCCTTCGGTAATTTCAACCAATGTCGAACTGTTCGTCTAATGTTGACGTCGGCGGCGTTCAAAGACTTGAGGCTTATTTTTTCGAAGCTGAGATGGTGTACAAGGCCAGGCATGAGATGAGTTCTGAGAATGTAGAGTCGCTGATGTGGTTCCAAAGGGGCGCGCGAAATGGAGTGTAGGTCTTTTTGAATTTTTTCTGCTATTGATGCATATTTTAATCGTGCCCCAATCTCAATACCAAGATATTTGTAGGTTTCAATGATATTTAGTGCAGTGATTTTCGTGTGTTGAACTTCAAGATATGGTTCCGGATTGACAATCCACGATCTTTTTGCGATGTTTATCTCGGTGCGAAGAGATGCGCACTTGATTGGATTCATCGCTAATCCCACCTTAGACATTCCTCCTTCAAGTTGTTGAAGCATCATCTGCATTCCAACGTCTGTTGTAGACATCAGCAAGAGGTCGTCAGCAAAGGCAACGTAGTTGCATTTTATTTTGGACTCAGCGTCTCCTGTTACGCCGATTGACTTGTCCACTTCGCTAAGGACCATGTCAATAACGGCATTGAAAAGCATAGGAGACATTGGATCTCCTTGCTTGACGCCTCTGCCCACTTGAATGCGATTACTAATTCCGTCTGCAGTCTTGATTTGAACCCAACTATTTCTGTACAGTTCTGTCAAGTAATTGATAAACAATGGAGGCGCCCCGAGTCGAGAAGCAGCTCTCATGATTGATTGATGAGAAACTGAATCAAACGCTTTGGATACGTCTACGAAAGTCAAATTTAACTTTTTCAGTTCCTGCTTCTTTTTCTTGATGAGTGACTTCACCAACCATATATTATCGGCCAGACCATCTCCTTGACGAAACGCTTTTTGGCGCGGAGACAACGGCAAGAAGGAGATCATCCGTCTGTTCAGGATCCTATGAAACAGTCGACCAATGATTGGGCTCACTGTGATGGGTCTGAACTCGCTTGGGTTGGTGGCTCCACTTATTTTTGGAATGCATGTGACGATCCCAATTTTGAATGAAGACGGGGGCAAACCAGTTAACAGCCACAGTGACATGTGAACTGCAAAGTCGATGTTCTTGATCCCTTGTATGTGATCTTTCTTTAATTTGTCGTGTCCTGGCGCAGCATCTCGGAGACCTCCAATAGCAGAATTCACCTCATCGCTGGTGACTGGCAATTCTAAATCATACAGAGTTCCGCCAACAACTGTCACTGGTCTATCGTCTTCAACTGACTTTTTTGAGAAGACCTGCTCCCAATAATCGATCAGTTCTTTTCCTGGAGTTGCCTTTGACTTTTCTTTGAATTCCTCTGCCAACACTGCCCGTGCCCCTGCTGCTGGATTCTTCCTGAACAAATCTTGAATTACTTTCCTTTGTCTCTGTCTTTCAATTGTTCTCAGTTCTTTTTTGCTGAGCCTAGTCTTTGCTTTCACGAACATTCGACCTTTGGCATTGTTTGGTTTTGTACTTTTCTTTTGTGTTGGTCGTTTCGAAGTCTTTTGGATGAATTGTTTACCGGTTATTGAAGGGAGAAGATTTTCTGTCCACTTGCTATATTCTTTGTCAATTAGCTCCTGCTGTGTGGTCTTGTCTGTTGAATTGCGGAGCAGCAAGGACAGTTCTTCGCTAGAAAGATGGATGCATTCATAGCGATTCAGAATGAATTGTTGTAATTTGATCTCACTGTTTACCGTGTCTTCCACTGGATCGAAGGAACAAGGAGCTTTTATTTCTTTTGTTTTTGAAGTTATTTCTTGCATCACGATGTCATTAAGAAATTGGCGATAACTGGGTTTATTTCTGGTTTTCCGAATTGATTTAATTGAAAATTGAGGCACGATTCTGTGTATGGCCAGATTGATTGTCTTCTTTTCTAATGAGTTCAAACTCAACTCTGCTCTGGCAATGTTTTCCCATCGCTCATCATCATCATCATTTACGGAAGGAATGGCAGGACAATCTCCTTCGTTATTTTCCTCACTTGATTCCGTAACCTCTCTGTTGTTCGTATCACCAGACTGAGCCCTCAAAATCTTTCGGTAAGACGATTGGCGTCTATGGCTCCTGATGGCTGCCAAGGATCGATGTTGAAATCTTTTTTGAGCTTCAATGTTTACATTCTTGTAACCTTCCTGCTTTAATTCAACTTCAATTTTTGCAAGCATATGAGATTCTTCTTCCGACCAGCGACACTTGGAGTAGCTTTTTCCGGCCCTATCTCTGTGATATTCAACTGGATGGGCATGGTTTTGATGAATTTTTAGCCCTCGCTCTGTTTTGAATTCGGAGCCGCAGAATTCGCACTTACTTGGCGGACATTCTTGTTGTACGCTCTCAGTATTCGAACAATGGAGACTGTCGTCGTACACATTTCTCGAACGTAACGTTCTAATTAACAATTTTCCTCTGGACTGAATGTCTTCCATATTTCAACCAAAACCAACAAATTGAACGAACTAACTTGAAAGCCTTTGCAAACTGTGAAGTCCTATCAACTAAATGACTAGACAATCGACGAAACTGTTGTTTCTAATTCACAGCTTTATTTTCCCCTTTTTCCAGAAATTAAGCTCACCAACCACGAAAAGATTGGTAGGGGACACAAATTGACCAGATTTCGAAGCAAAAAATCGTTACGTTAAGCAAAAGCAGTAATTTGTAACGAGCAAACGAAATTTCGTCCGTACCGGTCAACCGCTCGAGCCGCATTATTATTATTATTATTATTATTATTATTATTATTATTATTATTATTATTATTATTATTATTATTATTATTATTATTATTATTATTATTATTATTATTATTATTATTATTATTATTATTATTATTATTATTATTATTATTATTATTATTATTATTATTATTATTATTATTATTATTATTATTATTATTATTATTATTATTATGGTTGGTTGCTGATTTCATGCGATTAATTGTATCAAGTTAGAAATTTAAAAAAAAAAAAGAAAATCTTGAAAACAACCGAAAATAATAACACGGCATGGAATTGCTTTCCACTTAGGAATTGTTATCCATGGCGTTGTTTTAATGGAATTTTGAAACCAAATCGTCATAAATTCCATTTGTTTGCGGGAAATTTACGTCTCATTATCTCACCTTCATTCGTTCATACTTCCCTCTTCATGTATTCTTCTGACCGACCGTCTGTCTATCCGTTAGTCTTTCCATACATTGATAAGGAGGCATAGCGTCCAACGATCCATCCATGTATCCATCTATCCGTTCGACCTTCCATCCATTCATTCGTCCGACCACCTATCCATCCGTCCGTCCACCTATCCATCCGTCCGTCCACCTATCCATCCGTCCGTCCGTCCATTCATCCACCCTCCCGCGGCTCCATTGAAACACGTTTTTTTCCAAGCTTTTCCAAACATGTTTACCGATCAGATTAACTTGAAGTTTTGCTCGTGAAAGAGATAAAATTATGAACGCCTATAATATTTTATTATGAGGAAAGATAATATTAATTATAATAAATTATAATTCCATGCATACTTCCGCACGAACTTCGTATAAAGCTTTGTAATTGCGATACGTACAAAGGACACTCATTAACATAATTAATTCAAAGATTGAATGATTTAAACACGCCAACCAATCAAATAACACCTTTATTGGTCATAGATAAACCACAACAGTAACAGCAAATCATTATCATCATCATCATCATCATCATCATCATCATTATCACAGTCATCGTCGTCATCATCATCGCCATCACCATCATCGTCGTCGTCATCGTCACCACCACAATCACCAGAGCTGAAGATCTGGCGTTCGAATCTTGACTCGAGATTATCTCCTGGATGAGACAAATCCGTGGAATGCAGAAAGGATCAAATTTTCCACAAGTCTCCAACTGCCTCTAATCTCTCACCGGATTTCCATAATCCTTGACGGGAGTGGGGCGTGGCCGACAATAATAATATTATTATTATTATTAATATTATTATGATTAATTACCATAATTGTTACTGCTAGTATCGTTATGTTTATTTTTTTTTTTAATGTTGAATATTCTGCCGAAATGTCTCGGAGTTTTGACCTACTGACCTGTTCACCTGTTGACCTATTGACCCGTTTCCAAGGTCATCCAAGATGGAGACGATGAACTTGAGGAAAGTTGGAGGAGTTGAATCTCATCGCACTTATTGACCCCAGGATGAGAAGGAACCCACTCCACTATCATCACAGCTGTTGCAGGAATGCGCGTGGATTTATCTAGCGCTACATTATCCATCTCCTTCAGCTGGTCATTTTTGTAGCGCTACAAAGACCCTCCAAAAGAGTGTCTTTGGTGGGACAATATGGCCTGGAAATGCTCCTTATTACTTGACCTTAGGGGCTCAGCGTGTACTAAGTTTGGGGGGCCACGGCTGATCCCTCGGATTTCGTGTAATCCACTGTGACCTCCCAATTCACCCGCTGAGAATTGCTGATCCAAAGCCGGAGTGGTGTTGAATATTCATGATATGAGCGTCGTTGTGAAAAACAATTGTGTTTAATCATGAAAGCTGCTTGGATATGGATGGATGGGTGGGTGGATAGAGGTAGGGATATACGTATGAATAGATCGGTGGAGAGTTGGATAGACAGATAGATGGATGGACAGAGGGATGGATGGATAGACAGATAGATGGATGGACAGAGGGATGGATGGATGGACAGCACGTGAGTCGGAAGAGTAAGATCTGGCAATTAAGAACTTCAAATGCAGAGATCCTTCGCTTCGACTGACGTGCTTCCAAAAACTTGTCGTTTGAAATTATAATCATTTATTATTATTATTGATTATTATTATTATCATTATTGTTATTGTTATTTTTATTATTATTATTATCATTTATTATTATTATAATTGTTGTTATTAATCAGGAGAAAATTAATATCTATTATAAATAATATCACTTATAATATTATAATACGTCATTACAATATTATTTTGAATTTTCATAACAATTATCGAATAATTCATAATAAAGTCACGTAAAATTTATTTTAAAAAGTCGATTTCATTTCCACTTCGTTTTTTGGATATGAAATTTTTAGCATTTTATTGAAAAATTATATTTAATCTAATATAATCTTAAATATTCTAATATCTCTTTTATCCAATTATTAATATTATTAATATTAATATTATTATTATTATTATTATTATTATTATTATTATTATTATTATTATTATTATTATTATTATTATTATTATTACTAATAATAATACTATTTGAACTCACGTGTACCTTCGGACTGAACTTATTAATTTTCGTAATTAACATTAAAAAATATATTATTATTTTTATGGGAAAATTAGAAGTTGTTACACGATTAATGATATTAATTCCAACCCTCAACATGTACTTAAGAATAAATAAACTGAACGCACAAAAAACAGTCGAAACGTCACCTTAACTGTCAGGTTTACCTGTTTAGGGTAGTCTATTTTAAAGTGAACTCCTTATCAACTCAGCAGATAATTCCACAGACACCCGAGGCCATGCAAGGCAAAGGTGGCT